>JACEEZ010019430.1:15000-68187 GCA_016584305.1 Chionoecetes opilio
ACCATACGCAATGTATCCTTAGATTTTGCAATGATTCGCAATGATTTCCTTAGATTTTGAGTTTCCTTAGAAATTTCCTTCTGAGGCCTAAATTTCCTTGAAATCAGGACATTTCCTTGCCAGTGGAAAGCCTGGTTCACTGTAACATCAGGGTTGCCAGATAGTTGGGGGGTTTATGGCCAAATTAACTGATAAAAAAGTATTTACATTTTTATATTAAATTTATTTAAATACTCATAAAAGTATTTAAATACTGTATTTAAATACATGACAACCAATGTATTTATAAATACATTTCTATATACACAAATGTATTTAAATACTGCCAAGCTCTGCCCACACCATGCCACCACTTTCCACCAGCCGCTTCATGAAGGCGAGGGCCGGCTCGTGCGATACACGAGCCAACCTCAGCTCTCTTTCTTGTTTGAGCAGGTGTTCGTACTCCAGTAGGAAATCCCAAAGGCCCTTCTTATCAAGAGTGTACACCTTGAGCTCCATCTGGGTCCCCGCATCGACCTTAGTTGGGCTGGACTGGGTCGCAGCGTCACTCGTCGACGGCTGGATCTCCTCCATGGGCGGAGTCTTTTCAACCACGGGCTCACACTGGGTCGCGACGTCCCGGCTGGTCACCGCTGGGCCGTCATCGAAAGGCTGCTGCTCCACGGGCCCACATTGGCTCGCGGCATCACGGTTGGGCGTCACAGCATGGCATTGCTGCGACTCCCCGCCGCACACCGCGGGCTCCAGCGGGGGCAGGTCCGGCGTCACCATGGGGGCCGTGGTGTCATCCTCCACATCCACCTGGGGCGGATGGGATTGCTCTCGGGCCTCGTCCTTCTCCATCGTCGGGGGCGCCTCCTCGTCTCGGGTGGTGGCGGTGTACATTCCTTGGTACAGGGGCTGGGGGCGGTGGCAGGGCGGATCCTCGTCTCGTCTCGTCTGCTGTCGTGAAGCCGCTGAGCCAGGGATCCTCCTGAGCCTGGCAGGGCATCGGAGGTTCCAGGCATGGTGTCCAGCGCTACAGTTGGGGAAACGTGGCACGGGACGTTCACCACCCTCCCGAAGGCGGCGGATGCAGTCCCTGGTGGCGTACTCTCCACTGCAGACGCCGCAGAGCTCCCGTTGCGGTGGACACTGGTCTTGGTAGTGTCCAAAGGCCTGGCAGCGGAAGCAGCGGACAGGTTCTTGTACATATTTGCGAACCGTGTAGCTTCCCCAGCATCCAAAGTCAAGGGCGGCGGGGAGACGTCCTCGCACCGCCAGCTTAACCTGCCGGGTGGGTAGTAGACGAGCGGGTGCTCCAGCACAGAGTCCAGGGGAAAGGCCCGGGGGGGGCCGGAACCCTCCCCCTCAGGCCCCCCACTTTAAAACCACGGTAAGGGCCCGTCCCGGCCGGCCTTTTCCCCCAAACCCCTGAAGGGGTGGGGGGGGGGCCCGTCCCAAAAAGTTAAAAAATTTTTTCCCCGGAGAAGGAAAACCCCGGCGGCGGCTGTAATCGAGAGGTTTTGACTCCCCCCTTTTTTCCTTTCCCGTCTTGGGGCGGGGGAAATTTTTTCCCTTGCGGGGGAACGGGGTTTTCCAAAAGGGTTTGGGTTCCCCTTTTATTACCTTTCCAAAAATTGGGGGCCGCCGACCTTCTCGACCTTCCGACCGTTTTTATTTTTTCCAAAAAAAAATTTTTTTGGTATGGGTTTGCCCGGCAAAGAGGGGGGACGGCCCCCCAAATTAAAGGGAAAAGGAGAGGGGGCGGGGGAAAGGGCCCCCCTTTTAAACATAAAAATTAGAAAAATTTGGGTTTTTTGGGGGGTTAAAGGTAAGGGCAAAAAGAATTTTCCCCCTTTTGTAAGGGGCCCAACGCCCGGATTGGGAAAAAATTTAATTCCCAAACCTTGGTTTTGCCTCGGGGGTTTATATCGAAGACCTTTTCCCCAAACCGGGGAAAACTTGGGGGCCTTTTGTTGACAAAGGGGGGAGATATCGTTATCAACAGGCCTTTAAAAAGAAAAGCGCCAAAAAATTTCTGGAACTTGGTCACCCTTATTTTTGGTTTTTTTTCCAAAAATTTTTTTTTGGGGGTAAATTTCCCCTTTGTTTTTCATATAAAAACTTTTTTGGGTTTTTCGGAAAATTTTTTTTCCAAACCCCCTCGGGGGCCTTTCCCTTCCCCTTAAAAGAAGTTTTTTCAGACCTTCAAGCCTTTTTGGGAACCTTTTTTTAAAACAAAAAATTTTCAAAAAAATTTTTTCTATTGAAACCCAAAGGAAAAAAAAACCGTTTCAAGGAGAAAGGAACCCAATACGTATAAATGGCCCTTTGGCCTTTTTTTCCCCCGCCCCCCTTTTTCCTCCCCGTTTTTTTGGTTATTTTTTTTTGCCCTTTCCATCCCTTTTTTCCCCTTTTCTAAAAACCGGTTTTTTTTTTTTTCCCTTCCCTAAACCTTTTTAACCGGGGGTTTTTCTTTTTTTCCCCTTAAAACCCCCCCTTTTTCGGGTTTTTTTTCCCCCCTTTTTGCCTTTAACTATAAAAACCCTTTTAAAAATTTGGGGGCCCCTTTTAATTCCAAAAATTTTGGGTTTCCCCCTTTTTTTTCCCCCATTTTTTTTTTAAAAAACCTTCCTAAAACTACCGGGGCCCTTTTCCCTCCAAAAATTATCCATTTCCCCCCCAAAAGGGTTCTTTTCCAAACCCACTCTTTTTTATTTTTTCCCTTTTAATGATCTCCTAAGCCCAAACCCTAAAAGGGGGCCCTTTTCCAGTTTTCCCACTCCAAACGTGATGATTTTCCCCTGCTTTTTTCAACGGGTTTTTTGGGGACGTCCAACTCAACGGGAAAAACTAAGGATTCACGAGAGATGCCCCCCCCGAGCCCCCTAATTTCTGATCTTTTTTTATAATTTCTGGGGGGGGCCCAAAGAAAAACCTTGTTTTTTTCAAGGGCCCTCAAAAACCCAATTCCTTAAACCTATCTACCCCCGAAAAAACCCTACCAGATAAAAATCCCCTCTTCTTAAAGGGACACTAAAACTATCTCTTCTTCTAAAATTTAAAATTCTCACATCTCAATTTTTTGCTAAAACAACTTCTAGAAAGGTGGGGTGTCCGGGTGGCGCCCTGCGTCCTTTTTTTTCCCTCCCCCCCAAAAGTTGCTTGCTCCCCCCAAGGGGGCCCTATCCGCCCAAAAAATTTGTATGGAGTAGGCCTCACATGTTTTTTGGGGGATCTACTCAACAGCTCCCCCAAAAACGGGGTTTGATCAAAAGCTTTTCGCCCTCGTTGGGCGTTTTCTGACTTACTGCCCTTCAACCCTTTAAAACCCTTTAAAGGGCGGGCCCTGTTTACTTCCCCGGGGCATACCAGGGGAAACCCAGCCGGGCAAATTTTTTCTAAATCGCCCTTTATTCAGCGAAAATTTGAAAAAAAACCATTAAACTATCCCGGAAAAACAAAAAAAAATCGTCTTTTAGCTATTTTTTTTGGGCTCCGTTATGAAAGTATAAATAATTTCCTAGGAAACCTGGATACCTCACAGTGAGGTGATGAAAAAAGTATTTTTCGCGCCCCACGGGGTTTTTTCCCTTGAGCTATCGCCGTTCGAACTTTTGTGTATTGGTCAAGGTTTTGGCTTCTTTTTTCTAGCCATAACATTGTTTTGGATTCTATTAACTGTTGATTGTATTACCCTTTAAACATTTATTATCATCTTTATTATTACTAGTAGTAGATTATGTGTAGTATAGTAGATTAGTATAGTCCCCGTAAAAAACCAGTAAAGTCGCCCCCTGCAGTGATGTCGCCGGGCCCGCCAAAATATTTACAAAATTATAGCATCACTCGTTTTTTTATGTCCCCACTGAAGATGAAAACCAGTAGTTTATATAATGACTGTATAATCTACCCTGTTTAAGCGTTGCTTTTGTTTTGTTTTTCCTGCAGTATATAGGGTTTTTCAAATTTGCTACGCTTTTTTTTTTCGGGCGAGGGACGACAGCGGAAACGACACTCAGTAAATAAACACTAAGGGCGACTTAATGGGTTTACCCAAATTTTTGTAGATTTTTTTGAAATTTTGTTATTTAAAAACCCAATACTATTACACAGTTTAAAAGAAAAAATGAACAAAAACCCCTTTCTCCAAAATAGCCCCTTCAAAAACTTTCCTGAAAATGGTTAGAAATGTAAATTTTAACGCACCCACCCCGTCTTTAAAACAAAAAAAAAAAGTTGTCCTGGGATTTTTAACCTGTTATCTACGTAGTAGTAGTGTATGGGGGGGTGAAGTTTTTAAAATGTAGTACCTAGTAGGGGAGAGCGGTGATGTTTCCGAGGGTTTTGGAGGGCCCCGGAATTGCTTTTCCCTGAAAAATGTAGGGGGATAGCCCCGCAAATTTGGGGCGGGGAAAATGCCGGGAATTTTGTTTTCCCGGGCCCAAACGTGGGGACCCGGGGGGCCGGGGCCGGGGGGCCAAAACTTTTTGGTGAAAAAGGGAAAAAACGTTTTTTATGGTTTTTTTTCCCAACTTCTATGTTTTATTTTAACAGGGGGGGCGTAAGCCAAAAACCCCCATGAAAAAGTGGCGGCTCGGGGGGATAAATAAAAATGGGGGGGGGGGGAAAAGTTACAACACAGTAGGAAAACCCCAAATTTTTCCTATTCAGGTAATTTTGTATTTGATTCCGGATTTCGGGGCATGGTAGTAGGGTGGTGGTGGGAAGGGATGGGGGGGGGTGGCTAGAGGGGATGGCTGAGGGTGGGGGATGTAGAATTACAGTTTTTATTTGAAAATAAAGTCGGTCCCGGGCTTGATTTCAGTTTTTTCTTTTAAATGTCAGCTGGAAAATTTGATGTTTTGAAATTACTTCACGGGTTTTTTTCCCTCGTCATGGGGTAATTAAACATATCACGCTTTCTTTTTTCCACACACTTTTTTTTCTTTTTTTTTAAAAAAAAGGGGATGAAAGAACGAAATTTCCCCCGCCTAAAAAAATTTTTCGCGCTCGATTAACCACATTTGGGTTTTCGCAAGGGTCAGCCCCGCCGGAGGCAAGCAAGGGTTTGGGGCCCCTCCCTGAGAAAACCCCATTCAGGACGCGTTTCCCTTTGGGCCCGGTAAGTATTTTCACACCATACTCTCCTTTCCAGGTAAGTATTGCCACCATACTCTCCGTGCCAGGTAAGTATGCACACCCTCTACACGCACTGGGGACGAGACTAAAAGCTGGGGGGCGAGACAAAAAGGGTGGCTCGGCTGCGCTCTTTTTAGTTCACAAGTGGCGTGGGCGGCAGCACAAAACATGAAACGTAAGAAATATGAAAGAAACTTTCTTTTGGGCTGGTTTAATGAAAAATTTACCCTTTGTAACGGGGATTTAAAATAACATATCATGACTTTTTAAATTTTGATAATTTTTTAGTAGTGTATCAATTTTTGCCCGTGTCTCTAAAAACATATACACCTGGCAGTGAGTGTCTGGGGGGGCTGCAGCTCCCAGCCCCCATGCCCCCGACCGCCCCCGTCCATGAAAATGACAAAATATCAATTGTGTATTTTTGGTGGGAAAAAGTTATTCTTAAGGAAATATTACCCTAAAATACGATGCTTTCCTCTCGTGTTTGGAAGTCCCAGTGTTTGGGCCCTCTAAGTTTTAGTGGGTTGGGGTGATTCGGAATTTTTATGAGGGGGGGTGTTCGTTTGTTCGAAAACCCTCAGTAAGCAATTAAACCCCATGAAATTATTCTTTGAAGCATGGATGTTATGAAAAAACTTAAGTGAAAATAAAGGGTTTTTATTTTAAACCCGGGGGGTACAATTTTTATTTTTATGTTTAATGTGGTTTTTTGTACAGTATTGGTTTTAAAATAAAAATTTATTAAAAATATCACTTTAAATTTTTAATTTGAGTATAACCCTATTAAAGGTTTTTACATTTAAAACAATTGTTTCCTTTTTTTTCGACAAAACCAGCCATCATGGGGAGGAAATATAAGAAAAAAACAGGGGGAGATGAAGCTGCCCCTTTTCAGTCTGCTTTTTTCTGAAAAATAAAGAAAAATGGAAGCTCTATGAGGAAAGCTGCTGAAAAATATGGGGGTTTCCCAAAAAGCCACTTCACGGGCTATTTTTTCAAAGGGGCAAAAAAGGGAAAAACCAGGGGTTTAAGTTGGCCCAAATTTCGCAGGACGGCAAACCTCGCCCCAAAAAATGGAAAAACAAAATGGCTGATTATCTAATGCATTTTCTCTAACAATTTCATGGTTTAAAACCCCCAAAATAAAAAGGGGGGGCTTCCTATGAATATGCAGTTTGGGTAAAAAACATTTTATGTCCCCGAATCATGGAAAAAGGGGTAAGTCAGCAGAGAAAAGGGCTGGCTCACGGGGTTTTATGGAGAGGAATAGGGAAAACTCTCTCTTAGAAAACCTTGAAGGGCCCCCAATCTGGCTAGAATGACTAGCTTTAATAAAACAAACCTTGGGGTCTTTCAGTCGAACTAGAGGATATCTTTTCTGCATACAACCTTACGAGTCAAGCATCTACAACTAGACGAAAAAGGGAAAATTTCAACCGTTCAGGGGGCTCCCTAAGGGGTTTTTGCACAAAAAGGGAGTCACCAAGTTGGGGAAGTGACATCACGAAGCGTGGAGAGTTGGTTACAATGGTAGGGGGTTATATGTGCCAATGGGAAAAGCCCTGCCGCCTGCTTCATATTTCCCTTTTTAAGTTTTGATGGGCACTATGCCGAAAAGGGGGTTCCTTCAGCATGCAAAAGGGCTTGTTAAACATAGTGGGTGGATGAAAAAGCAATAACTGTCCCTTTTTGTACTAAAAACATTTTTTTGCCCAAAACGAGGTGCTCTCCCGGCAACAAAAATTCTTTTCTCCAATTTTCCCCTAATTCTGGATAAATTTGGTTTTTATTATATATTTTTTTTTTTTCTTAAAAAAAATAGAGGCTATTTTTTTGTTTTCTGGGTATAATACAATTTTTTTGAACTGAAAAATTTCTTTTTTATTTGCCAAACCAGCTCACCCTTATCTAAAAATTTTGGGCCCAGTAAAAAAAATGAGTCCCTACCATTAAAACCCCTCTGGCCGGGCCACACCCCGGGTAAGGAGGGGTTTGGGCGATTTAGAAAATTGTGTTTCGTCCCCTTCAATGGTAAAAAACGAAACAGCTACGGGGCCCGATATCACCAGGCTAAAGGGGCCAAAAAGATGAGGGGGGCATTTTTGAGAAAAAAAATTTCACGGTTCCTAAAAATTTTTTTTCTATTAAAAATTTTTTTAAAAAAATGGCCGAATCACACCCCTCTCCCCCCATTTGTTGCTGTATATAAACACTAGATATTTTTGTAAATGTCTTTCTTCACCACTCTTATCACTCTTTTTATCATTATAATAACAACTATTATTTTTTTTTATTATTATTATCCAAATTTTGATTATAAATATTATTATTTTCGCTATTATTATTTTTTAAAATCCACTAGCCGCAAAGCCGCCCTCCGGGCGGACTTTTTGGCTAGCTCCTGCGGAGGGCTATTGGTGGGCCTTCGGCGCACCAAACACAAGACTCTCCAGATAGCCCCTTCTAGCTTTCCTGAAATCATGGATGTAGAAATGTATGTATTAACGCCAACCCATTCACTCACCCATTACCCATCACCCCCCACCCATTACCCATCACCACACACCCATTACCATCACCCCCCACCTATTCCCTCACCCATTACCATCATCCCACCCATTCACCATCAACCTACATCAAGGTTTCCTCAATTCTCGCTAATAGGCTGCTAAAAAAAAGAAAAAAAAGTGATCGGATCATCTCATAATTGGGCTTAAAATGTGCCCCTGGTCGACCTGGTTCCAAAACTGTGCCATATGATGGGATTCCGCCACTGGGGGGCGGCACCTATCGCGGACACACAGACACACACACACTTTCGCTTAAATTACACTGGTCGACAAAAAAAAATCGAAGATATGGTTCTGGACTAAATGAAGCTGATTATAGGTAAATCGACCCTGCTGAACTCGAATCTGATGTTCAATTAACTCTATCACGTCCAGTTATTGAGAACCAGGCGCAATTCATGAAAAAATATGGGTAAAATCAGCAGAAATAGGTTTCACCAATGTTTTCATTTTAAACTCTTAATCTTTTCTTTTCTCAAGCCTATTTAGGCCAGTGCAGTGTTTTTGAGTCAGTGTGGTTTGTGCAGTGAGCAGGGGAGGGTGTGCGCGCTGCGTATTGGCGAGGGGTTAGCAGGCTGTGTAGTACATTTTTACCTACTGATCGTACAGCTATTGACATATGTTTAAACATTTTATTTTTCTTTGCAGATATGATGTGTTTGATTTAGTGGAGTCCTAATTTTAGTTGGTTTACCGTATATAGTACCTTGTACCGGGCTGTGATGGAGCGCCGTAACTGTGTGAATGCATCGGACAGTTTTTGTTACATATGTGGAATTTTTACCCCTGACAGTCTGAAGAAACCTCTTACAAAGAATGTTAAAGCAGCTTATCTGCATTACTTCAAGTGCCGTATAGGTGATCAAGATAAGAAGTGGGCCCCTCACGTAGCATGCAGCTCCTGTGTGAACCACTTGAATGAATGGATGCGTGGCAAACGGCCATCAGGCATGGCATTCGGCATCCCAATGGTTTGGCGTGAACACAAAGGATCACCAGTACTGACTGCTACTTCTACCTCACTAACATCAAAGGATATTCAGTAAAAACGCGAGCTAAAATCAGGTATCCTGACGTACCTTCTGCCATCAGGCCTGTGCCACATGGTCCTGATCTCCCAGTTCCAAATGTTCCAATTGCAAGTGCTATAAGTGAATCAGATTCGAACGAGGAGGATAATCCCATGGATACAGACTTTCAAGAAATGGCAGACAACAGAGCCCAAATTCATCAGTCAGGAAATGCTACATGACCTTGCTAGGGACCTAGATCTACCCAAGGAGAAAAGTGAAGTCCTTGGATCTCGTCTCAAGGAATGGAATTTGCTACAAGGAGTTCTCATCACCACGTTTCGTCGTACACATAAAGAACTTTCAAGCTTCTTCAAGATGAAACACAAGCTCTGTTACTGCTTTGATGTTGACACACTCATGGAACAACTTTGTGAGTCTCACACTTATGATAAGAGTGAGTGGCGGCTGTTCATAGATTCAGGAAAAAACACGCTAAAGGTCGTTCTTCTGCATAAAGGAAATAAGCTTCCGAGTGTTCCAATTGCGCATGGCCATGAAATGAGTGAAACTTATGAAACTATGAAGACTTTGTTATCTGCTGTTAAATATGAAGAACATCAGTGGAATCTGTGTGGGGACCTGAAGGTAATCTCCTTGCTTCTAGGACTCCAGTTAGGTTACACTAAGCACATGTGTTTTCTTTGTTTGTGGGACTCTAGAGCGGACAGCAAACATTACAAACAAAAGGAATGGCCAGCACGACCGAAAGACTCACCTGGCAGGTTCAACTGTATGTACAAACCTCTTGTTGACAGTGAAAAGGTGTACTTACCTCCATTGCATCTGGAACTTGGGTTAATGAAAAATTTTGTGAAGGCCATGGATCAAAATGGTGCTGGTTTTCAGTATTTGTTAGCAAAGTTTGAACGCACTGTATCTGAAGCCAAAGTAAAGGCAGGTGTTTTCAATGGCCCTCAAATTCGTCAACTACTCAATGATGATGACTTTGTAAAGAGCCTAACTGCCTGGAAAAAGCTGCTTGGAAGAGCTTTTTGGCTGTTATAAAGAACTACCTAGGTAATGTTTGAGCATCGAATTATGAGGAACTTGTAAATGACATGTTGAAGAGTTAGCATGCGCTTGGGGCTCGGATGTCACTCAAAATCCACTTTTTCCATTCACATCTTGATTTCTTCCCAACGAATCTTGGCGCGGTCAGTGATGAGCAGGGGGAACGTGTCCACCAGGACATTGCCCCCATGGAAACCCGATACCAAGGACGATTCAGTCCCAACATGATAGGGGACTATTGCTGGACGCTACAACGTGAAAGTAGCTGCTCCTACAAACGAAAGAGCAAACTACAGAAACACTTCTGATGTACTATGGAGCAGGGTGAGTACTTTTGTGTGTTAGGTATAGTTTTGATCATATGTATATTTAATATCAATTTGAGATCTTGACTGTTCTTCTGAAGAACAATCTAGATCTGACTGTTCTTCGAACTAGCGCATCTTTCTCTCAAAAAAAATCTCGAAGTTGTGTTCCAAAATACATATATATATATATATATATATATATATATATATATATATATATATATATATATATATATATAGTCAAAATTTAGTGATTTGGCATATTTTCGGATATTTCCAAGATGTGGCACATTTTCGGATATATTTGGAACATAATTTAAGTATATTTTTTGCCAGATATGTACATTAGGTCCTAATAAAGCCGCAGGCACCACCAAAATTTAATTACGAGTAATATATATTAACGTAGGGGGATTGTTTCGATTAATTATATAATTATATATACGTATATAATTATAATAGCTATTAAAATTTAAAATGCCGATATTTCAAAAACTATACGTGCTAGAGAAAAAGCAATGCCATTTTTGAAGTCAGCAGCGAAAATGATTTCCAACCCACACACAATGAACTCTGAACCATTTTTGGTGTCGACCAGTGAATTATTTATTAATAACACGGGTACAATTTGAAGAAAAAAAAATTGTTGAGTTAGATTTTTGAGCTTATTTAGACTAAAATTGGCAATTGGTTATTATAGAAGTAACCAGGACCCAATGTCCATCATCCTCGGTTACGCCGAGATGAACAATTAGCAGCGCTTTCGCCTTTGACGAGAGGTCCGGAAGGCGAGCCATGGGCCAGATGGCTGTCATGAGGACAGCTGGCTCGACATATGCGATGAGCAAATGTCGTATGGCTAGCAATTATCCTCAATAATGGTACAATGGCTTCATCAGTGACTTTGCGACCCAACTGAATGTCCTCTAAGGCAGCATTTGTGACCGAAGCCATCCTATAATGATCATGAAAAATATCGTATGATATAATATATGATAATTACCAGAGAAAGTTACCAGAGAGAGAGAGAGCGCAGTGTAATACGTCTTGCCTCGAGCGATGAAGCAGACAGAGTGACGCAAAGCCTTTGTGTTAAACGCAGAAAACGGTTACTCCTACAAGTTGGCAATTAGGCTGCGGAAATACATTAATATCTCGAGAACCGTGTGTTATTTCACAAAATGTTATTGATGAATAAAAATCCGTATTTGAACTGGCTTCCCTGTGGTGTAGTCTAGAGAAAAATCCATTGAGAAATGATGATATTAAGCGTGTTTTTAACTTGAAGAGGTGCCTTTAAACACCCCCAAATAACCGTTACGCAGGTACAATGAAATAGGCTGCGGAACAGGGAATACATTATTATGTAGAAAACCGTGGTTTATTTCACAACACGTTATAGATGAATAAACTTCATGAGTTCAACAGGCCTTCCTCTGGTGTAATCGGGAAAAAATCCATCGAGAAATGATTGCATGAAGCGTATTTTTCCATTGGTGAAGTGCCTTTTAGCCCACTTAGAAAACTGGTAAAACATTATTATCTCGATAACCGTGACTTAGTGCACCCCACATTATAGATGAATAAAAAACCAGCGTTCAAGAGGCTTCCCTGTGGCGCAATCAGAAAAAAAATCCATTGAGAAATAACCACATTATTTGTGTTTTGATGTCATAATTCCAGGGTGCTTTTATGAAAATAATACATTGCAAAGCGAGTAAAGATTCACCACACGTTATAGATGAATTGAAAAGAAGCTTTTAACAGGCTTGTCTGATGAAGATTTTTCCAGGCTAGCCTGTGGTGTAGTGAAAAAAAAAATCCGTTGAGAAATTACCTGTGTAATTTCAACGTGTGTTTTGAGCATGAACGTATGAGTTAATTATAGAATAATAGTTATTGTCAAAATGACAATGAGTATAAATAGATTTTTTTTTTCCCCTATAAAAACAGGCTGAAATGTAGAACGTGACATGTTAGAACGTAAATTTCAGTGGCATTGGGTGTACTTTGCAAAAATGAGCATCTTTTAATAAAGTCATATTTCTTGTAAGGTTAGTATTTGTGGAGGAAAATGGCAGATACGATCTATAGGCCTCATTGTGTCAGAAGAAGCATAATTTTTGTTTTTTTACATTGATACGTGAAACTGATCTCAGTAATAATTGTGTATAATGACGGTGCAAGTAATTGGTATTGTATGTAATCACCCCAATGATGAATACTATTTGAGATCGAGTAATGTTTGTATGCATTTATAGGGGTAATGAAGCGTACAGAGTGAAAATAATTGCGTTGTAAATCAAATATAGGAAAAGAAAGTCCAGAATCGTGATCGGCATCAGTAGAAGCCCCTATAAACCGCGTTTCATCCAAATTGGGATATATTTATATTCCCTCTAAATCGGCAGGCTATGGCCCAGGAAATTAATCCGGAAATCACATTTTCATTGATATAACAGTAACCATAAACGTGGGGGTCTGGTCAGGGTTGTGCCCTGCTACTGGTACATGTAACCCAGTACAACCAGTCACATGGTCGGATCGTCGGCGACTAAACCGGCTCCCCCACTGGTTCTACCAGTGAGGAGGGTGTGCTGGACACCCAGATGGACTAAAAATAAGACCATCTTTAAGGGCAGATGAACTCACTATTGAGTCAATGGCCATCCAGCCCCAGCTATGGGTGAAATAGTGGGCAGCCTGGGGTTAATCCCTACAGGGGGTTCTGCGTCCCTGGCCACGGTGAGCAGTAAGGCCAATCCCTGACATAGATTGGTGGGGGGGGGGGGGGGGGGGGTTGCAACACCTCCCTGTAAAAACCAAATCTAGCCACTAACATTCTAAGAGGTAGAGGCCGGGGGCGCGGTAATCGCGCCCCTAACCCGGTTTTGCCGGGGGGCCCGACCATGCAGACCCCTCCAATGCCGACGCAGGGGAGGGGTCTGTCTATGACGAGTGCGGGGCAAAGCCCTCGGGAATCCCGCACTCTAAATCAAGTGGTAGGGCCCCATAGCCCAACTTTTTCTTATGGGGGTGGCCGGGGCGGTGCAGAAGCGGCGCCTGCCCGTCGAATCACTCCTGGAATCAACCTGCGGAGGGTTCTTCGTGTGGGCTCGTGAAACGTTCTGAGCCTCTCAGGCGATCATCGACTACCTCTCCTATCGGGCGAGCTCAGTAGGCTGAGGGTGGATATAGTGGGACTCTCTGAGACGAGGAGGCCTGGCAGTGGCGAGACTAGCAGTGGGGGTTACACCTACTAGTGGTCCGGCAAGAGCAATGGTCACCGTGTACGGGGAGTAGCTATAGGCATCTCCAGCAAACTGCAGCCGTCAGTTGTTGAGGTTACTCCGGTTGATGAGCGTAGTGGATGAGGATGAGGATGAGGATGCGGGTGAGGATGAAACACACTCTGGATTTCTTGTCTCTTGTTGCAGTGTACGCTCCTACCGAGATGCGTAAAACTGAAGAGAAGGAGATGTTCTACGCCAAACTCGACTCTGTTTTAGACCAGTGTCCTCCTCGGGACACACTCATTGTCTTGGGCGACTTTAATGCTACTACTGGCACTGTGAGAGATGGCTACGAGTTATGTGTTGGTCGCCATGGCTCTGGTACCAGAAACACCAACAGTTATCTGCTTCTGAACTTTGCAAGATCCAGAAGGTTGAGAATTGCAGGTTCTTGGTATCAGAGGCCAGAGCTGCACCGCTGGACATGGTATAGTAATGCCGGAGGGGTAGCTAAGGAGATCGACCACATCCTCGTTAGTACTCGTTGGAGGATCCTCCAGAACTGCAGGGTTTACCGGAGTGCTGAATTCTTTGGAACAGATCACAGACTTGTTGTTGCTACACTTAAGCTTCATGTCAAGTCCAGAAGAATCTCAAGAGGTAACCATACTGTGTTTCATCTTGAGAAACTGAAGGACTTGGCATGTGCTCATGAGTATGCGGTGGCAGTCTCAAATCGGTTTGATGTGCTCGGTGCTATCGGGGACCCTGTAGAACTGTGGGATACCTTCAAACGTGAAACTCTACAGGCTGCCAAGGAGTGTATTGGGGAGCGCCCGAGGTCAAGGCGTTGTTTTGTCTCGACGGAGACGCTGGAGAAAATCGAGGAGAGTTGCGCTGCCAGGCTGGCTGGGAACCGGGACCAGCACAGGGCTCTGTCACGCCGGACTAGAACCCTCCTGGGGAGAGACAAGGAAAGGTATGTCAGGAGTCTCGCTGAGGATGTCGAGGGTCATTTCAACGCTAATGACCTCCGACCCGCCTACCGAGCCCTGAAGAAGCTCCGTTCCAAGTCTCCTTCTCGGGCGAGTGCTATTCGAACAGCAGATGGGTGCCTCGTCTCGATGCCGATCCTCCCATTGACGAAACCGCACCCTCTCTTGACGAAGTCAGAGAGGCTGTAGCTAAGTTGAGGGGTGGAAAGGCAGCTGGTGTTTGTAATATCAGTGCGGAGCTCCTCAAAGATGGGGGTGAGGCCATGATCCGCGGGTTGCATGTTGTCCTGACTGCCGTGTGGCAATCAGGTACCATTCCTCCTGACTGGAAAAGGGGGCTGGTCGTCCCTATCTGGAAAGGGAAAGGGGACCGTCAGGACTGCAACAATTACCGCGGTATTACACTGTTCAGCGTACCAGGCAAGGTGCTTGCCCATCTATTGCTGACACGGATTCGCAGTCATCTGGTTAAGCAACAGTCTGGGTTCACGCCTGGTAAGTCAACAACGGACCGTATCCTAGCGCTTCGTGTCCTGGTGGAACGCCGACGTGAGTTTCGACAAGGGATGCTTGCAGCCTATGTTGATCTCAAGAAGGCGTTTGACTCAGTGCATCGTGAGTCACTTTGGGATCTTCTGCGACTTCGAGGGATTCCTGCAAGGACTATTGGTTTGATAACTGGTCTGTATTCTGGGACTGAGAGTGCTGTGAAGTGTGGGGCAGGTGTATCCAGCTTCTTTCCTGTGAATACAGGAGTGAGGCAAGGGTGCGTCCTTGCCCCATCACTTTTCAACGCTTGTATGGACTGGGTATTGGACAAGGTTGTAGATCAAAGTGATTGTGGAGCATCCGTCGGCAACACCAAGATCACTAATCTTGTTTTTGCCGATGATGCAGTAATCTTTGCTGAGTCGCTGGAGGTCCTGGTGATGGCTCTCGAGGCGCTCCACGAGGAGGCAAAGCCTTTGGGACTTGAGGTCTCCTGGCTCAAGACCAAGATCCAGGTGTTTGGAGACTTACTAGATGAAGCAGTACAGTCTGTTCATGCATGTGGTGAGGACATTGAGATCTTGGAAAGTTTTACATACCTTGGTAGCGCAGTCCATAATGACGGCGGGTCACGTCAAGAAGTCTTACGGCGGATTGGCATTGCCCACGGTGTTATGGACTCGCTCAGCGGGAGTATTTGGCGTTGTCGGTACCTGTGCAGAAGGACAAAGATCCGGATCTTCAAGTCGCTTGTGATCCCTGTCTTACTCTATGGTTGTGAGACATGGACACTAAATAGTGACTTGAAGAGACGAATCATTGCCTTTGGTAATAAGTGTCTTCGCAGAATCATGGGGTATCGCTGGGATGATTACGTGTCAAATCAGCGATTGCACCGTGAGACTGAATCGAGGCCTATTACCTGCATAGTCCGTCAGCGCCAACTTCGGCTATATGGGCATATGGCACGCTACCCTGAAACCGATCCTTCCCATCGAGTTGTATCTGTAAGAGACAATCCGGCGTGGAGGAGGCCAAGGGGGCGCCCACAAGGCTCGTGGCTGGGGCAAGTTGATGTTTCTTGTCGAGAGCTGCTTGGTATGGGAAAGGAGCCTGCATGGGAGCTCGCGCGTGGTGACCCCAGGGGGTGGCGTCGTAGGGTGGGCGAGGCGACGCGCCCCCTGGCGTTTGCTCCTAATGATTAATTGATTGATAAACGTAAGGACAAAATGGTATAGAATATAAAAGATGCAGCTCTTGAAAGCCGAGCCAGTGGTATACGCGAAAGTACAATTCATGCATAAATAAAGCCACAAATCAAGGTTTTCTAAAAACTAAAAAAAAAAAAAAAAAGAATATATCTCGAGAACGTGACATGTTAGGACTAAACGGACTGTGCCATTGCGTAGATTTCGTCGAACTGGACAAAAAGTATATAGGGCTATTTTCTTTTTAGATCAATAGTTTAGTCGGGAAATGCCAAAAACCAAATGAGGCAAAAATTTTGAGGAATTTTGCAGCCAGAAAAAGTGAATTTTTTTATTTACATATATACGTAAACATTTTCTCAGTAATAATTGAGTAAAATGACGATTAAAATACTTGTTAGTCAATATAATATTCCCAGTGATGAATATATAAAGTAGTAAGTAGTAAAAGTAAAGTCGGAAGTAAAATGCATGCCTAAATAAAGCCACAAATCAATGTTTTCTAAAAACAATAAAAAACTATATATCTCGAGAACGTGACATGTTAGAACAAAACGGACTGTGGCATTTGCGTAGATCTCGGCGAACTGGACAAAAATTATTTATGTCCTTTTTCTGTTTAGATCAATAGCTTAGTCGGAAAAAGCCAAAAACCAAATGCGGGCAAAATTTTGAGGAATTTTGCAGCCAGAAAAAGTGAATGATTTTATTTACATATATACGTAAAAATTAATTCAGTAATAATTGTGTATAATGACATTGTAAATACTTGTTATTTAATGTAATTTTCACAGTGATAAATATTAGTGGAGGTGGGAAAAATGTTTGTATGCATTTATACGGGGAAAATAACTATGATATATTTTATTTACATATATACGTAAAAACGATCTCAGTAATAATTGTGTATAATGACGATATATATAATTGTTATTCTATATAATTTCCCCAATAATCAATATTTGTTGATCGGGAAAAACCGTACTGTAAAATTCATACTCTAACTCCCAAACCGTAAGTCGTAGAGCGTTTGTACCTGGCAGGCAAAAGATAGTAAACCCTACGTTGCTCAAAATATGTTAACGGTCATTGGGCCGACAAAAGTCGCATAAACTCGTCACAACGAAAAAACCGTAAAACTTATAATTGGCAACTCGCGAACCAAAAGTCACAGACCATTGGTGATGGTTTCCGCTAGACCGGCAACGGCCGCACAACATAATATGTATTCCAACTGTAGGCCGTTAAATTTCAAATAAACGCTGCAGCACGCAATTCACGGTTGAAATCTCAGCTCACGTTCCCTTATAAACGCAATAATTCCCTTATAATAATATTGCGTTCCCTTATAATACTAGCCGCAAAGCCGCCCTCCGGGCGGACTTTTTGGCTAGGAGAGTTTTGGCTTTTTGGCTGGAGAGTCTGTGTTTGGTGGGCCTTCGGCCCACCAAACACAGACTCTCCAGATAGCCCCTTCTAACTTTCCTGAAATCATGGATGTAGAAATGTATATTAACGCAACCCATTCACATCACCCCAACCCATTCACTCACCCATTACCCATCACCCCCCCCCCCCATCACTCCCCTCCCCATCCATCCCTCCCCACCCATTCACTCACCTTTTCCCATCACCCTACATCAAGGTTTCCTCAATTCTTTCAAAACACTTTTTTTTTTACAATTCTCGCTAATAGGCTGCTAAAAAAAAGAAGAAAAAAAGTGATCGGATCAATCTCATAGGTGAGCTTAAAACCTTCCCCTGCTCGACCCGATTCCAAAACTGTGCCATATGAGGAGATTCCGCCACAGGGGGCGGCACCCAGAGCAGACACACACACACACTTTCGCATATATTTTTATAGATTATTATGATTATTATTCTTTTTCTTATTACTATTACTATCATTATCATATGTATATTACGTAATTATTTAAGTAGTGGTAGTAATAGTAGCAGTAGTTGTAGTGGTAGTTGTAGTAGTAGTTATAGCTGGAGACGTGGATTTTGTTGACCCGTTTTTCTTTATCGTATTATCTCGCCATTATCTATCTTCCCCTTTCACGGCGGTCACTCATCACCAATCTTTCCTTCGTTTCCTTCCACTCTGTTTATCAGTGTTCTTTGTCCTCTCTTTTCCCCTATTCAATGTTTTTAGAGGCGTAGAAATTAGACGTCGCGTAGACGGTGGAGACTGCTCAGTATATAGGCTGACGGAAGACGACATTCTGCGTCTATATATATTGGCTCCTCATGACAAACTGAGGCATATCGTGCGGAGTATATGGTATCCTTACAGAGCTGGAGGGTACTGTAGAGGTCAAAATCAGGCGAAAATTAATAAGCCGTAGCACTTCCATGTCGCGAAAAGATAATACCCTCTCATCACGACAGTTTTCGGGTCGGCCGAGGACTGCGCTATGAGGCACGAGTAATACCACATATTTCAACATAGATACCATATGTGCGGTGGAATTTACTCCCATTTAGTGTAATACATATATACACAACAAGAGGTTGCTGTAGGGACCAAATTGGGCCAAAATATTAATGACGTACTGGTACGTCACCCCCCTTTCCCTCGCCCACCCTACTATGGACGTATGAGTACGTCACCCGCCGTGTAAAGGCCGATTCCCACTATCCCGTTTGTACGGCCGCCGTACAACAACAAAGACGTCACAATGACGTCACAACAAAGTCTACCGCACCGCCGTACCGCTGTACGGCTGCCGTACAAAGTTAAATTCGAGTCATCTCTCCCGCTCGGCGGTGTCCGCTCGAGCGGAGTTGCCAACTGTGCCCATTTACCACAAATACCACTCAAGCGGTGATGATGGTGACGTCATTGATGTTGTATGGCGGTCGTACAAGCGGGAAGGTGGGAACCGGGCTTAAGGGTTAATGCTGGGGTCACACATTCCCGTATATTGCTCCCAACAGCTCCCGTCAATCGTAATCGCCAATTTGTGTTCTGACGGGCGTAGTCCGGCCGTGAACGCCCGTATAACCAGGGACTATTGCACTTCCCGACAGACGTACCGTGACGGGGCCAGTGTTACGTCAGTCGTAATGTAGTCGTATTGAACTACGTACGTGTTTGCGACTTGCGTAAGCATGTCCCCGTTCGTCCGCATGGGCTGCCCGATTTGCGGGAACACAGGCCACGCCCATGCCACGCCCCCACAAGACCTGCGTACTATGCGTAGTTGAGACCGTATGTCTTGGGATTGTTTAGGCAAAGACTACTCTATACTGGATTTGTTACTCATTTTGGGCTATTTCCAGTGGAGGCCAGTTTTGCGATTCCTGCCATTTTCGAACATCACTCCCTTTTCCCTTCCTATGGTTTATCAGTATATATGATATACCGTTATCTTCGTATATGTTTGTTCTATAATATTATCAAATAAAAAACTGTAAAATGCAATAAAGAAATGCCATTAGAGAGAATTAAGAAATATGCATGAACTTAATATGCACTTGAACTCATCGCCATTTAATATTTTGCGAGAAAAACATTTAGATGCTAGCGATAGAAAGAAGCGGATTTTCATTAGCTTTCCATTGATATATTTCTTTTCCTGATAAATAAATCATAACCATGCATAAATTAGCGTTAACTAAAAAAATAACATCATCTATCAGGATAATTACCCGATGGATGATTTTATTTATTTAATTAACGCTAATTTATGCATGGTTCTAATTCATTTATCAGAAAATGAAATATAGCAATGGAAAGCTAATTAAATTCCGCTTCTATTGATATGTTGCATGTAAAAAGTTTTCACGCAAAATATCAAATTGCGATGAGTTTAAGTGAATATAAGTTCATGCATATTTCTTCAGAGTTTTCATAATGGAATTTCTTTGTGTATTTTAGTTTTTTATTTGATTATATTATAGAACAAACATTCACGAAGATAACAGTGTATCATTTATACTGATATGCCATAGTCTACTGTATTCATGGAACACTTTTTTACTTGCCGATACGATTGATGATGTTATTTTTTTAGTTAACGCTAATTTAGGCATGGTGGTAATTCATTTATCAGAAAACGAAATATATCAATGGAAAGCTAATGAAAATCCGCTTCTTTCTATCGCTAGCATCTAAAATGTTTTCTCGCAAAATATTAAATGGCGAAGAGTTTAAGTATATATTGAGGTCATGCATATTTCTTCACTCTCTCATAATGATATTTCTTTAGTGTATTTTACTGTTTTTATTTGATAATATTATAGAACAAACAGTTACGAAGATAACGGATATCATATATACTGATAAAACCTTAGGAAGGGAAATAGGGGTGATGTTCTAAAATGGCAGGAATCGCAAAACTGGCCTCCACTGGTCATGGGCGGGTTGGCGCGGGGCACGAGTAGCAAGTCCAGTATAGAGTAGTCTTTGGTTTAGGACTTACCTGGACCGGTTCCGGACAATCGTAGGCACACCCCGTCGGTCCAAACACAGACAAAGACAGTCTTTGTCAACCACGTAGGTCTGGGTTGGAATCTGGGAACTACAAAAGGGCAGGACCTTTCCCATTCCCACTCCTTCCTCGGCACTATGAACAACATCGCGGAATTCATCCTGGAGGAGTTCAATTTTGTGAACTCCCTAATCAAACCTGAGAACAGGCATAACACGCGGCTAATGAAATGGATCCTCTCCTACATATAAATCTTAGAACTACTTGCAATAGCAAACTTCATCCATCAAGAGGAACAAGAGAAGAAGGAAAGGAGCAAGAGGACAGTGTGGGTGTGGCCTTATCTGCAACGAAGGCCATTATGAACATGGTCATTATGAGAACCTGATGGAAGAGTTGGCCAGAGAATGTCCACAACTGTACAAGAACTTCACCCGGGTAGACAAACAAATATTTGATGAGATTGTGGAACGTGTCACCCCCATCATTCAGAGGAAACCTACGCTCTGGCGAAAACGCATTCCTCCTGGTCTGCGGGTGGCCATCACCCTACATTTCCTCGCTACGGGTGAAACCTACAAGAGCCTGCAATACTCCTTTCGGGTTGCCCACAACACCATTAGCCAAATTGTTCCAGACACATGCCAGGTCCTCATCTCTGTCTACGGAGATCAGGAGCTCAAAACTCCACAATCGCCTGCTGAATGGAAGGAGGTCCCAGCGGCTTTGAGGAACGATGGAACCTGCCGCATTGTGTAGGAGCCATTGATGGCAAACACATACGGATCCGCAAGCCCTCCTTTGGTGGCACATATTACTTAAAACTGCAAGAAGTTTTTTTTCCATTGTCCAGTTGGCAATTGTTGACTCCAACTACAAGTTCATCTACGTCGACGTTGGTTGCCATAGGGTCAGAGTCTGATGGTGGTGGCTTTGCACACACCGTCTGTCTAAGTTGCTTGATAGACAGACCGCCAAATGCCCCCCGCCGAGGTCATCTCTACCGATCCCGCTGGACCACCAACGGACTACTTCTTAGTAGGTGATGATGCATTCCCTCTGCGCGCCTACCTGATGAAGCCCTACCCCCAACGATTCCTCACGAAACCTGAACGGATCTACAACTACAGACTCAGCAGGGGCCGCCGGGTGGTAGAGAACGCCTTTGGCATTCTTGCCAACCGCTTCCGGGTTTTCCACACTGCAATATCTATGAAACCTGAGCGTGCAGAGGTTGTTGTGTTGGCCTCATGCATTCTGCACAACATCCTACGAGGACGAAACCCACCCCGAACAGAGGTAGATCAAGAGGACCCACACACCCACCAACTCATACCTGCCCCCTGGAGGAGTGACCCACCTGTAGGAACCAACATCCCAACCGTGTTCCGCAACACTGCAACCAGGCTTGCCAAGGAGCAACGGAACTACCTCAAGACCTACTTCTCTTCCCCTCAAGGATCTGTGGCTTGGCAGGATGACCGTATTTAGGTGAGTTATATCTACTTTAATACTTCTTTGACATTTTTAAGGTTTTCCCCTGTTTACTTTGTATTTTGCTTTATATTTCAGTTTCGTCTTACATTTTTGTTATCGAGTCTTTGCCAGTCTGCTTTGTATTGTACTTTTATCTGTTACTTTTGATTTTCTTTAAGTTTGTAGGTTCTTCCATATTTTGTTTATTGTATATTTTTATATTTCCTTTAATTACTTCAATTGTTCCCTGCTTACTTTATTTTTCATCTTAAACTTTTATTTCAATCAAGTTTTAATTGTTTCCATATTTCCTTTGTTTTGTACTTTGTTTTATTTAAGTTTTCAAGGTTTTTCATATTTATTATTAACCATATTATAAGTATTGCGTTTCAATTAGTCATTTCTTTTTTATTCATACTCATTACTTTCAGTATATATTTCATTTGTCATCTTATTAATTAACTTTAGCTATAATATTGGAAATAGAAACACACACGTCATTACACAAATACATATATTGTTAAATACATTATCATTATAAAGAGAGAAAAAGGATGGTTGCTGCTAGGGCTGCTAGGGTGGCTTCTTGGGGGTCTCCAGGGTCTGATCGGGATCGATGGATTGCGCGGGCGTAGCTGGATAATATGATGCAGGTGATCCAGGCTGAAGCTGGTGTTCCCAAACTGTGAGAAGTCTAATAACTGCGAATGTGTCGTGTGTGGAGGCATTAGGTGGCAGGAATGTGCAGGGGGTGTTGCTGATTGCTGTGGCCGCAGCAATGACCTGCAATACTGCCACTGGTGTGGAGGTAACACGAAGCTAGCAGGCTTGGGCTGGGTCGGCATGGGTTGAGGCAGGGTGGTTGCCGGAGTGCCCTGGTACATCACTGTGGTTGCCGGAGGATGCTGCTGTGCCTGGGGTTGGGGTTGGGGCGCCGGAAAGCCAAAGTTCCGGTAGGCGTGCAGCATGAGGTCCGGACCAGGCTTGGTGACTCCCTCCTCATGGGCAGTTCGGAACCGGTGGAGGGCTGCCATCAGTTCCATCTTCAGTGGGGTGTTGAAACCTGCTGGCAGCCCCACACAGTCCTTGGCCATGACATCCAGGGAGGCGCGCCAATACTGTAGCTCCGGATCCTCGACCACATCCATAACCCCAGCCAGGTTGTGGCGCACCTTCTCCGCAGTTGCAAGGACCTGGTATGGGAACAAGGAACAAGAGAACATTAAACACACGAAACATAACATATTTTAATATTGACCAATTATGAATTTTAACAAATAAATGGTGTGGTATTCTGGGAAGCCTAATATGGTTCAAAGTTATTGTTACCATTATGGAAAAAGAGAACATTAACACGTTGCACAACACACGAAACATAACATATTTCAATAATTGACCAATTAGGAATTTTAACAAATAAAATTATGTGGTATTCTGGGAAGCCAATATGTTCAAAGTTATTGTTGCTATTATGAAACTAATATTTCCTCTACTCACTTGCTCCAGGGTTTCGTGTGGTGTGGATGCTGTGGATGTTGCAGCACCCGGAGGCTTCTCTGCTTCGCCTTCCGCCAGGCATGGAGATGGCTGGGGTGGTGTCCTCCTGACTGCCGGCAGAGGGGTCATCCACATCGTCTGTGGCAGGTGCTGGGGCGGGGTCAGGCACAGGAACAGAAGCAGGTTCGGCAGCTTGGGCAGCAGACTGTTGGGACATGAATGTATAATAGTAAAAATGTACATTATTTATCAACTGTAAAATACCATTCAACATAACCATTCATCCTTGTAACCTTTAAATAAAATGAATAAACTGCTTTGTGTTATTATGTGTTTCATTAACAAAATAGTTAGGTAATTATAAACTTAAGTGAACAAGATAAATTGAAAAAAATAATGGCATCATTATAAGCAAAATAATTCAGAAAAAGACAAAACCTGTCACTGTCCTGAGGACGCCAAACCTCTTGGCTTGCTATCGCTCGCCAGGAAAATATTGATGTGGTTGTCGATTTAATAGTGAAAGGGTTGGAAAACATAAAAAATATAAACGTACCTGAGGCATACCAAGTGTCCGAGGCTTCTTTTGCCGCACGATGTGTGGTTTCAGGAACTGGAACATGTTCATTATCCAGTTCTCCCTCTCCGTCAACCTTTTGGCCCCATCACCACTCTTCAGGTTGGTGAGCCTGCCGAACCTGGAGCGGAGAGAGGTGAACCACGTCATCAAGTCCAAGGTTGTGATTGGGGGTTCCATGCTGGCTGCCTTCTCCGCCCAAACATGTTCTATGTGTTCCTTCTGCTTGTGCCTGGGATCACCCTTATCATATAGATAAGGCACCTCGAACTCCAGCCACTCTCCCAGCATACGCTCAGTCTCCTCCGTCAGGATAATGTTGGTGCTCTTCCGGCGCCGTTTTCGCGGTTGTGGTTGCTGTGGCTGTTCGACGCCGGACTGTGGAGGGGGTGGGTCCTTGTCGTCATCACTTTCCTCATCGTCGACTTGCTCCACGACCTCTCCATTCTCGCCGGCGAGGTTGATCACCAATTCTTCCTGGTCAGCAGAGTTGGAGGTGCCAGGCATCGAGGGGGCAGGCGGTGAGGTGGCAGACGTCGAGGTGGCAGACGTCGAGGGGGCAGGCGGTGAGGTGGCAGACATCGAGGTGGCAGGCGTCGAGGTGGGAGGGGAAACCTTCCTGGCCATCTTCCCGCTTTTCTTGGTATACATGGTGACAGGGCAGGACAGGACAGGGCAGGGCAGGGCAGGGCAGGGCAGGGCAGCGTGCAGAGGGTGGTAGGGTGGCAGGGTGGCAGGGTTGGCTGGAGGTGGTGGTGGTTGTTGCTCCGGTATGGTGAGAGGTGTGACGGCAGTGTGTACCGCTGGTCCTTATATACCCCCCCGTACAACGTTGCCGCGTCTTCCCGCCAACCCGCAGTGCGGCGGTGGTGCCAGATGCGCCCGGACGAACGTAAACTTTCCCGTTTGACGGGAATATTTTACGATTGACGGGAGCAGCTCACGTCTGACGGGCGAGTGGCTACGTCTGACGGGGCTGCTCCCGTCAGACGGCCGTGGTGGGCTGGAATGTCGTAAAAGTTCCCGACTTTTGACATACGTGAGTGCGAGCCCCGACTGTGATTCGAATTTCAAAACATACCGCGCGGCCTCGCCCACACCAACCACCTCCCCGACCCGCGTGGCTACTCCCGCCATGCGTACCAACCCCCCCGACTGTACACAATTTCATTTACGTTTTGCGTAATATGTCTTTACATTTTACGTAATCGGTTGCCAACTACCAATAAACCTTCGTACGGGAGCATACGGGAGCATATACGGGAATATGTGACCCCAGCATTAATCACCGCCGCAATGTTGCTTCTCTTGCTATCTTCTACCTTTATTTTCATGCTCACTACTCTTCTGAACTTGCTAACTGCATGCCTCCCCCCCTCCCGCGGCCTCGCTGCACAAGACTTTCTACTCATTCTCATCCCTTTTCTGTCCATCTTCCGAATCCAGGAGTTAATCAGAATCTTTACTTTTTCATCCCTTTCCCTGGTAAACTCTGGAACTCTCTTCCTGTTTCTATTTTTCCACCTTCCTACGACTTAGATCTTTTCAAGAGAAGAGTAACAAGACACCTCCAGAACTAAATTGGTCCACCCCTCTTTTTTTATCCTCTTATAGTCTTCTTTATAGGGACTGGCATCTAAGCGGGCTTTGTGTTACCTATTTTTGTTGTCTCTTGGCCAGTCCTTTGTAATGTAATATATATATATATATATATATATATATATATATATATATATATATATATATATATATATATTATATATATATATATATATATATATATATATACGTATATGTATCTATATATGTCTGATTATTTGTAGGTACTTGCTGATGCTAAGTTAAAATGGTACTTCCAGTTTGTACACATTTATAAGTCCAATAAGGAACTTAGATATATTACAACCACTTATGTGGTTGTAATATATCCCTGTTTAATAAGAAGAAAATAACCCTAAATACTTTTTGTCAAGTTCGACGAGATCTACGCAATGGCACAGTCCGTTTAGTCCTAACATGGCACGTTCTCGAGATATATTATTTTTTAAGTTTTTAGAAAACATTGATTTGTGGTTTATTTATGCATGAATTTTACTTTCGCGTATACCACTGGCTCGGCCTTCAAGAGCTGCATCTTTTTAGATCTATACCATTTTGTCCTTACGTTTATCAATCAATCAATCATTAGGAGCATACGCCGGGGGGCGCGTCGCCTCGCCCACCCTACGACGCCACTCCCGGGGGTCACCACGCGCGAGCTCCCATGCAGGCTTCTTTCCCATACCAAGCAGCTCTCGACAAGAAACATCAACTTGTCCCAGCCAGGAGCCTTGTGGGCGCCCCCTTGGCCTCCTCCACGCCGGATTGTCTCTTACAGATACAACCCGATGGGAAGGATCGGTTTCAGGGTAGCGTGCCATATGCCCATATAGCCGAAGTTGGCGCTGACGGACTATGCAGGTAATAGGCCTCGATTCAGTCTCACGGTGCAATCGCTGATTTAACACGTAATCATCCCAGCGATACCCCATGATTCTCCGAAGACACTTATTACCAAAGGCAATGATTCGTCTCTTCAAGTCACTATTTAGTGTCCATGTCTCACAACCATAGAGTAAGACAGGGATCACAAGCGATTTGAAGATCCGGATCTTTGTCCTTCTGCACAGGTACAAGCAACGCCAAATACTCCCGCTGAGCGAGTCCATAACACCGTGGGCTATGCCAATCCGCCGTAAGACTTCTTGACGTGACCCGCCGTCATTATGGACTGCGCTACCAAGGTATGTAAAACTTTCCAAGATCTCAATGTCCTCGCCTCACGCATGAACAGACTGTACTGTTTCATCTAGTAAGTCTCCAAACACCTGGACCTTGGTCTTGAGCCAGGAGACCTCAAGTCCCAAAGGCTTTGCCTCCTCGTGCAGCGCCTCGAGAGCCATCACCAGGACCTCCAGCGACTCAGCAAAGATTACTGCATCATCGGCAAAAACAAGATCAGTGATCTTGGTGTTGCCGACGGATGCTCCACAATCACTTTGTTCTACAACCTTGTCCAATACCCAGTCCATACAAGCGTTGAAAAGTGATGGGGCAAGGACGCACCCTTGCCTCACTCCTGTATTCACAGGAAAGAAGCTGGATACACATGCCCCACACTTCACAGCACTCTCGGTCCCAGAATACAGACCAGTTATCAAACCAATAGTTCTTGCAGGAATCCCTCGAAGTCGCAGAAGATCCCAAAGTGACTCACGATGCACTGAGTCAAACACCTTCTTGAGATCAACATAGGCTGCAAGCATCCCCTGTCGAAACTCACGTCGGCGTTCCACCAGGACACGAAGCGCTAGGATACGGTCCGTTGTTGACTTACCAGGCGTGAACCCAGACTGCTGAGGTCTCTGATGCTTCACCAGATGACTGCGAATCCGTGTCAGCAATAGATGGGCAAGCATCTTGCCTGGTACGCTGAACAGTGTAATACCGCGGTAATTGTTGCAGTCCTGACGGTCCCCTTTCCCTTTCCAGATAGGGACGACCAGCCCCCTTTACAGTCAGGAGGAATGGTACCTGATTGCCACACGGCAGTCAGGACAGCATGCAACCCGCGGATCATGGCCTCACCCCCAGCCTTGAGGAGCTCTGCACTGATATTACAAACACCAGCTGCCTTTCCACCCCTCAACTTGGTACAGCCTCTCTGACTTCGTCAAGAGAGGGTGCGGTTTCGTCAATGGGAGGATCGGCATCGAGACGAGGCACCCATCTGCTGTTCGAATAGCACTCGCCCGAGAAGGAGACTTGGAACGGAGCTTCTTCAGGGCTCGGTAGGCGGGTCGGAGGTCATTAGCGTTCAAATGGCCCTCAAAAATCATCCTCAGCGAGACTCCTGACATACCTTTCCTTGTCTCTCCCAAGGAGGGTTCTAGTCCGGCGTGACAGAGCCCTGTGCTGGTCCCGGTTCCCAGCCAACCTGGCAGCGCGACTCTCCTCGATTTTCTCCAGCGTCTCCGTCGAGACAAAACCACGCCTTGACCTCGGGCGCTCCCCAATACACTCCTTGGCAGCCTGTAGAGTTTCACGTTTGAAGGTATCCCACAGTTCTACAGGGTCCCCGATAGCACCGAGCACATCAAATCGATTTGAGACTGCCACCGCATACTCATGAGCACATGCCAAGTCCTTCAGTTTCTCAAGATGAAACACAGTATGGTTACCTCTTGAGATTCTTCTGGACTTGACATGAAGCTTAAGTGTAGCAACAACAAGTCTGTGATCTGTTCCAAAGAACTCAGCACTCCGGTAAACCCTGCAGTTCTGGAGGATCCTCCAACGAGTACTAACGAGGATGTGGTCGATCTCCTTGGTATAGTTACCCCTCCGGCATTACTATACCATGTCCAGCGGTGCAGCTCTGGCCTCTGATACCAAGAACCTGCAATTCTCAACCTTCTGGATCTTGCAAAGTTCAGAAGCAGATAACTGTTGGTGTTTCTGGTACCGGAGCCATGGGGACCAACACATAACTCGTAGCCATCTCTCACAGTGCCAGTAGTAGCATTGAAGTCGCCCAAGACAATGAGTGTGTCCCGAGGAGGACACTGGTCTAAAACAGAGTCGAGTTTGGCGTAGAACATCTCCTTCTCTTCAGTTTTACGCATCTCGGTAGGAGCGTACACTGCAACAAGAGACAAGAAACCCAGAGTGTGTTTCATCCTCACCCGCATTATACGCTCATCAACCGGAGTAACCTCAACAACTGACGGCTGCAGTTTGCTGGAGATGCCTATAGCTACTCCCCGTACCCGGTGACCATTGCTCATGCCGGACCAGTAGTAGGTGTAACCCCCACTGCTAGTCTCGCCACTGCCAGGCCTCCTCGTCTCAGAGAGTCCCACTATATCCACCCTCAGCCTACTGAGCTCGCCCGATAGGAGAGGTAGTCGATGATCGTCTGAGAGCCTCAGAACGTTCCACGAGCCCACACGAAGAACCCTCCGCAGGTTGATCCCAGGAGTGATTCGACGGGCAGGCGCCGTTTCTGCACCGCCCCGGCCACCCCCATAAGAAAAAGTTGGGCTAGGGGGCCCTACCACTTGATTTAGAGTGCGGGATTCCCGAGGGCTTTGCCCCGCACTCGTCATAGGCAGACCCCTCCCCTGCGTCGGCATTGGAGGAGTTTGCATGGTTGGGCCCCCCGCCAAAACCGGGTCGGGGGCGCGATTACCGCGCCCCCGGCCTCTACTTCTTATAATGTTAGTGGCTAGATTTGGTTTTTATAGGGAGGTGTTGCACCCCCCCCCCCCCCACCACCACCACCAATCTATGTCAGGGATTGGCCTTACTGCTCACCGTGGCCAGGGACGCAGAACCCCCTGTAAGGATTAACTCCAGGCTGCCCACTATTTCACCCATAGCTGGGGCTGGATGGCCATTGACTCAATAGTGAGTTCATCTGCCCTTAAAGATGGTCTTATTTTTAGTCCATCTGGGTGTCCAGCACACCCTCCTCACTGGTAGAACCAGTGGGGGAGCCGGTTTAGTCGCCGACGATCCGACCATGTGACTGGTTGTACTGGGTTACATGTACCAGTAGCAGGGCACAACCCTGACCAGACCCCCACGTTTATGGTTACTGTTATATCAATGAAAATGTGATTTTCAAATTAATTTCCTGGGCCATAGCCTGCCGATTTAGGGGGAATATAAATATATCCCAATTTGGATGAAGCGCGGTTTATAGGGGCTTCAACTGATGCCGATCACGATTCTGGACTTTCTTTTCCTATATTTGATTTACAACGCAATTATTTTCACGCTGTACGCTTCATTACCCCTATAAATGCATACAAACATTACTCGATCTCAAATAGTATTCATCATTGGGGTAATTACATACAATACCAATTACTTGCACCGTCATTATACACAATTATTACTGAGATCATTTTCACGTATCAATGTAAAAAAAAAAAAAAATTATGCTTCTTCTGACACAATGAGGCCTATAGATCGTATCTGCCATTTTCCTCCACAAATACTAACCTTACAAGAAATATGACTTTATTAAAAGATGCTCATTTGTGCAAAGTACACCCAATGCCACTGAAATTTACGTTCTAACATGTCACGTTCTACATTTCAGCCTGTTTTTTTTGGTATTTTTTTATATTTTTTTACTCATTGTCATTTTGACAATAACTGTTATCCTATAATTAACTCATACGTTCATGCTCAAAACACACGTTCAAATTACACAGGTCATTTCTCAACGGATTTTTTTTTCATTACACCACAGGCAAGCCTGAAAAAATTTTCTTCAGAAAAGCCTGTTAAAAGCTTCTTTTCAATTCATCTATAACGTGTGGTGAATGTTTACACGATATAACACTTCTATTCACATCCTTTTCACCCGTTCCCTCGATGTGTTGAGTATTTCTCCTGGCAAATAATGCTCAAAACACACATATAAATTACACAGGTCATTTCTCAACGGATTTTTTTTTTCATTACACCACAGGCAAGCCTGGAAAAATCTTCATCAGACAAGCCTGTTAAAAGCTTCTTTTCAATTCATCTATAACGTGTGGTGAATCTTTACTCGCTTTGCAATGTATTATTTTCATAAAAGCACCCTGGAATTATGAAATCAAAACACAAATAATTTGGTTATTTCTCAATGGATTTACTTTTCTGATTGCACCACAGGGAAGCCTCTTGAACGCTGGTTTTTTATTCATCTATAATGTTGAGTGCAATAACACACGGTTCTCGAGATAATAATGTTTTACCAGTTTTCTAAGTGGGCTAAAAGGCACTTCTCCAATGGAAAAATACACTTCATGCAATCATTTATCGATGGATTTTTTTCCCGATTACACCACAGGGAGGCCAGTTGAACTCATGAAGTTTATTCATCTATAACGTGTTGTGAAATAAACCACGGTTTTCTACATAATAATGTATTCCCTGTTCCGCAGCCTATTTCATTGTACCTGCGTAACGGTTATTTGGAGGGGTTTAAAGGCACCTCTTCAAGTTAAAAACACGCTTAATATCATCATTTCTCAATGGATTTTTCTCTAGACTACACCACAGGGAAGCCAGTTCAAATACGGATTTTTATTCATCAATAACCTTTTGTGAAATAACACACGGCTCTCGAGATATTAATGTATTATCGATTCCGCAGCCTAACTGCCAGCTTATAGGAGTAACGGTTTTCTGCGGTTAACACAAAGGCTTNCAAAGTCACGGTTATCGAGAAAAATAATTTTTTACCAGTTTCTAAGGGGGCTAAAAGGACTTCACCAATGGAAAAATAGCTTCATGCAATCATTTTCGAGGTTTTTTTCCCGTTACACCAGAAAAGGGCCCTTTTGAACTCATGAAGTTATCTTATAACGGTTGTGAAATAAACCAGGGTTTTTTTTTTTTTTTTTTTTTTTTCTCATAAAAGTATTCCTTGTTCCGCGCCTTTTTCATTGTCCCTGCGTAAGGGTTTTATTTGGGGGTTTTTAAAGGACCTCTTCAAGTTAAAACACGTTTAATACATCATTTCCAAGTTTTTTTCCTAGACTACACCACAGGAACCCATTCAAATAGGGATTTTTATTCATCAATAACATTTTGTGAAATAACACACGGTTCTCGAGTATTAATTATTTCCGCACCCTAATGCCAACTTGTGGAGTAACCGTTTCTGCGTTAACAAAAAAGGCTTTGCGTCCTGTTGCTTCATCGCCGAGGCAAGACGATTACATGCGTCCTTCTCTCTGGAAAACTTTCTCGTAATTATATTTTATATCATACGTATTTTTCAGATCATTATAGGGGGTTTTGGGTCACAAATGCTCCTTAGGGGACATTCAGTTGGGGTCGCAAAGTCACGATGAACCATTGTCCATTTTTGAGGATAATTGCTAGCCAACGACATTGCTCACGCTTTATGTCGGCCGCTGTCCTCATGACAGCCATCGGCCCCATGGCTCGCCTTCCGGACCTCTCGTCAAAGGGCGAAAGCGCTGCTAATTGTTCATCTGGGGCGAAAACCAGGAGATGGACATTGGGTTGGTTACTTTATAAAAACCAATTCCCAAATTTTTAGTCAAAATTAAGCTCAAAATCAAAATCAACAATTTTTTTTTCTTCAAATTGTACCCGTGTTTTAATAAATAATTCATGGCGACCCAAAATGGTTCAGAGTCATTGTGTGGGGTTGGAAATCATTTTCGCTGCTGACTTAAAAAATGGCATTGCTTTTTCTCTAGCAGTATATTTTTTGAAATACGGCTTTTTAAAATTTTTAAATAGTATTATAATTTATACGTTAAAATTATATAATTAATCGAAACAATCCCCCTACGTTAATATATTTACCGTAATTAAATTTTGGGTGGTGCCGCGGCTTTATTAGGCCTAATGTACATATCTGGCAAAAAAATATACTTAATTATGTTCAAATAACCCCGAAAATGTGCCCATCTTGGAAATATCCGAAAATATGCCAAACCTAAATTTGACTATATATATATTAATATTAATATATATATATATAATATATATATATAATATATATTGTTTTTTGGAACACAACTTCGAGATTTTTTTTGAGAGAAAGATGCGCTATTTTCGAAGAACATCAGATCAATTGTTCTTCAAAAACAGTCAAATCCAAATTGATATTAAAATACATAGACAAAAAACATACCTAACACACAAAAGTATACCCTGCTCCCATAGTACATCAAAGTTTTTCTTAGTTTGCTCTTTCGTTTGTAGGAGCAGTACTTTCACTTTTGTAGGGGGGCCAGCAAAGTCCCTATCATTTTTGGGGACGAATCGTCCTTGGGTACGGGTTTCCATGGGGGCAATGTCCTGTGGACATTTCCCCCGCTCATACGGCCCGCCCCAAGATTCGTTGGGAGAAATAAAGAGTAATGGAAAAAGTGATTTTGAGTGCATCCGAGCCCCAAGCGCATGCAAACTCTTAAACATGTCTTTTAAAGTTCCTCAAAATTTCGATGCTCAAACATTCCCCTAGGTAGTTCTTTATAACAGCCAAAAAGCTCTTCAAGCAGCTTTTCCGGGCAGTTAGGCTCTTTAAAGTCTCATCTTGAGTAGTTGACGAATTTTGAGGGCCATTGAAAACCCCTGCCTTTACTTGGTTTCAGTTTTACAGTGCGTTCAAACTTTGCTAACAAATATAAAACCAGACCATTTGATCCAGGGCCCTTTCACAAAATTTTTCCAAAACCCCAATTTCCCGTGCAATGGGGAAAGTACCCCCTTTTTCACTGTCAACAAGGGGTTTTTACATACATTGAACCTGCCAGGTGAGTTTTTCGGTGGGTGGCCTTTCCTTTTGTTTGTAATTTTGTGTCCCCTCTAAAGTCCCAAAACAAAAAAACCAGTGCTTAGTGTAACCTAACGGAGTCCTAGAAGCAAGGGGATACCTTCAGGCCCCCCCACAGATTTTCCCCTGATGTTCTTATTTAACAGCAGATAACAAAGTTTTCATAGTTTTTTAAGTTTCATCTTCATGGGCCAAGCGCAATTGGAACATCGGAAGCTTATTTCCTTTTTGCAGAAGAACGACCTTTTGCGTGTTTTTTTCCCGAATCATGAAAAAAGCCGCCCCTCACCCCTTTTCATAGTGTGAGGGCTCACAAAGTTGTTCCATGAGTGTGTCAACTCAAAACAGTAACAGAGCTTTTGTTTCATCTTGAAGAAGCTTGAAATTCTTTATTGTACGCGAAACGTGGTGATGAGAACTCCTTGTAGCAAAATTCCATTCCTTTAGACGAGATCCCGGACTTCACTTTTTTTCCTTGGGTAGATCTAGGCCCCAGCAAAGGCATGTAGCATTTCTGACTGTGAAAAGGGGGCCCGTTTTCTGCCATTTTTTGAAAGTTGTACCTGGGTTACCTCCTGTTCGAATTGATTCATTTTAGCCCCGGGAATTGGAACATTTTAACGGGAGATCAGGACCCTGTGGGGACAGGGCCCATGGCAGAAGGTATCAGGAAACCTGATTTTAGCTCGCGTTTTTTCTGAATATCCTTTGATGTTAGTGAGTAGAAGTAGCGTCAGTACTGTATCCCTTTTTTTCACGCCAAACCATTGGGATGCCGAAAGCCATGCCCGATGCCGTTTTTCCAGCATCCATTTATTCAAATGGGGCACCAGGAGCTGCATGCTTGGGGGGGGCCCATTCTTATCTTGATACCTATACGCACTTAAGTAATGCCGTAAGCTGCTTTTTAAAATTCTTTGTAAGAGGTTCTCAGACGTTTAGGGGTAAAAAATTCCACATATTAAAAAAAACTGCCGTGCATTCACACAGTTACGGCGCTCCATACAGCCCGGTACAAGGTACTATAACGGTAAACCAACTAAAATTTGGACTCCACTAAATCAAACACATCATATCGCAAAAAAAAATAAAATGTTTAAAAATATGTCAAAAAGCTGTACGATCAGTAGGTAAAAAATTTTACACAGCCTGCAACCCCCCGCCAATAGCAGCGGAACCCTCCCCCCTCACTGCACAAACCCCACGACCAAAAACATGCACTGGCCCAAATAGGCTTGAGAAAAGAAAAGATTAAAATTTAAAATGAAAACAGGTGAAACCTATTTTTGCTGATTTTTCCATATTTTTTTTATGAAATTTCGCCCGGTTCCAATAAAAGGACGTGATAGAGTTAATTGAAATCAGATTTGAGTTCAGCAGGGGCGATTTACCTATAATCAGCTTATTTAGTCCAGAACCAATCTTTTGATTTTTTTTTTGGGCCCGTGTATTTAAACGAAAAGTGTGTGTGTTGTGTGTCCGGATAGGTGCCGCCCCCCCCGTGGCGGGAAACCCATATTGGCACAGTTTTGGAACCAGGTCGACCCGGGGCACATTTTAACCCAATTATGAATGATCCGATCACTTTTTTTTCTTTTTTTTTGCAGCCCATTAGCGAGAAAGGGGGGAAACCTTATGTGGTTATGGGGAAGGGTGGGTGAGGGGGGAATGGGTGAGGGAATAGTGGGGGGTGATGGGTAATGGGTTGTGTGGTGATGGTAAATGGGTGGGGGGGTGAGGGGTTTAATGGGTGAGTGAATGGGTTGGCGTTAATACATACTTTCTACATCCATGATTTCAGGAAAGCTAGAAGGGGCTATCTGGAGAGTCTTGTTTTTTGGTTGCGCCGAAGGCCCACCAATAGCCCTCCGCAGGAGCTAGCCAAAAAGTCCCCCCGGAGGGCGGGCTTTGCGGCTAGTGGTATATAAAATAATAATAAAAAGCGAAAATAATAATATTTATAATCATAATGATAATAATAATAAAAATAATAATATTTGTTTTATAATGATAATAAGATGATAAGGTGAATGAAATGATCAGTTACTAAATCATCATAGTGTATTATATACAGCAAAAAAATAGGGGAGAGCGGTGTGATTCGGCCACTTTTTTTCAAAATATTTATAAAAAAAAAAAATTTTAGGAAGCAGTGTAATTTTTTTTCTCTCAAAAAATGCTCCCTCATCATTTGGCTCCTTAGCCTGGTGATATCAGACCCGAAAGCTGTTTCGATTTTTACCAGTGAATGACCAAAAACACAAGTTTCTAAATCGTCCGAACCATCCTTACCCGTGGTGATGGTCCGGCCAGATGGGTAGGATGGTACCGGACTCAGGGTATTACTCGGCAAAATCTTAGATAATGTGAGCTGGATTGGCAAAATAAACAAGAAATTATCAGTTCAAACATTTGTATTATACCGAGTACAAAAAAATAGCCTCTAAATTTTGTAGAAAAATAAAATAAAATAATAGACCAAATTTATCCCCGAATTATGGACAATTGGAGTAGAACTTTGTTGTCCTGAGAGCACCTCGTGTTAGCAACAAAATGTTGTAGTACAGAAAGACAGTTATTGCTTTTCATCCAGCCACTATGATGAACAAGACCTTTGCATGCTGAAGGAACACCTTTCGCATACGTGCCTCATCAAAACTTACATTAGGGAATATGAAGCATGGCGGCAGGGCATTACCATTGGCACATATAAACCCTACCATTGTAACCAAACTCTCCACGCTCTCGTGATGTCACTTGCCCAACTTGGTGAGCTCCCTTCTGTGCAATAACCTTAGGGAGCCTCTGAACCCGGTTGTATATCCAGTTTCGTCTAGATTGTAGATGCTTGACTCGTAAGGTTGTATCGCAGTAAGATATCCTCTAGCTTCGACTGAAAGACACCAAGGTTTGTTTTTTTTTAAAGCTAGTCATTCTAGCCAGACTTGTGGCTTCAAGGCTTCTAAGAGAGAGCTTGCTATTCCTCTCCATGAAACCAGTGAGCCAGTCTCTCTCTGCCCGGAACTTATCCCTTTTCCATGATTCAGGCACATCAATGTTTTTAGCAACTGCTATTCATAGGCAAGCCCCCCTTGTTATCTTGGTGGTTTTTAAACCATGAAATATGTTAGAGCAATGCATTTGATAATCAGCCACTTCGCTTCCATATTTTGTGCGAGGACTTGCCGTACTGCGTAATTGCCTAACTTAAATCCCTGGTTTTCTTCTTGTCCCTTGACAAATAGTCGTGAAGTGTGCTTCTTGGAACCCATATTTTTCAGAGCTTTCCTCTAGAGCTTCCCCTTTTCTTTACTTCAGTAAAAGCAGACTGCAGAGCAGCTTCATTCCCCCTGTTTGATTTCTTTATTTCCTCCCCATGATGGCTGGTGAGGTCTAAAACAAAAAAAAAGTTTTTTTTAAAGTAAATTTTTAATATGTTATACTCAAATTAGAAATTAACGGATATTTTTAAAAAATTTTATATCTAAAGACCAATCTTACTACAAAAACTTTTAAACTAAAAAAAAAAATATGACTCCCGGGTTTAATAATCCCCATTATGTTTCATTTAAGTGTTAAAACATCATGTTCAAAGAATAATTTATGGGGAATTTCTTACGATGTTCGAACAATGCGAACCTCCCCCTCATCAAAAATCCGAATCACCCCAACACTAAAACATATAGATGGCTACACTGACTTCCAAAAACGAGAGGTAAGCATTCATTTTTCGGGAATATCTTCCTTAGACATAAAATGTTTCACCATAATAATACACAATTGAACTTGTCATATTTATGGCAGGGCGGGTCGTGGGATGGGCTGCGGATGCCCGCACCCCCAGACACTCAGCCAGGGTATATGTCTTTTGAACCGCAGAATTGAACATACAACAAATATATCATAATAAAAAATCATATATTTATTTTCATCGTTATAAGTGAATTTTTATTTTAAAACCCGACAAAATGTAAGTTTCTTTAATTGCGTCGATTATCTGGCTGCCCCCACGCCACTTTTGAAAGAAAGAGCTGCAGCCGAGCCAGTTTTAGTTCGTCCCCCAGCTTTTAGTTCGTCCCCATGCGTGTAGACGGGGTGCATACTTACCCGGACAGGAGGGTTTTGGTTTGGGGAAAACTTTCCTGGCACAGGGAAATATGGTGTGCAATATTTCCTCAAAGAACGCATCCTGAATGCGGTTTTTTCAGGGGGGAGGCCACCATTTCTTGCACTCCGGCGGTGCTGACCCTTGCGATTAACCCAAATGGGGTTAAAATCGAGCGCGAAATATTTGTTAGGGGGATTTCGTTCGTGCTCTCCCTTTTTTTTAAAGAAAAAAAAAAAAAAGTGTGTGGAAAAAAAAAAGCGGATATGTTTAAATTTCCCTATGACGATGGAAAAACTGAAGTAATTGCAAAAAAATAATTCTCAAAAGTGACATTAAAGAAAAGTGAAATCAAGCGGGGAGACTTTATTTTTAAGTAATACTGTAATTCTACCTCACCACCCCCCCATCCCCTTTGCCACCCCCCCCATCCTTCTACCCCCACCATACTACCTGCCCCTGAAATCCCTGAACACAACTAAATCATACCCGAATAGGTAAAAATTTGTGTATCCTACTGTTGTGTGAAGCTTGCAGTCCCCCCATTTTATTTTATCACGAGCCGCCACTGTTCATGGAGGTATAGCTTACGACACACATGCAAAATAAAACATAGAAGGTGCAAAAAAACATAAAAACTTACCTGCATCAAAAAGTATGGCGCCGGCGGCTTCGTTGTCCCACGTGGTCCTGGTAAACAAAGTCTGGCATTTTCACGCCAGATCTCGCGGCGCTAGGTCCCATACATTTTTCAGGAAATGCAATGTCCGGGTCATCCAACCGTCGGAATCATCACCGCTCTCCCCTACTAGGCTACTACTATTACTACAACTATCACCACCACTACTACTACTACTACCGTAGATAACAGTTAAGTCGCCAGGACAACTTTTTTTTCTGTTTACAGACGTGTGGTGGCGTTAATATTTACATTTCTACATCCATGATTTCAGGAAAGTTAGAAGGGGCTATCTGGAGAGTCTGTGTCATTTTGTCTTTTCATCTGTGTAATAGTATGGCTATAAATGAACAAATTACAAAAAATATCTACAAAGTGGCTACCAACAGTAGAGTCGCCATCTAGTGTTTATTTACTGAGTGTCGTACCGCTGTCGTCGTCGCCCGAAAAAAAAACGCGTAGCGAAATTTGAAACCGTATATACTCGCAGATACAAAGCATAAAGCAACGCTGAAACAGGGTAGATTATACAGTCATGATATAAACTACTGTGTATCATCTTCAGTGGCACATAAAAATCAGTAGTGATGCTATAATTCGTAATATTTGGCGCCTGGCGACATCACTGCAGGTGGCGACTTTACTGTTATCTACGGTACTACTACTACTACTACTACTACATAATCTACTACTAGTAATAATAATGATGATAATAGTGATAATGATAATACAATCAACAGTTAATAGAATCAATACAATGTGTATGGCTAGAAAGAGAAGCCAAAGCCTTGACCACATACACAAACGTTCGAACGGCGATCAGCTCAGAAAGCCTCGTGGGACGCGAAAAATACTTTGTCATCACCTCACTGTGAGGTATCCAGAGTACCTAGCAAGTTATTTATACTTGCATAACGGAGCAGAACAATATAGCTAAACGACGATTCTTTTTGTTTCCGTATAGTTTAAGTGGTTATTTTACAAATTGTCGCTGAAAAAAGACGATTTAGAGCAAATTTGCCCGGCTGGTTACCCCTGGTATGCACGGGGAAGTAAACAGTCGCCCGCCGCGTAAGGGTTAAGGATTGAAGACAGTAAGTCAGAGACTGACGAGACGAGACGAAAAGCTTTTGACTCAACCCTGTTTAGGAGAGCTGTATGAGTAGATCCCCCAAAAACATGTGAGGCATACTCCATACATGGGCGGATAGGGCCCCTGTAGAGAGCAAGCAACTGGGAGGGAGAAAAGAAAGGACGCAGACGCCACAGGACACCTACCTTTCTAGAAGTTGTTTTAGCAAAAGATGAGATGTGAGAATTTCATTGTAGAAGAAGGAGATAGTTGAGTGTCATTGAAGAAGAGGGGATAGTTATCTGGTAGGTTTTGTCGAGTAGATAGGTGAAGGAATTGGGTTTTTGAGACATTGAAAAAAACAAGGTTTGCTTTGCCCCAATCAGAAATTATAGAAAGATCAGAAGTTAGGCGCTCGGTGGCATCTCTCCGTGAATCACTTAGTTCCTGTTGAGTTGGACGTCTAATAATCGACGTTGAAAAATGCAGGGTAGAATCATCAGCGTAGGAGTGGACACTGGATAGGGCTTTGAGTTAGACTTAGGAGATCATTAATGAATAATAAAAAGAGAGGGGGAAATGGGAAACAAAACCCCCTGGGGAACACCACTGTTGTAAAATTTTGGAAAAGAACAATGTCCATTACAGTACTGAAATTTAAAAAAGGGTTTTGAAAACAAATTAAATGAAGAAACAGGGGAAAAGGGCTGAACCCCCAAAAGGGATTTTTTGGTTTTTAAAATATTTGTCCCCAAAACCCCAAAAAAAATTTTTTTTCATAGGGAAAAGGAAAATAGCAAAAGTTTCCCCGGGGGGGGAAAAAAAACCCCGGGAGTTAATTTGGCAAGAAAGACTTAAGCCCCACTCTCCATAATTTTCTTGGCCCGAGGGTTTGTGTCTCTTTCACTGAAGCCTTTTGTTTTTTAGGACTTGGGGTGGATCGCTCGTTTCTTTTTTCAACGAGTTGCCATGTTCTACAGTGTGTGAGAGCTCTTCGGATATAAGGCCGATGGCCCAGTCCTTATATCGCTAGGGGAAAATTCCTTTCTCCTTTTAAAGGCAGGGGTCCGGGTTCCCCGTTGGCTTCACTTAGACATTTGTTTTGGAATGTTCTTTTTGTTGCTTTTACAAAGGACCCCAAAAACCATTGTTTTTGTCTGACTGCTTTCTAGGGTTGGGGGGTGGGGCCTGTCTCGACGCCCGTTTTTTCCCCATTTAAATTTCCCGGACCCCAAAAAAGTCACCAAATAAAAACCCAGGGGAAAATAAAACCATAAAAAAACTTTTTTAGAAGAAAATCAGATATGGTCGACATTTTGCGCGATGAAAGGCACTTTAAATTTTAAAAAACGGTACATAAAAGATATAAACCCCAAAGTTTAAAAACGTACAAGCAAGGACCTACAAGCTCTCCCAACCTTGAGAAAAAAAGCGGGTGCGATATCCAGCCCGCAGGGGACCCCAAACCCAAGGAGGAGTAGAAGTCATAAACCAAATCAGCGCCCGCCCACCCCAAAAAACCGCGCGGGCCCCCAGATTTCCCTTTTACGCCCCTCACGCTGCACCAAAACCCAACCTTTTTCCCACTTCTAATCTAGGGTTGAAAAGGGGGCTTCCCCCCGCTCTCCCATCTCTCCCTTCGTCTTGGGGGTTTGGGGCTTGCCCCCACCTTTGGCTCCTGCACCGGAGCCCAAGAGGCCTATGGCGAAATTGGTTTTTTTTACCTCGTGCGGGGTTAGGACGCCCCGGGGGCCCGACAGGGCCCCTCGACGGCCCCCCCCCCCCCATTTTGGGTTTCCCACGGAAAGCGACCCAACGCCCCCAAATCCCTTTTTTAAAAATTTCGTAAAGCACGAAGTTTTCCCCAGCCCTTTCGACGTGAATGGATTGGGGCGAGTTTCCGCTCGCCCTCAAGTTTTGACATTTTCCCCCCCGGGGAAATTTTTTTCTCCGGGGATGCACGGGGCCCGCCCCAAACCACCCTTCAGGAGTGGCGGAGGGCCGCCAGGGAAACTATCGTGTTGGAGAAGTGGGACCCTTTAGCAGGAGAGGTTTTTCTGGGGTTTCCCCCCTCTCCTTTTCCCCCGGGCCCTCTTGCTGGGGGAAACCCCCGTTTCGTTTTACTACCCCCCCGGGCCCTTTTTAAAGCTGGCGGTGCGGGGAACGTCTCCCCGCCGCCCTTGATTTTTGGATGCGGGGAAAGCTACAGGGTTTCGAAAATGATTTTACAAAAAACCTGTCCGCTTTTCCCCGCTGCCAGGCCTTTGGGCAACCCAAAGCCCGTGTCCCAAAAAAAAAAAAAAAGGGGCTCTGCGGGGGTCTCCCGGGGAGAGTACCCACCGGGACTGCCACCGCCGCCTTCGGGAGGGTGGTAACGCCCCCTTTCCACGTTTTTCCCCCAACTGTACGCTAAAAACCCCAAGGGCCTTTAACCTCCGATCCCCCTGCCAGGCTCAGGAGGATCCCGGGGCTCACCGGTTTCCCGACACGCGACGAGACAGACGAGGTCCGCCCTCCCAAACCGCCCCCGCCCCTTTTACCAAGGAATGTCACCCCACCCCCGAGAAGGGGGCCCCCCCGACGAGGGAGAGGCCCGAGGCCCGGGCAACCCCATCCGCCCCAGGGGGATTTTAGGATGACCCCCACGGCCCCCGGGTGACCCCGGACCTGCCCCCGCTGGAGCCCGCGGTGTGCGGCGGGGTCGCAGAAATCCATGCGGGACGCCCAACCGTGAGGGGGGGGGCGACCCAAATGGGCCCGTGGAGCAGCACCCTTTTCCGATGACGGCCCAGCGGGGGCCGGGCCGGGACTTTTCGCGACCCATTTGGGAGCCCGGGGTTTTAAAAAGACTCCGCCCATGGGGGAGATCCAGCGCCCAAACGATTGACGCTGCGCCCCCAATCCACCCCAAACTAAGGTGGGATGGGGGGCCCCAGATGGAGCTCAAGGTGACCTTTTGATAAAAGGGCCTTTTTGGATTTCCTACTGGAGTACGAAACCCCTCCAAACAAAAGAGAGCTAAATTTTGGCTCGTGTATCGCCGAGGCCCGGCCCCGCCTTCATGAAGCGGCTGGGGGAAAGGGGGTGGCTTTGGTGTGGGCATAGCTTGGAAATTTTTAAAATTAAATTTGGGGTATATAGAAATGTATTTAAAATACATTTGGTTGCCCATGTATTTAAATAAGTTTTTAAATACTTTTATGAGTATTTAAATTTTTTTTAAATATAAAAATGTAAATACTTTTTATCAGTTTTTTTTGGGCCAAAACCCCCCCCCTATCGGAAACCCCTAAATGTTACAGTAAACCCAGGCTTTCCACGGGAAAGGGAAAAATGTCCTGTTTTTCAAAGGGAAAAATTTAGGCCTCAGAAGGGAAAATTTCTAAGGAAACTAAAAAATCAAAGGGAAATCTTGCGAATCTTTGAAAAAACAAGGATCCTTCCCGAAATGGTGTACCCTTATTAAAAATTTTTTTTCTATAAATTTTGGGGTAAAAAAAAACCCGGAAATAGATCCCCCCAAACGCAATGAAATGGGGTTTGAAAAGTTTTCAAATTAAAAAGATTTTTGGAGGAGGGTGAGCCCCAAACCTCCGACCTGGGAAAACAATGTTTGAGGCTAGAAATAGAGCTATTTGGTGTTAGGTTTCCCATTACCAGAATTGTAGGGGTTAAAAAGGGTAAAATTGCGGATGTTTTTTCCCAAAGTTTTTATCTGGCTTTCCCAGTCAGACTCACCTAACATGCAGTTTTAGGGTTTTGGGCTCCCTATTTCAGTGGGAAAAGCCTTGTTAGAATCAGTGCAGAGAAGGTGACCAAATTTTCAAGGGTGCTAAAATTTAGGGTTTTGAGAAGATTGGAAACTATTAAAGTTTCCCTACTTTGAGAGGGCGCAGAGTAAGGGGGGATCTTTTAAAAATTTTTTTAATGGATAAAGGGTTTTAAAAAAGGAGAAGGGAGGAAAAATTTTTTTACAGTTTTTTTTTAAACCAATTTAAACAAAAAGTAAAAGGATTCAAACTGGAAAAAACGTAGATTTAAAAAGAATAGGGAAAAAAATGGGTTTACAAAATTTTGGGGGGTAATGATTGGGAAAGGACTCCGTGACTTATTTTGCGCGGAAATCCCTTGGGGGGCTTTAAAATGAGGCCCAGAAAAAGGTTCATGGATTGGGGGTTTAAAGGGGGGAAATAGGTATTTTTAGGTTTTACGGAAATACCACGTCTAGGGGTCCCTGGCCCCCTTGTAGCTTCCCCTTTTTTTCAAAAGTCCCCTTAAAAGTTTTTATTTTTTAAATCCCAAAGGGAAAAAAATTTTTTTCGGACACGTTTAAAAAATTTTGTTTTATTTTAAAAAGTATTTTCAAATTTTTAAAAACAATAGAAGGGTTTTTGTATTTATATTTAAATACATTCGTAAAATGTTATTTTGTATTTGTATTTTTTAAAAACATTTTTTTCCCCCGTATTTTGTATTTATTTTAAATACAATTCAATGATTTAGGGCCCCGCTCTGGGTTTTGGGCCACTGCCTGCCCGCCCCCTTTTTTTACTGGCCTGCCGGGTGAAAAAGAGGCTACCCCCGGGGTTTTTCCCCAAAGACCGCGTGGTGAAATACCTGAGTTTTGGTTTAAATACTTCCCTCCGGTAGGCCGGGAAAGGTAAAGCTGTTTAAAAAAATTTAAACCATTTTGTTCACAAAAATGACCACTGTTTTTCCATGTCGAAACGCACGGGCCCGCTCCCCCCATGAGCTTCATTGATTGTAAAAGCACCCTTTTTTTTTTGTATTATGTTTTTTTATGTAAATTTTTTATGTTTGTTCATTTATTATGTTTTTATGCTGATATGCAAACAAAAAAGAATACGACAGACAAAACCCCAAGTCATGCTCACCTCTACATCTGGGAGAAAACATCTCTAAAAAGCTTTTCTGAGGAAAAGGGGGGGTTTTTACCCCAAATAAACGATACAGCAAAATCCAGGGTCGGGGAAAAAAAAAACCTTTTATCACTAAAGAGAAAAAACACTTTATAAGACCCCAAAATTTTTTATCTTGAAAAAGATAAAAACCCCTTAACTATATATCACTTTTTTAAAGGGATTCTTTAGAAAAATTTTTCCTGCCCCCCCTAGCTTTTTAAAAATATATATAATATATATTTAAAATTTTTAAAATAATAATATATTTTATAATTAGAATAATATATATATTATTTAAATATATTATATAATATTTTATATTTTTTTTTTAAATTTATTTTTTTTTATTTATTTATTTTTTTTTATTTTTTTTATTTATTTTTTTTATTTATTTATTTTTTTTTATTTTTTTTTATTTTTTTTTATTTTATTTATTTTTTATTTTTTTTTATATTTTATATATATATTAAAAATTATATATATATTATATATATTAAAATAATATAATATATTTTATATATATATTATAGGTTTTTTATATATAAATTTCTAGCCGCAAAGCCCCCCTCCGGGCGGCTTTTTTTTTAGTCCTGCCCGGGGGGCTTTTGGTGGGGCCCGGCCCACCACCCTTTTTGGTTTTTCTTTCGGCCCACCAAAAAACAAAAACCCCCAATAACCCCTTCTAACTTTCCTTTAAATTTATGGGGGGGAGAAAATTTTTTTGTTTAACCCCCAACCCCATTCCTCCCCATTAACCCCTCACCCCCACCCCCAAATTTACTCACCCATTACCTATCACCCCCCCCTTCAAATCACCCATTTTCCCCTCACCAAACAAACCCCTTCACTCACCCATTACTCAACCCCACACCTATTCCCTCACCCATCACCCATTTACCCCCCCCCATTCACTCCCCCATCACCCCCCACCCATTACCCATCACCCCACCCCCTTTACTCCCTCCTAACCCTCACCCCCAAAATTCCCAAGGGGTTTTCCCCCAAATTTTCCCCAACCAACCCTTTTTTTTTTCACAATTATCGCTAATTTGGGACTAAAAAAAATAAAAAAAATTAAATGATCGATCATCCATAAGTGGGCTTAAAAAGTGCCTTTGGTCGACCCCCTTTCCCAAAAATGTCCCTATTTATGGATTGGGGGGCCCGGGGGCGGCCCCCTATCGCGGACCACACCACCAACACGACACACACCTTTTTGCTTTTATTATTAAGCCGCAAAGCCGCCACCGGGCGGGCTTTTTGGTTTGCTCCTGCGGAGGGGTATTGGGGGGCCCCCGGGCCCCCACCTGTTTTTGGGGGGCCCAAGGCCCACCAAAACACAGACTCTCCAGATAAACCCCCCCTTTTAACCCTTTTCCCGAAATCATGGATGTTTGAAAGTATGTTTTTCGGGCCAAACCCCTTCCCAAAATCAAACCCCCCAAACCCCCCCCACTTACCCTTACCCATCCCCCCCCCACCCCATAATTCCTCCAAACCCCCCCCTTACCCCCATCCCCCACCCCACCCATTTCATCCCCCCATTCCCATCACCCAACACATTCCCCCCTTACCCATCACCCCCCCCCTATTCCCTCACCCACACCCATTCACTCACCCATCCCCCCCACCCCCCATTACCCATCACCTTTCCCCCCATTTTACTCACCCATTAAACCCTCACCCCACATCAAGGTTTTTTCAATTCTCGCACCCCTTTTTTTTTTAAAAATTCTCCCCTAATAGGCTTAAATTAAAAATTTAAAAAAAAAATAAAAAATCGGGTCATCCCCTAAATTTTGGGGGGTTTAAAAATTTCCCCCGGTTTACCTGGTTTTCCCAAAATATCCCCATATGATGGGAAATTTCCCCCCTGGGGGCGGCACCTATTTGCGGACACACCACACACAACAGACCCCACTTTCGCTTTATTTTTTAAATAATATATATATATATATATATAATGTATATAAATTTAAAATAAAAATTAAAAATTTTTTTTATATATATATATATATATATATGAAAATTTTAAAATAAATATAAAAATATATATTCATTAAAATATAATATTATATATTTTTATATATATATATAATTTTAAAATATATTATAATTCATGTCCCATATATATAATATATATATTCAAAATTTGATATATATCTAAATTTTAAAATAAAATTTTATAATTTTTATATTATATAAAATATATATATAATTTTTATATATAAAATTTAATTAAAATTATATATATATATAAAATATATTTATTTGGGAAAAAAATTTTAAAAAAATATATAATTTTAAAATATATAATTTTCTATATAAAATATATTTATTATATATATATATATTAAAAATTTATAATATAAATTATTATATTTTAAAATATATATCATATATAATTTTTAATATATAGATATTATATATATATATATTATTATTAGATATATATATATTAAAATATATCCCATATTAAATTTTATTTATATATTTATTTATTCTTTATATTTATATAATTATTATTTATATAATATTATTTATAATTTTAAAATATATATTAAAATAAATTTATATATATTATTATACATATATTTTTTTAAAATTTTATAAAAACTATATATATTTATAATATATATTATAATAAAATTTTTATTATATATAATTAATATTTTTTATATTTTATTATTATGGAAACCCCCCCGGGGAAATTTTATTAATATTCAAAGGGAAAAACCCCGTCCGAAACTAATTTTCCCAAACCCCATGTTTAGCATAAAACAGTTCCTGAGCCCTACATATATTTTTTCCTAAATCCAAAAGTAAATTTGGGGTTTAATTGCTACACAGATAAATGTGGGAAAAGCACAAAAATTTGTTTCTTCTAACCGTCTGCGCTTGCCCCTGTAAGTGACCAATCATGGCCCACCAATGTTTATTGACCATTTGCATTTGATGTTCTCGGAACGCGAATTCGGTACGCCTATTTAAGGTGGAGAAAACAAGAAAACTGATGCAGTGCTCACCTTCTCCTGAAGCTGTAAGTTTTTTTTTTAGGCCCAAACCTCCCTTTATTTTGATTTTTCGTTTTTAAAACTTCCACCGGGGTCACTTTTCATATTTTAAAACGGCCCGATGGAAAAAAAGATACATTGAATATTGTGCAGGAAGTATTAAGAACGGGAACTCACATACACGCACTATTTTTTTTGCTTTTTGCAGGCAAAGAATCGTAATCATATAGTATATAGTATGTACAAAATATATCCTGATAATTTTTTTTTTTATTAGAGTTTTGTTTTACAATACGTTTTACCCAATCATCTCTGCATTTATTCTTAAATTCAATTTCCCTACTGTCTTTTAGCTCTAGTCAGTCAATCTACATCACACATACATTTTACGTGCATCCTTCCTGCATTAGCGTTGGCCACCGTTACCATAAGGTAACATTCAACTGTTCTTCACCTCGATATATATAATACTTGAATTTTAGGAGAATTCAACACCTAACACCATACTTGAAAACTTTCCCTCTATATGAATATGAAATATGAAACACTTACGCACACCTAAGTTGTCTTTGAATCATTGCATCGAAGATTTTATTTTATGAGTAGCTTGGGTAACAACTGTTGTAACATTACATATGTATGTATTGTAGATACTCATCATATAAATCTCAAAAGATAATCACTCAATTGGTTGTATTAAACTTAAAATTTAACAATAATGCTTTGCAACATAAGCATGCAAAATAGATTTTGACAAAACAAATTTTTTAGGCTAATTACTTGGCACAAGGCATACAGTTTGAAAAAAGTAGGTTCCTTGCACCTACGTCACGAATTTTTCAAATGTCGCAGCCCCAGTTTGTTTTCTTTTGTTTTAGGTGATCCAAAACCTGTTGACAAAGTTGTGGATGGTTTGTAATGTAGTGTATTCAGCATATTATCAGAAGCTTATTATCAGAAGCTATTTGAGGATGGAATATGTAAATAGATCTAAAAACTCGTTATTGGGAAATAATATGCGATTTTTTTTGATAAGGTTGATTCTTGGCGACAATGTCCGCACGTGTCTCAGGGTATCCTAAATGGATATCGAAAATTATTTACCATATATTACTAATCACATACTAGGACATTAGGGAAATGAAGAACCTGGTGTCTTATACATCCGTCATTGATTGGATTGTTTCAATGGTGTCGTGTGCCACAATCAAGTGTGTGTGTGTGTGTTTGTGTGTGTTATATGTGTGTGTGTGTGTGTGTGTCTTTGTGTGTGTGTGTGTGCATGTGTGTGTGTGTGTATGTATGTGCGTGTGTGTGTGTGTGTGTGTGTATATATGTGGGTTTTGTGTGTTTTGTTTTGTGTGTGTCTTTGGTGTGTGTGTTTGTATGTATGTGCGTGTGTGTGTGTGTTTGTGTGTCTGTGTGTGTGTGTGTGTGTGAAAACGCGAAGTGGGGTTTGCTAATGTGTGATCGAATATGATATGGATGAATAAATGTGTGGATGTGGTATTGATGTGTTAAATAAATGATGGTGATTATGGTATGATATATGTGTGAAACTGTTGTATATAAGTGGTGGATAATGAACATAGATCAGTAAATGGCTTGGTTCATAGTTAGTGTCTATCAATATGATTCATATTGCATTACTCTTTTTTACCTATTACATAATTAAATCATAATAATTTAATAATAATTTGAAATACGAAAGATTAACATGATTTTTTATATTTTCTTACATATATGCCTATAGTGGCTGTAGGCAGTGACCTCCAGGGCTCGGATGGTAGGCCCTGGAGGCTCACTTAAGGGCTCTGATGGTTGGCCCTCGCCCGTGTAGGCGCAGGCAGGATTTTTATACTGACGCCTGTGATTACAGGCTCATGCCGCCTCCCTGTGTCCTCCGATGCACTCGCAATCGAAGGTAGAGTTAATGGACAGGTCATGTGAGTGTTCTTTGGCCACTCGACGGTGCAGAAAGATCTTAATTTTAAGTGGATTTATGGGTCTCACTCGGGATTGAACTCGGGTCTTAAAAAATGCCACTCGGTGACGCTAATCACTCTGCTACCGCCTCCCTATGATGCACCAGACATTCAAAGGCCAGATGACATGAAAATAGTAAAGAAGCGAAGGGGAAGAAGGGGGGCGGTGGCTGAAGAAGGGTGACACAGCAGGGGATAGGCGGAAAGGGAAAGAAACTCTTAACAAGATGATCAAATTAAATGAAGGACGGTCTGTCAGTTGGATGTAGAAGATTACATTACTATTCATTTATTGCCATGATTGACATATGGTGAGCCATGCCAATATAAATACCCTGTTTCACAGAAGCCTAGTATAGCTCCTATCCCCCATGATAATATAAGTGCTACATTACAGGATATTGTTATGATTTAAGGTGTGTTTTTATATATATAATTATCACTTCCCTCTGCGTGTGTGCTAATGCCTCTCTTTCCCTCCATATTTGTTATCCAGTGCAACCAGTCAAACGAAGGACTCATAGGTAAACTTGCTCAACTTTTTTCTCCACCTATTAACTCCATACAATTACGGTGTCATGGCAATTAATGTAGTGTACACTGCTGCCAGTCCAAAACTGGTCTTTCACAATCGCATTTTCGACTACTTTTATCTGCTAGGAGAGCTATGTGACGTCACGTGAAAACTACCTATAGCCTCGGAAGGGGAAAGAGTGTTTATTGATGACTGGTAAGGATTGATGCGGGAAGACTGATCGCATGTGAGCAAACATGCCTAGGGCATTGCAGGGAGTGTGCGCCTTATACTACAAAATGGTGATTCAGGATATGGAGTCCTAAGCAGAAAACAAGACTAAAATGTTTTTGTGATAAGTTGCAATGAATACAACAAGCCTTCCTTAAAACGGTGGCAGAGTTGTTACACATGGAAGTGACGAGCTCTGCATGCGGAGTTCAAGTCTCGCTGAAAGCAATTTTTTCCGGAAGTGGTGAGCTTGGGTTCCCGAGTTCGAATCCTGCCGAGTGCAATTTTGTCTTCACTGCCTTACGTCAACCGAGACTTTTACTTACGTAATTGAAGTTGCCCATGTTCTTCTGGATACAACCAACAATAATAATGTCTCGTCATTCTTGTACCTCGTTTATATCCTACTGTCAACATTATATGAGTGGGAACTCTACTTCAGTCTTCACTTACACTTCACAATGCTTTAACAATATATATTGGCTGTTCAGTTAGTAGCCACTCCTTATAGACGTGTCTTTACAAATTCATATTCTATCATTGGTAGGCGTATATATAAATCTCCGCCCACGTAGGTGGAGTCTAAACCTGTCATCCTTTTCTACAATATATCACGCATCACGCGGGTGAATCATGAGTGAGTCATGATGGTCAGTTTGTAATATGTGTCCTTTCGATAAATGTGTGCGATAAATGTATGTAATATCATCCTAGTCTGTTTCGTAATCATATTAGTCATAGCTAACCACAACTTCTTGTCTTCTCCTTCCTTTCTTCCTTTATTCCTTATTTTTCCTCTCCCATCATTGTTTTTTCCCTTTCGTTCGACGGCGTTGCATGGTGTTGCATCGTTACCACATAGCCCCTTCTCTTAAGAGCGCTCCCCCGCGCTAAGTGGCGTCCGATGAGGGCTGGCATCCGGCTGGAAAGGACACTCGTCTGATAATGGCGCCAGGGGAATGGGGGCGGAAGTTGGGGATGACCTCTGCCGGCAGCCGGAACCACGGAAGCGAAACGTGCAATAAACTCCTCCGAACAGCAAGACGATTCCAAGCGGCAGCAACATCCATATCCAGACAGTCCAGCCCGGTAATACAAGAGATGTTGGCTTCAGGAGGAGCTGGAGATGATCTATATATTTGGGGAGAGGCCAAGGATCCAATTCAATGCTGCTGGGGAGGCTTATATTGGATGAATTTATAATAAATTCATGTTCCCTGTTCCCAGGAAGAGAAAGCAAGAGGCTAGGAGAATGGGTACGGCTGGATAACTAGTGGTGCTTCCATAATAAGTGTGGAGGAAGCAAGAAGGGAGAATGTGTATCCATGGATAGTACACCTCTGATTGATTTGTAAAAAGCCAGTGACATTTATCGTGTGCCTGGTGGGCGAGATGGAGGTGTTGCGACATGTTAATGTAGCATCAAGTGGAGTACTAGTGACATAAACCCAACTATTCAAATTTTCAAGGAAAACTGGCTTAAAGGATTTGACAACAGGGCTTGACAAAGTTTGGAGACAGAGTCTTTGTTTATAAAAAACAGCTACCTCACATCATTCATTACTGCTTGCATATACGGGTCCAGTAGGAGGACATACAATAATTCATCTGTCTTCCGACACACATTAAAATCACCAGCTAGAACAAATTTATTCCTGGCTTTGTTTATCACTGAATATTGGTTTGAGGGTTTATGCAATAAATAAGCATTCGATAATGGAATGGGGTAAGGAAGGGAGGTCATCTTCTTAAAGACATCAAAGGTGTCAGCTGGAATTCCACGTAAAGGAATCAGTAAGTAGAAACTCAAGTCGGGTAAGGCAGTCATTTTATGTACAGCACGAATAGCAGCTCTGTGTAAATCTAAAAATTCTGGTTTAGGAGGAAATTTCAGCGCATTGTTCGCTTAAATATCATCTAAAAGCGACAATAAAAAGTATTTGTTACAAGATGTAGGGAAACACGTTTTTCCATCATATTCTGCAATCCTATTCTCAAATTAGTATGATCGGCTGAAATGGACGTTGGCGCCAACTGGAGATATAACAAAGTTTCTAGCATAAGTAAGGACTTTTCATTATTTTAAAGTTTTTAGTTAATTAATTTAATAGTCTTTCAGTTACTCGAGCAGCAGTTTCTAATTTTTAAAGATCATGATGCACATTATTAAGTTCTTTCAATGCCAAATTAATGACTTGGGAATGGATATTGAGCATTTTCGTGTCCTCTTCAGTGAAAGTATGTAAGTAATGCAAACGATACTGTATGAAATCAATCTGAGTATGTGTTGCCGTGCCAAAAAAGATTATTTGCAATTGAGCCAACAATATTCAAGGCACCTCTTGGTTATATTTTGTTTCTTGGATCATTTAGATTATATCCTAAGATACGCATTACAAAATCATTCATCTTATAATGTATTCTTTAAAATATTTTGTTGAAATGGAATAATATGTGGTCTTGTATTAAACACGACATGAGAATGTATCCCTCTACTTGAGCTATGTTATATTATATATGGGACGTGAAATTTCTGGTAATTATTATAGGTTCATAAATGTCACACACAATATCAAAGTCACTTGTTTACACACATTTGAATAAAAAAAATACTCGAGCAACCTCCGTAGCCTTCTTAGTCTTAAACCTTCACGTGTATACGCTCGTATGGCATCTCCACATCTGGGTATCGGCGGAAAGGCGCTGGGGCGTTCCCCATTCGCTTGAGACGGCCGCACACCAGACTGGATTTGCAATAATTTTCAACATCTCCTTATTTTATTTGTGGCAAATAACAAAATTTCTGACACTTAGTTAGGTAACGTGTACACCCCGTGCCCCGCGGTTGGCAAGGAATGTCCTAGGCGTAAACAGCATGGATATAATAATTTGGTATTTATATCTGACACGTCATTCATCATAAGCATTATAAGTTACTCTGAACAAATATTTTCCTCACATCATCTCTGATATCTTTATACTCAAATATGTCTTATCTATTTTGTACTTACTCTTCACACTTTCATAATCACTTTTAATTTTGGCAGCTTCTTTCTTTAATAAATATTAATAATTCTTCTTTAATGATATTTTCACAATTCCTAATATTCCTGTTCATCTTGTAGCCTTATTACTTCCTTCAAATTTTACTCAAAATATAATTTTCTTTTCCTCTGTGACAACCAATATATTTTAATTTCCACTATCCTCCTCCTGATATTTCAATCTAGTGAGACAGTCGCCCCTTTGTGCCTTGCCGGAATAATCACTTGTCCAGAAATATAATTCATACACTTGTTCA
>JACEEZ010019431.1:0-10124 GCA_016584305.1 Chionoecetes opilio
AAAAAATTTTTCAGCTTTTGACTGAAGATCTTAATCCCTTGTAACCAATTAGAACATGCGTGCTGAATGTGTGATTGGGAACATTTACACTTCCAGTATTTAGTGACTTTCAAAATTCTAAGTGTGTTATCAGAACTGTTCACAGTTAATCATGATAATGGTAAATTTATTGACCCGTGAAACATGTAACGCCATTGTACCACAACCACCACACCAGCCAATGCACTAAATCATCGATGAGCAAGACAGTCCCCGACGAAAGCATGATGTAGTGATAGCCTCAACGACTGTTTTGCATTATGAATAGATATTCTGGTAAAGTTTTGTTCTGTTAGGATAAGTCAGAAGAAAGTTTAGTTATGATTCATTAAGTGATGACACTTTGTAACTCATATTAATTTGCATAATGAATTCATTTATTATTATCATTTGAATTCTTTATGATCAAAATTGATACACACTTTATTTTCTATCTGTAAAAGTTTATTTTGTTTTTACCAAGAACATTTTGGCTTTTACCGAATTCACGCCATTTGCACATTTCTTTCAGATATTTATAAATATTTGAATATTACACCATTCTACAGGGAATTTGTTTAACATTTATCTTTGTATGTATATAATATATATATATATATTATATATATATATATTAGATATATATATATATATATATGTATATATATTATATATCTATATACTATATATATAATATTATATATATATATATATATAATATAATCATATATATTATATTGTATATATATATATATATATATATCATATATATATATATATATATATATAATATGTATAGTCATATATATATATGTATATATATTATATATGTTATAATATTTATAGATTTTATATATAATGTATATACGTATCTATATATATATATTATATATATATATATATATATATATGTATATATATATAAAACATATATATTATATATATATATATATATATTTATATATATTTACATATATATATATATATATATTATATATATATATATATATATTATATATATATATATATAATATATATATATATATATATATATATATATATACTATATATATATATATATTATATATCTTGGCTTGATAGGGAAGAGGTAGGGACGAGGGGTTTCTTGTTTCCCGGCTGGAGCGAAAGGCTGGCAACTTTTGCCTCTGAGTCTGCGAGTATATAGTGCGGAAAGCCAACTCTTTAATGCCTGGCATGTTAACCATGGTTGGAGATGCGGCGCACGCCATCACTGGGCTACTGCAGCTAGGGTGAACACACACAAAAACAGCAGGGCAGACTTGTTGGCCTCCTGCGCCTTGCTGATTGATTAAGGACTACAACATGACAGAAGACAATCTCGTATCAGTAGTTAAAGGCAGCCGTGGCATTCTATAAACTGCTTGAGAGAGGAGGTTTCATATTAGAATATCATATGGAACACATATTGTACCAGCGAAATAATAGTCTTTCAGAGCGAAAGCAAGAGCGACACGATGACGCCAATGCAGTAAAGCAGTAGAGGGCTTGCATGTGGACCATGGTTAAGGCTAAGATAGCCTTCTCCTCTTCTTTCTTTACCTTTAGCACCGATTTGACTTTGCGTTCCAAAATGTTCTGCTTCGTATCTCTCATCACGTCTGCTGTCCACTTCCGAATGAGTCCGGCCTGTAAGTGTAAGTGAACATTTTCCAATTAGCTTTGCAAATATATATATATATATATATATATATATATAATATATATATATATATATATATATATATATATGTAAGATACACAGCTTATGTAGATAGAGAACAAAAAAATGCGTCTAAGCTCCTTTGCAGTCATCCTTAAGATTTCAATAAAAGACATGACACCTGTAGTTCGTAGGCAAGAAATGACTATCGCAGAAATGACTTACTAGCATTACTATTGATTTGGAAAACGCTTCACTATAAATTATTGACTTCAGGTGAGTGTTTGACACAGATTAGAGTCGAAATATAAGTAGTAAAATCACTACTCTATAGTGGCAGGATGAAAAAAAAAATTCGAAATCCTTTTTTAAAAGTACTAATCGAAGTTATGCATCGTCTGTCAAGCATACATCAGTGTCAAATTCTGCCGTAATATATCCTTGATATTGATAACAGTAAAGTACTGTCAATGGGTTTGGAATTTTTTATCAATTAATATGAATGTCAGAAAAAAATGACAGTTTAACTTGTATGTAGCACTAAGAATGTAAATTTTATATAATCAGTATTTCCTGCCAATCCTTTGCTATTGTAACATTGTGTAGGAGATTCACCTCGTGGAAAGCCATGATGCAGCGGTCAACGTTGGCCTTGAAAGGAGCATTGCGGGTCAATATGAAGGTGCTGTAGCCAGACATGATGTTGCTTTGCGTCACATACAACGGTGTTGACCCGTCCTCGCTGGTGAAATGCTCGGTGACTTTTAACACCAAGTACAGTCTTTCGTACAAATGTGCCTTGCTGCGGATCATGAAAACTTGGTTTTTAGTTACCACCATCTATCAAAGTTTGAAGACATCAAATATATCTCGGTTACACATTATTTTAGCAAGTTATGAAATCGTGACGGGAATAATTGCGGTGGAATACTCAGTTATGTTGCCAGTAGTTCACCTTCATAACACTATTACAAGACCTTCGAGGCCATTAGCTCACAATGCTCGTCCATAGAGTAATGTTATCGCTTGTACCGACTTCAGCTACTTGTCTTACCGGTAATTTTCCCTTTCTTTCAGAAACTTCTCTGTTTCTCGAAGAGTTTTCTAAATATATTTTATGAACCGGTCCATTTTTCATTTTCGAACCTTTGTGTAAATAATTTACCATTTCTGGAAAGATTAAGGATTTTCTGACCATACAAGGGATAAAGAGAATGCGGGAAAGACCATTTGAAAGTGACACAAAACCTTATAGCAGAACTATTAATCATGATGTTGCATTACACTTACTTCTCTGTGACTGACTGTTGTAACCCTTCCATGTAGGTCGGGACATACTCCATTTTCTCAGTCAGGGATACAAGCACCTCAGTGCCAGATGTTTTGAAGCTTTCATAAAACATCACCATCTCAGGCATCATGGTCACCCTGGAAGTAAAGAAAATGCAACAAATATTCTGAATACCGTCACAAAAAGACGAAAAGATATCACATGCTAAACATGCAACAAACGAACCTCAAAAATAAAAGTTTTCAACTACCAATGTTCTGTAATGTAATTCATATGATTTTAAACTACCGCTTAAACTGCTAAATTTTGAGTTGCCAAGTCATCAACAAAAACATTCTTTCTATGTTTTTCTAGTTTATTAAATAATCCAAAACAGTTCAACATAATCACTTCGGGAAAGAGCCAGGCGAAACTTAAGGACTGGCTGTGTTTTCCGAGATCCATTTCCCAGCATGTATCTTAAAGTTCAAGAGAATGCTTATCTTAAGTAATGTCTTATCTCTTTTTCTTGAAACTGCGTTGTAATATGTGAGGAATAAATAATCTGTGAAATCTTTTTAATAGACGGCTTTCTTATACTGATAGGAGCCTATTCGTCCAAACTCTTAATGGACCCTTCATTTCCTGACTATATTAATTTTGTTCTGAATGAAATATTTATTTCGATGGTAAATGTGCTGAATTACCGCATGAAATAATTAATTTGACCACCACAAAAAAAAAATTAATTGGAAAAGCCGTCATAGTTGACGAGCAAAAGACTGATGGCTGCGCGGACTAGCGACGGTTGTGACTTGTGACGGCCCAAGCCACGTCATGCTTGTCGCCGCTATAAAAATTGTATTGTGCATGGTGAAGAATGGTGGCTGTGTTCTAGTCTAGTCTAGTAGAGTCAGTTTGACTCCAGCCACCCTGATTGCAGTCCGCGCTGCTGTGTATTCTCCAAATTCTTCCCCAAGAGTAAAGCCACGTAACGCAGGAATAGCTTTCTTTCACCTGCTACCCTCAAAGGATGGACCTTCAACACTCACGCTGTGATGCGCTGTGGGCACCACATAAATTTTTGAAAGTTGAGCACTTTCCAGGGTCAATCTGAGGTCTATGGAGGAGGAATATGTTAGACTATCTAAGTGATATTCAGTCATAAAAAAACCCCATTTTCAAAAGAACATTGAGGAAGAATTGAACGAAAGTTCATCTGAGAGTCTCAGGTCCATTTTCTCTGCTGGTGAGTTTAATAATCCAAGCTGGAAATGTGAAAATTCGTGCTCTCAGGTACGTTTTATTGAAAAGAAAAGACCAATAGTAAGCATAATACCAAACATACTAAACAATTAAGATGCAAAATATATGACAGTTTTTTACAATGCACATCAACATAAATGTATTATGTACGTACCTTAGTCTACCTATTAACTCATACATTGAAAATACTGCAGACGAATAGCTATGGTATTCAGACACGGGCATGCGAATGCTACATTAGACAAAATGCTGATGATACCTTGTTCATTCGCCAGCAATATAATTAGTACAACTTAATCCTACGATTACCATGCCAACTGTCAGATTCATCAACAAAGCAATCTAAATCAATTCCCTCAGCGAGTGCACTTTCAATCGACAATAGTGCAATGTTACTCAGTCTGTTACTTGTCATAGAATTTCTGAGAAATGATTTCATTAATTTCATTTTTGAAAATCTTCTAACATGAAGCGCTGGTAACAGGAATAGTTACGGCTATCAACAATAATTTGTATACAAACAGTCAAATGCAGCCTTGTACGGACATAATTATGAGTGACAGGAAGTGTGCGATTGATGTAGGTTGTTCAGGTTCTTTCATTTGTAATTTTTTCACTAGAGGTATCTCATGTTTTAAATCACTTTGATTGATTGAGTATGCAACTGCAAATGCCTTCAAATTTTCTATAGACAAGAATTTCTGTACTCCAGGACAGAGAGCTGAAATACCACAGAAAATCGCAGATGAGTGTTTGGAAAAACGACGGTATAACTCACTAATCAAACAGTCTGATACTTCATACAAGATGTTGCTGTGCTGCACGTGCCTTGAGTCAGATCTTTGACCGGTTGTTTCCAGCAAGATGAATTCATCAAGTTGTCGAGATTTTCTTCTCCGACTTCTATTCATTAATTCACTCAAGATTAATAGACACTATTAAGTCTATTGGCCTTGAGTTCACTAACCTCCTCAGAGTACTGCTCGATCAAGTTAGAGTTTTGCATATCAGCTAAATTATCACTGAGTGATGAAATGAGCTTGACTGCTTTTCCTAGGTCTGCTTGTTTGTCCTGTAGCTGCTGTGATACTTTATGAATTTTCCAATAATTTCCGAGATAAAATGCAGTAAGTAAACAAGCTGCATCTATCTGCGCATGTATACCTCGAGCGGCTACAGCTCGAGATCCAGTGTCAACTGCAGACGTCTCCTTCAGGAGTCTTATTATGCATTCCAGCTGCAGCAAAGCGTTGTCACCCGAGAAGACCCGACACCACCACCGTGTGTCAGTGATATGTTTCAGTTCTCGTGCTTGTTCTTCAGGAAACATTTCATATTGTTTAGAAAGGAACTTTTCGTGAACTATAGAGTTACTAGCGAATATATTGAGTTCTTCAAGCGGACTAAAGAATCCAGCTGCTTGAGGCACATACTTTGCAGCATTAATCAAAATCAAGTTGAGCCTGTGTCCGTAGCAGTGTACATAATAGGGAAAAGGAGCTTTATCACGAATGCGTTTCTGAACACCACTGATTCCTCCACTCATGACTGATGCTCCATCAAATCCTAAGCATACAAGCGAAGACTTGCAGCCCAATCCCAATTGTAATCCAATCCAAATGTAAATAGACATATGAGCATGAAAAGAACCTCTATCAAAATATGAGAAAACAGATGTATGTAGTGCAAGTCATTAATAATAATAATAGTAATGATAATAATGATGATTATAATAATAATTATTATTGTTATTATTATCATTGTAAGCAGTAGTACCAACTTCTGTTATCGCGGTAGCGGTAGTGAGTTGTGCTCGGTGGCGGCCGCTGCGACCAGCTTGCCACGGGACCACGATCACGGCTTGAAAGGGGGGGGGCCAAGCAGGAGAAAGCCTTAAATCTGGGGGGGCCATGGCTCCCATTCCCCCCCCCCCCCCGTAGAACCGGCACTGAGCCTGGTAGGGGAGCAGAATGTCCCGAGTTTAAGTCCCACCAAGGAGCAACTGTCAAATCCATCGTCGAGTAGCTGAAGAAACCCGCATGCAGCTATAACCTGTTCTCCGATTACGAGTGCGACGGAGGAACTCCAGGGGTAGCATGAGCCTAACTGAAGATTCAAACATTACAGAAAATGGGATTTTCACCTAAGACCACAGATGTTACTACATAAATCCAGCCTGAGCCATAACGGGCGAGATCGGACCGACATCACGACTCTCCATAAGCCTACAGGCGCCATAGGCTCCAACGTAAATATATATATATATATATATATATATATATATATATATATATATATATATATATATATATATATATATATATATACTATATATATAATATATATTTACGTTGTTGTGAAGTAACTGAATAACCTTCCCACACCTTTGACGTAGAATCGAAAAGAACAAAATGGTTTTAATGCTGTTTCAGATTTGATACTACTCAGGTTTAAAGTGTCATATTTCCAAGAATTTCACGTTGGAGTATTTTCCTATTCATCAAGCTTCAATTTCAACGGCAACTCCCTGACGTGTTTCTTCTTGCTGTCTGGGTCTTTTTATTAGTTGTCTTCTCTTATTCTATATTTAGTTTCTTTCTCTTTCTTTCCTCTTATTTTCTCTGGTCCATCCAAAATCTGTTGATTGTTCTTTTTGTTTCTTCCACATTCCCATCTCCAAACAAATATCTAGCAAGTGAGTGACACGGCAGGAATCTAACTTGTGATTGGCGCAGAGGATGAGTCTCAAGGGCCAATCAGCGCACTCCATCACCTGACTCTCGGATTGATGTGTCTCCTCACCTGGTCTGATGAAGGGCCAATTTGTATCCCCTGATGATTCCCCGCTTCAGGCTAACACTCCGCCCACACATTCCATGCCGCCCGAAAGCCCTTGCACCACAAACACCAAACTGTCAGACACTAAAGCATTAGAAACAAAAATTGCTGACGGTTGGAATCTACTCATATGTCAGTAACACATCCACAGTCAACAACTAAAGGCTATACGTTCGAGACTACACAACTCACACACACACACACACACACCCACACCCACACACACCCACACCCACACACACACACACACACACACACACACACACACACACCCACACCCACACCCACACCCACCCACACACACACACACACACACAAACCCACACACACACACACATACACACACACACACACACACACACCCACACCCACACCCACACCCAACCACACCCACACCCACACCCACACCCACACCCACACCCACACACACACACACACACACACACACACACACACACACATGCAAACTCACGCAACACAATACATAAACACACAACACTCACGTACAAAGGCTCATATGTTCTGTAGCTAATGTCCATCACCTCCAAAACCGGAAATCATACACTTTTAGGCCCAAACGTCTATTGTATCATGACTCCTACTAACCCCAACCCTTCCCCTCCTTCCCCACTTCCCCCAACACATAAGAAAGCCCACACTCATCCTCCCTTTCAGTACACAGCCACAACACTCCCCCTCCCCCCCTCCCCCCAATAATTACGGCACTCCCCCTCCCCCTCCCCCAATAATTACGGCACTCCCCCTCCCCCCTCCCCCCAATAATTACGGCACTCCCCGCCACATCACGTTCCTCCTTCCCTTAATTCGTTAGTAATCGACACCACTCCAAGAAGTCATTAAGGTATTTATCCCCTCCTTGCCGCAATAATCCCCCTTCCCCCCTCTCATCCTCCATTCCATTCTCCTTTCCCTTCCTTTCCCCTTCCCTTCTCTCCCTCCTGCTTTTTTCCCTTCCCTCAACCACCCCTCCTTGCCTCAATACCCTCACTCTCTCATCCTCCATTCCATTCTCCTTCCCCTTCTCTTCTCTCCCTCCTACTCCTTTCCCTTCCCTTCCATTCCCTTCCCTTCCCTTCTTTCCCTCCCTCCTACTCCTTCCCTTCCCTCTCCTCTCATCCTCCCTTCCCCACCCTCCTTGCCTTAATACCTCACCTCTCATCCCTTCCCTTCCCTTCCATCTCTTCTTTCTGCTCCTTTCCCTTACCTTCCTTCCTCCTGCCCTTCCCATCCCTCATCCACCCTGGCCACTCCGCTCAGCCCTTCCCTAATGACTTATGTATACACATCTTGGACCTGATGGGAAAAATTAACACTAATTTGCTAACTCGCAATCACTTCCAATCAGCCATTAGCTGCCGTCAGGGGAGTGTGAGGAAGATTGATAATATCACAACTGCCCGTAATAAAAGAAATGATAAATAAAATTAGCACTTAATTTGAAGAGAGATAATAACAAACAACCTTAACAACACTAATGACGACAACAACGTTTGAGAGAGAGAAGAGAGAGAGAGAGAGAGAGAGAGAGAGGAGAGAGAGAGAGAGAGAGAGAGAGAGAGAGAGAGAGAGAGAGAGAGAGAGAGAGAGAGAGAGAAGAGAGAGAGAGAGAGAGAGAGAGAGAGAGAGAGAGGAGAGAGAGAGAGAGAGAGTAAAACAAAAGACTGAATGAAAGAACGAAAAACAACGTCCTGTTCAAACCCTCATCTTCTTAATCACAAATCTATAATTCCTTATTTTCATTCCATTCCACTCTTGCTTACTTTTTTGGGGACACTTTTTTTTCTTCCTAACTTTATTTACCACCGACATTACTACTACTTCCTTACGTCGAATCGGCATTGCAATATTTTTCCCGAGGGTCGAAGTTATCACCTCTCCCGTTAATCCGAGGCAATACATTACTGAGTGATGGACTTGGATTATATTTCTGACGTGATGGACTCAACCCCGATACAGAGACGCAACGACACTCAGTTCACAGTAAGACAAGGTAGTATACTTCTGCTTTTTTTTCTGCTTATTTTTTCTGTATTTATTATTTTGCTATATTTATTCTGCTTTTTTTGTCGTCGATTCTTCTCTCTTTTTTGTTACTGCTTCATATGTCTGGTTTGTAAATTATGGATTGGCATATATGTTCTTACCTCTGTCTCTGTCTGTCTGTTTGTCCGTCTGTATCCCTGCCTGGTTACCTTTCTCCCTATTTGTATGATTGTCTGTCTGTCAGTCTGTCGGTCTCTAAGAAGTCGTATTTCTATAACAATACAAGGAACTTTGAAATTTTTTTCGCTGTATTCAGTTGGTAACAAATCTGAAAAACACGTACATATTATGATGACACACCAAAATTACATGTACTACTATTACTGCACCTACAACAACTACTACCACAATAACAACAAGGTATTCTTCAGTCACGACAAATAACCATGACATTTACCAACCTAAGACAATCCACAATCTTAGGGTTAGTCACAACACACTCACACACACACCTCACGCCATTCCGCTCCTTTGTTTCAACAGAGCACCGAGCGTACCAATACTTCCTCAGATAATTGACACCACACATACACACACACACACACAACACACACGCGCGCGCGCGCACACACACACACACACACACACACACACACACACACACCACACACACACACCCCACCCACACCCACACACACACAAACACACACACACACAACACACACACACACACACACACACAAACACACACACACACACACACCCACAACCCACACACACACACACACACACACACGCGCACACACCCACACCCACACCCACACCCACACCACACACCACGCGCACACACACACACACACACACACACACACACACACACACACACACACACACACACACACACACACACACACACACACACACACCTCACGCCATTCCGCTCCTTTGTTTCAACAGAGCACTGAGTTAACACAATCTTGGTGTCGCCAGTGTAAGTAAGCATTGACAGGTGTACGCAGGTATAATGATGTTTTGATGATTACACTG
>JACEEZ010019432.1:0-68500 GCA_016584305.1 Chionoecetes opilio
CGGAAAAATTTTCCCCGGGAAAAAAGGGTCACCCAAAAAACCAACCCCCCAAAAACAAAAGGGGGGGGTTTTTTTTTGGGCCGGTTTTGGGCCGGGGCCCCAATCATTTTCCCCGGGAGGGTTGAACCAGGGATCAAAATTTGAGAAACCCCGAACATTTTTGGTTTTGAAACAGGACCCCCCGCAAAAAAACGCTTATTTTCAGCCCCAATTTCTTCACAAAAGTGAAGAGACAAGACAAGACAGACAAAAAATTTATAAATATATAATTTCAGTCCTAAAAATTTAAAATTGAATTATTGGTCAGCATGTCTCACCCCCAGGGAAAAATTTTCGTACCCCGGTGGCCCGGGACCCCAGGATAAGAACAATGCTCAGTTAAGGGACCTGCCAAGAGCTCTTTTTTGTCCGCGTCGAGTACCCGGGAAGACACCCCATGTGCCCAAAACCCTCCCCCCGACTAAAAAGGGGGGCCGAGGGCACGGGGGGGAAGCTAACCCTAAATTTAATACATGCATCAACAAATCCACCCTGCGACACCACGAGCGAGGGCACCATCTCGCCTTTAGAAAAAACATAAAAGGGAACCCCCTGAGGCCTCAAGGAAAGATAAAAGCTAAAGGCGCAACAGGTGTGAAAAAAATAAAATTAATTTTAAAAAATTTAAATATAGGCGGGGGTGGCGTCAAAGTTTTTTTGTCTCGTAAAGCCCCTTAAACTGATTTAAAGAGAGAGTCGCACGCGTACGTCTAATCCCGAGACGGAAACTAAAAGACTGAAGCGCTTTTGATAGGCGAATTTTGGTGAGAGAACCCGAAAGAAGCCGGTTTTCGGCTTCTTGCGGTTTTCTCTCTTTTTCGTGCCTCGCCAGAACGGTTTTTACAGGGTGTTCGAGGCTCGCCCGCTCGGCGCTCACAGTGAAAATTTGTAAAAAAAAAAACCACACTGACGAAAGTGTCCCGTCGAATGAAAGCCTTTAATTAAAAATTTACGATTGAGACGATTTTGGAAGGACACAACACATACCCTTTCAATTCATTTTTTTTTTGCCCAAAAAACCAAGGCTATAATAGGGAAGGTAAAGAGGGGGCACCGCGGACATCATTGGGGCGGGGTGGGTGAGTTCCACATAGTGACTTATTTTTTATTACCTGTCCCCTGAGGCAAGGGTCAGGTTAATGAGGGATTCAAAAAGGGCCCATATCTGGCCCCCCAGTGCCCCGGGTTTTTTCGTTTTTGGGGGGGGTGATTTATTTTTTTGTTGGAAGATAGGGGGGCGTTTTCATTTTTGGCTAATTTTTGGCTTTAAATTTAAATTTCTCTTCTCTCTCTTCTTTCTCTCAGTTTAAATTTAATTACTGTATGGGATAGGGACTCAACAAATATTTTTCTAACTTTACTTTTAGTGTTTAAAACTGAAAAATTGCAGCTAAACTAGCTTTTGGGGAGAAGAAGAAGGATCACGTACTCCATATAAAAGAGTTAAAGGGTTAACAATTAAAGACAGAAATTTATGAAAAATTTTTCGCTTTTTAAAAGGCTGTCAAGGGTTGTATCCGGAGGGGGATCTAGTTTTCCATTGTCAGGGAAAATACAGCCAGTACAACAGGCAGTAAAAGCCCTTTTATGTGCCAAGAGCCAGAACGACTGGTGCCAGACCCACATGAAAAGGGGCCTTTAAACTATGGAAAAATTTTCCCTTCATGCATCTTAATTAGGGAAGTCTAAATTATTTTAAATTTGACCCAAAGTGAACTAAATTTTTTTCCCCCATATCAAATAGCAGTTGCATATTTTAGTGTATTTTAAAGATATTTGAAGTGACTTTAGTTTTATTTTTTAATTTTAAAATTTAAATTTTCCCTTTAAGTTTCGTTTGACTTTCTTTTTATGTAGTATTTTTTTTATTTGCGTGATTTTCAGAGTTCATTTTTAGTAATTTTGCATAGAACATCTTGTGTAATTTTGATAGAAAAACCATGTTTCAGGGAAAAAGATATTTATTTATTTTTTTTTCCCCTCCTCTTCCAGAGTTCTCCTTCATCTTCGGCGGATAAACTTCATGCAACCGGCACATACATCCCTGAAACAAGACTGTGTTACTTTTGCAGATTAAAAACCTTGCCATAAAAGGGAAATAGAGACAGAAGTTAGAGTGTTTTTTATACATGACAATAGTATTTTCATAGTTTCATCCTAAATTTTACCGATATTTGCCCCCCTTTTATAGATAAACGGGGTAAAATAAAGGAAATGCAAATAATTAAAAAAATGTTTTGATGTGATTTTATAGAAGTTTTATAAGGACAAGTAAAAATTAATAACAGAAGCAAATAATCCAAATAGCCAAAAATAAAAAATGTATTTAAACCTCGATTTTAAGCACAAAGGGCAGTGTAATACTGTTTGGGTCAGATAATTGCCCCCAAAGACCCATAAATACGATTAACTTTTATTTTCAACAAATACAATTTCTATAACTATTTTCATAATTTTTTTTTCCCTAATGGAAACACTTTTGACCAAACCTAATCCATTAATTCCCCAAACCGAACGATTAGGTATAACACGATGCTCCTGAGTTTTTTCAAAGTTTAGTGTATACACAAAACCCTCGTTTTTACGGCCCTTTTATATAACAAATATCGGCTTCAAATTTTTTTCCCCAGCCAGATATGCGTGTTTTTACCGAAAAATTCAGTATATGGTTGTCGGTTCTGATTTTTTTTAATTGCCCTGATTCGTGTAGATTGTGAGGTGCATGTATGAAGTGTACGAATTTTCGTCAGATGTAACGGAAAAAGTTCACAAACACGGAATTAGTCGGAAAAGGGAAATTTACTATATAACGCCCACAATTTGTTTTTGGAAAGTTCGGATCACTCGGAATTATAATCCCTCCTTCCCCAATTTTTTTTGAAAGCGAGGGTTATTACATCATTTAACCATTAATTAATGTCAAAAAAAAATCGGTACACCAAAAAATAGCCATTAACCTTTTTCATAAACATACTAATTTTAAACCAAATAGCAGAAATACACCCAAAATAATATATATATTATATATTTTATATATATTTTGGTAAATTTTAAGAACAAGGGGTCCACCCCCTATCTTTTTCTTCTTATAGCCCAAAAAGCTTGGGGACATGGGGGAAAACCGGGGGTTTTGGGGGGGGGAGCACACACATAAGGGAAAAAAGGCCCCACAAAAAAATCCATAAAAATAGGGAAATTTCCCCAGTCATAGACTTTATCGGGGCCATATTTCCCTTTTAAAGTGTGTCCCCCCCAAAAACCCCGGTTTTACCATGTCCCAAAACTTTTTGTCTATAAGAAGAAGAAGATAGGAGGTTTTAGCCCTTTTTTCTAAAGATGACAAAACTCTACAGACCTAACCTGCACCCCCCCGAGCCATGGGTGGCACTAAAACCCAACCTGACCGACCCAACCTAACCCCACTGGGACTTTGTTTTTTTCCCAAACCCGAAATTAAAATCGGCATGAGGGAAAGTAAGGAGCGGCACTCATTAAAATTAAAACAGAGTGTTAAGGGCAGTAAGAAACACATAGAGCCAAATTTGGGTCAGCTTACCGTGGAGCCCTTGTTCTTAAGATTTTTCCCTCAACGCAATGCTAGTCATTTCCCAAACCCATAGCACCTTACCCAACATTAATATTGTTATGCCGTCAACAGTAAGTAATGAAAATTAGATATCTTGCAAGTTTTTTTGGGGGGAATTCGGTGATGGTGAAGGTTTATGGTATCCGTCTCCCCTCGGCGAGAGTTCCAACATTTACACGTCTCAAAAGGGGGGAGATCCTTTAAAAACCAAAATTTGGGGCATAATGAATCAGCGAAAACGTTTTCCCGGGCTGGTTTTGATTGCATAAATTGTAAAATTAGAAAAACAATTTTTGTTAAAGTTAAAAGACTCGAGAAAGTGATTTACCAGAGCGCTCTCCATCACCCTGTATTCATTTTAGCTCATTAGGTGGCCGAAAGTTTAAGCCGTGCTATAAATTTCAAATCGGGTAATTTCTGCCCAAAATCAGTGAAATTTAGCAAAAATACTACGTCGCAGTAGGGCCCATCGTCAGCCCGATAAGACATGATCATTCTTTTTACGTTTTAAAGTTGCCTTTCGTGTCATTTAAAACCTTTTATATTCTTGTTCGTGGTCTTAAGGTATGTCCCGCTTTTGAATGTACATCTATGGTTTTTCTTGTGTCCTGTTTTCTTATTTCAGTATTTTTACGCCGATACTCACTGGTCAGAAACTCTGCCCGTCCCGCCCTATTTGTTGTTTCTCTGACGCACGGCAACAAGCGGGGAAGAAGCCCTGGTAAGCGAGCCTGGCTCTCGCTTCTTGGCTTCTACGGCTTGACCCGGGGCCAATCCCTAAGAAGCCGGCTTTTAAAATGCCCGCCATAACAGAAAACGCAAGCTGCAAGAAGCCCGGGTTTTTAGGGTTTTTCACCAAAATTCGCCCGATGAATTTTTGTTTGGTAAAAAAAAACGAGCCCGGGGATGTGGCAGTACGAGGCTGCGGGAAAATGGGGGGAAGCAATGTTTCCATAATATCTCATGAAGTCATGAGAAATGAGAAAACGTTTTGGAGGGAAAAAAAAATTTAGATTTTAAAGGGTTCCCGTGGATAAGCAGATTAAATTTTATTGTACATTTTCAAAGTGGAAACATTTCCCGCAGAAAAATTCCCACAAGACATAAAAAAGTTAGGGGGATAAAAAAAAGATGTATGGTGCACCAAAAAGCTGCTGGTCATTGAAACGGACAAGGATGCGCAAAATAAAAACAACTGGGTTCACAAAGGTAAATCATGTTCACTAATTTTTTGAGTTTTTAAGGAAAGTTTATGGACAGAGATAATGATGAGGATTTTGATATAGTATACCGGACTTAGTAAGGGATTCGACAAGGTCCGACCGGTAGACTCTTTAAAAAAGGTTTGGGTATGGAAAGATGGGAAGGGTTTTTCATTGGATTAGATTTGGCTAAGTAATAGACAACAAAGGGTTTACAATTAATGGTTCTAAATCGATGGGGGGAAGGGAACGAGTGGGTAACAAGGGTTGTTTTGGGTCCATTACTATTTTTTATTTTCATCAACGACTTGGATGTGGGATTATGGATACAGCAAGTTTGCGGGGTGATAGGAAGATGGTAGGGAAAGGGTTATTAGATCCAGTCGATGAAATATTTTGAAAAGGGGATTAGATAAAAAAATGAGTGGCAGATAGAGGGAAGGAATTTTAATATTGATAAGTGAGCGTAATGAAGGTTTGGGGGAAAAATCATGGCAATAGGCACCATCCGCAATACATCGCGAAAAGAATAGAGTAGAAAGATCTGGGAGTGGGATAAGCTCAGACTTCCCTCTAGGAATCAATGTATTTAGGCTAGAAATCGAGCCCAAAGGGTGTTTTTGATTTATTACCCGGAGTGTTAAAAAATAGAAGGCTGAGGTTATCCTAAATTTTATTTGGGGTTTTTAGAAATCCCTAGACCCGTGGTTTCCCCAAACCCTTTTTTAGTTTTTTCCCTCTTTAACCAGTTCAACCCCTCTGGATTTCCCCCTTCATGTGGACAAGGAAAAAAATAGCCAAAAAAACAAAATTAAATGCTTAAAACACAAGCGTTAGACACTTTCCTCTATATTTATATACTTCAAAAAAGTAATAGCCGCATTTTTAAATTTTTTCTCCATTTTTCCACTGGGGCAGCACCCCACCCCCCCTGATTTTTTTTAGTTGGGTAGTAATTTGATATTCAGGGGGACAAAGACAGTCATATTGGGGTTGTTTTGCCAACGTTTCGCCAAAGGCACTTTGGGATATAGGTAAAAAAAAGTTAAAAATTTTAAAATTTTTGCAATGCTAAAAAAACGGACATCTAAAAAATTATTTCCTAAGTAACAATGAAATATTCCTATATTATCTAAAATTACTAACTAATAAATAAAATATAATTTGTACTTAACGGACCTTGGTGTGTATGCTGTCTGAGTTGGTAGAGGACTGAATGAACACTAGTTTCGTGGGTAACATTTCAGCTTGTGTGGAGCGATCGAACCGAGAGTCGGGCAATCGAAACAGTGGTAGTCATTTGAGTATATGTAGTTGGTGTGAAGTGACTTGGTTATTAAGATCAGGGGACAGATGCTTGATGTGTATGGATTCTAATAATTTAGTGTCACTAGGGTAGTGTGCCTTGGATAGGATACTAAAGTCATTCATAGAAAAAGGGTGATCTAAATCATGTGAGTGATAGCGGATTGCAGATTGCGAAGGTGAAGAAATGGGTCGACCAGTACGTGCAGAAACACCTTTATGCTCAGAAAGCCTAAGGGTTAGATTCCTTGTCGTCTCGCCGACGTATCTAGCGTTACAACTAGAACATTTGAATTCGTAAATTATGTTAGAAATAAGGGCTTTAGGTATAGAGTCTTTATATTTGAAATGAGTTCTTAAGGTAAATGAATTAATAAAAATTAATTTAAATTTTGAGTTAGGAAGATGTAACTTAAGTAGATCATTGAGTTTTTTTCGAATGGTGTAACTGAGATGGCCGTAAAATGGGAGTTTAACATAGTGTGTGTCTACTATGGGTTCGGGTTCGTTCGACTCTGGGTTGAACTTTTTATCTAAGAACTTTGAGATGGTTGCTTCAATTAATTTGAGGGGGTAGCCATTATTTTGGAAAAAATTAGTAAGGAATTTGATCTCATTATCAAAGGAAAACCAATTAGAAGAGAAACTATAGCATCTGTGTAGTAGGGGATTTTAAAAAGGTTAGGGATGAATGAAGCATATTGAGTTCCCAAGCCAGTGAAAGTAGGTTTTCTATAGACTGAGGTGGTAAGGTCGTTATTTTTACGAGTAACTAGGATATCTAAAAATGGTAGTGATGATTGTTTTTCAATTTCATATGTGAACTTAATGTTTGGGTGCTGAGAATTAAGGTAGTTCAAAAATAAGGGAATGTGCTCGGTATTTTTAAAGAGTAAAAAAGTGTCGTCTACATATCGTTTATAATAAAAAGGTTTAAAATGCTTAGAACAGTTAGACAGCCACATGTCCTCATGGTGACATAAAAAAGCATTAGCAAATGAAGGACCCAGGCACGTTCCAAACTGATGGTGTTTCCATGGGATCGTGATTTTAGACATATATATGAATATATAGATATATAAACATAAATATATATATAAACATAAATATATATATATAAACATAAATATATATATAAACATAAATATATATATAAACATAAATATATATATAAACATAAATATAATATAAAACATAAATATATATATAAACATAAATATATATATAAACATAAATATATATATAAACATAAATATATATATATAAACATAAATATATATATATAAACATAAATATATATATAAACATAAATATATATATAAACATAAATATATATATAAACATAAATATATATATAAACATAAATATATATATAAACATAAATATATATATAAACATAAATATATATATAAACATAAATATATATATAAACATAAAATATATATAAACATAAATATATATATATATATATATATATATATATATATATATATATATATATATATATATATATATATATATATATATATATATATATATATAATATACATATACATATACATATACATATATATATATATATATATACATATATATAACATATATATAATATATATAAATAATATATATATACATATATATAAATATATATATAACATATTATATATATATATATATAAATATATAAATATATATACATATATTATATATATATACATATATATATATATATATACATATATATATATATATATATACATATATATATATATATATATAAAATAATCATATATATATATATATATTATATAACATATATATATATATATATATTTAAAATATATATATATATATATATAATATATATTTTATATATATATATACATATATTATATATATATATATAATATATATATATATATATATATATATATATATATAATAATATATATAATATATATATATATATATATATATATATATACATATATATATATATATATATATATATCATATAATATATAATATATATATATACTATATATTATATATATACATATACATTATATATATATATATATATATACATATATATATATATATATACATATATAACATATATATATATATATATACATATATATATATATACATATTATATATATATATATATACATATATATACATATATATTATATATATATATATATATATATATATATATATATATATATATATATGGGTGAAGAGGCCTCCCTCTCCAAAGGAGAGTGGTGCCACGGCTTCGGAGCGACTATCCCGGTATGGAGGATCGTCAAGCATGACGACTTTCCCGTCCCCTATCAGCTTGTTCGGTGGTTAGAGCACGAGCTCCAGCTCGCCCTCAAGGTTGATGTCTCCGCCTCGGTAGAGTTCCTTCTCCGGTGGGCGACTTGGGACGCCACCGCCACCCTCCAGGAAGTAGCTGATGGCCAACCACGGGGCATCGTGTTGGCACGGAGGGAACCCAGCAGGAGAGGTGTCCTCGTTGGATACCCCATTGGCCTCCCCCTGGACCCTGTATTGGAGCACCCGCTCGTCGAGACGGCGGTGCGGTGCTCATACAACGCGGGCCTTCACCGGTACCTCCCGACCCGGCAGATTCAGCTGACGCTGCCCCCGGGGCACGTCTCCGCCGCTCTGGACCTTGGCTGCTTCGGGACTTTCCCGGTGCACAAGTTCATCCAGGAACCCGTCCGCTGCTACCGCTGCCAGGCGTTTGGGCACTACCAGCGCCATTGTCAGCTGCGGCAGGAGCTGTGTGGTGTGTGCAGTGGGGAGCACGATTCACGGGACTGCGTCCGCCGCCTACGGGAGAGTGGGGAGCGGCCCGTGGCTCGGTGCCCCAACTGCGGTGCTAGGCATCACGCTTGGAACCGCCGCTGCCCTGCCCGGCTCCGGCAGATTCCTGGGTCCACGTTACCTCGCCAGCTGCAGTGGAAGGAGGCTCCATTGCTTCCACCTCGGTCAGCACCCCAGCCCCCCGCTCCACGGAGTGAAGACGCCGCCGAGACCCGACGGCCCCGCCGCAGGAGGAGGAAGAGGCCCCGGCCTATCACTCTGTTGTTCCCTGTGGGTGTAATGGATGTGGACGCCCAGGCCCCCGTGTTGCCGCAGGACCCGGCCCCCTTGGAGATGGCGGCCATTGGCGGGGTGTTGCAGCCTGCTCTGGCCCCCCGCCATGACGCTGGGACCCAATGCAGCCCGCATCCCTCTCTGGTCGAGAATGGGACGCAGATAACTGGCCGGCACTATACTTTCAAGGTGAACGCCCTACTCGCACTGCTTGGGACGTACGAGTTCCTGGTCAGCCAGGAGAGGGTGGCGGTTCGATCCCGTATCTCGCACCAGCCAGCCTTTTCGTACGTGCAGCATGCGCTGCGTGCGGGCCGTGGGCCTGGCGTGCGCCTGCTCACTGAGAGGCCGATTGCCATGCCGGTTTTCCTTCACCACTGTGAGGAAAGTGATTGGGTGAGCTACGTGCCCACCGCCTGGAGCCATTGACTGCTTTCATTTGTTTGATCTTTGGTCATAGTGTACTGTTTTTTGCATGTGTTTCTTTCCATTAATTATGCTCGCTGCTGTATTTGTCTGCCTGACGCCTGTGGGCGTAATAAATTAATTACAACAAAGTACAGGTTTGAATCTTGCCCTGGTGTACGAGAGGGCGTCGGCGCTGGGACACCACTCAGCACCACACGGCAACGCTGCCAGACACAGGTTATCAAGGATGCCTGTGCGGTTTTATGACATTGACAGAGCTTTTAGAGAATATTGTTGTTGATGTGAATATAGATGTTGACATCTGAGGATTTTGATGGTTTAGCCAATATGACATCCAATGAGCTCTACAGTTGCGCTGTTCGGATTAATAGCCAGGACCAGGATACAGAAGTCAGGAATGATCATTTAGGTTTATGGGAGAGGTTGTTACAGGACAAAGATGATGTTAGACACAGTTAGAGTGTGTTGAGCCATAGACTGGAGAGGTAATTTTGATGTGTCAAAGTATGGAAAAGAGGTGACACCCAGAGATGAAGATTTTAAGGCACACTTTGAGAGAGTACTTAACCCGCCACATGACCCACCCAACGATTAAGTAAGCACAGAGGGCAGCATACCAGTGTTAGATAGCCCCATTTCACCAGCAGAAATTTGTGATCAAGTCAAGAATATGAAGCCAGACAAAACCTGCGGGCCGGACGGAATATCGCCTGGTATATTTTCGCTGTTGCCTGTACACCTGATTTTGACTATTGTTACCCTATTCAACAGAGTGTTCATGAGTGGTCAGTATCCTTTATCATGGACCAGGGCAAAGATATTTACCATCTATAAGAAAGGGGACAGGATAAACCCAGATAATTCTCGGGGAATTAGTGTTACTAACTCCATCACCAAGCTGTAAGACATGGTCCTCTGTAATAGACTAGGCCAGTGGTTTAAGCCGTGTCGAGAGCAGGCCGGAGCACAACAAAAGTGAGGATGCCTGGAACATGTTGTTACGTTACGGCTACTCACTGACTCCGCAAGGAGGAAGAAAAACAAGTTATTCGAGTCTTTCATTGAAATTTCTAAGGCATATGACGTAATGCCAAAACAAAAGAAGTTTATGACTCTTAAGCGTCTAGGTTGTGGAATGATGATGCTTGCAGCTATAGTTGCCATGTACTGCGTCACGGAAAGTATTTTGTGCTGTACAGCTGTCACCTCCACCGTCGGAGTAAGGCAAGGTCAGTCTACATCGTGTCTTCTATTTATAATATATGTAGACGAGTTGGTAAAAATGATGAGAGACAAATGTAGTCCTGAGACGTTTATAGAATGGCTGCACATAGTGTTGTATATGGATGATGCGGTGTTACTTGCTACGACCAGGAACAGCATGTTAAAGAAATTTTGTATATTAAAGGAATTTTGTGATGTATATGGAATGAAGATCAATGTAGGTAAAACAAAGTTTTTCGTGATAAACGAACAACAGGGGACGCCGAGCCGCTGCGCGTGGACAGGTTAGTGGTGGAGGACTGCAGCAGCTACGTGTATCTGGGGACTCCCTTCACGTGCCACGGTTCAGTGTCATCTGCTGTGAAAATACATGCACAAAACAAGTTCTGTCATGTTTTAAAATCTGTTTCACTTATTCGTAAAAACAATGATATTCCTTTTATTGCAAAACGTAATTTGTTCGATGATGCCCTTATGTCGTCTTTACGAAGATCAATAGACTTTTAAAAATATAGTGTCTATTAAGCTTGGTCTTTACTGTATGGCTGCAAGTCTTGGGTTTTTGTTTTTGTTTTGATAAATTTATTACGCCAAGGCGTCAGACCAGGACACAGGAAGACAAAATCTTTGTTGATAAACTTAACACATTGAAATTAGCAGCCCCCAAAACGTGGGTAGCGGACAAGAACTTCATCTAAATTGTCATGGGCTAGCAGGTGCCGACAGATGTCCACCAGTGGTCGTCCTAGAGGCAGCAAGCCACTGACCTCCGGGCAGTGCAGGCAGTAATGCTCCAGCGAGTTACTGTTGGGTTGATCACACAGGAGGCAGGAGGAGAAGTGTGGCGCGTCTTCGAATCCCGCGACCTGCCACACTGGTCTGTAGCCCAGACGTAACCTGGCCGCTACCACGTTGTGTCTCCGCACCATTAGGCCCCGACGACGGTACTTGTAGCGATGTTGGCGGAACGCGTCGTAATGTTGAATGGAGACGCTGTTGGCTCTCTGTCTGGCCCTGTGATGGAGAGTGGAGACGTAAGTGTGAGTGTTGACCCTTAATAAATAACAAGACAGAGAGGGTGAGGGACCAGCATCACGGAGTGGCAGGCTACAGGCGGCTTTTGCTATTCCGTCGACAGTGTCACTATAAAGAATGCCAACGTGGGACGGAATCCACAAAAAAATAATCTGCAAGGCGCGTAGGCGTACTAGGGACAAAAAGGACAGAATACGTGATACAAGGTGGCAGGTAGGCTTAGGGGAGGAAAGGGCCTGAAGGGCAGACTGAGAGTCACAAATCACTAAACCATTGAGGCCACGTTGGCTGAGGAGACTAACAGCATCAAGTATACCATACAACTCGCAGAACGTGGAGCTGGCGGAAACAGGGAGTCTGCGGCCAACCCAGCCGTCAGGCGGCGGATCGACGTCAGGGGAGAATACAGCACAGCCCGCTGTCCCATCTGGCTGCAAAGATCCATCGGTGTAGACGTGGTTCAGTGTGGGGCATGAGGATGAAACTGAAGCTTTGGTCTCCAACGCTAGCTGCCTCTGTAGGGCAGGGAGAGCAGACTTGGAGGTGGGGGTTGTAGTGGACCGTTACGGTGGGAATCATCCACGGTGGAGGACCAGGTAGAGCTTCAGCCTCCGGAACATTGATGTCGAGCCTTTGAAGTAAAGAAGACACAGTTTTAATAAGGGTGCGACCGCCAGCCTGAAGAGGAGGTATACGTGGGCGGGGTTGCATAGCACTTCTAATAGTATGAGAGTAGTGAGGGACGACCTGAGGGTAATGCAGACATTTGATAGTGAGACGAGCAGCGATGGAGCAAATTCTCTCATAAATAGGTGGTAGGTGAAGCTCTGTTAACATGTTGACCACTCTAGTAGACAGAGGACAGCCCAAGATGACTCTCATAACCCTGTTTTGGAATTTGTCAAGGGGGTCCAGGGACGTATGGGGTAACTGAATTAAAGCTGGAGAGAGATAGTCGATGACTGAACGGATGAAGGTTACGTAGATCATTCTGGCCACAGGGATGGAGAGTCCAGAAGTGTTGTTAACAAGCCATTTGAGTGGTACGAAGCGCTTCTGTAGCCGATCCAAAAGATCTTGCACGAAGGGATGTATGTGTTGTGCCCGAGTGACGCGGGGAATGGAGACTGGTGCGCCGAGGTAGATGTACTGTCTGCACAGGGGAACGACACACTCCCCAAAGTAGAAGTCTGGTAGCAGCCTCGGGTTCCGGAGGGTGAAGACTCTGCTTTTATCTGGGGATATAATTAGACCGCAGTCAGCGGCAGACATAGAAAAGGAATTTAGTAACTGCTGAAGATGGTATGGCGAGGTGGAGTGTATGCAGATATCGTCAGCATAGCACGTTACCGTGGTGTCAGGGACGTCAGGCAGGTTGGAAAGCAAACGGTGGACGAGAACATTAAATAGAAACGGACTGAGAACACCTCCCTGCGGAGTTCCTAACTCGAAGCCTTTAGGTGTGCTGCATGCTCCTTTATAGAGGACGCGAGAAGTCCGATTGCTGAGGTATCCTCTAATCCATTTCAGTAGCCGTCCTCTGACACCGAAGTCCACTAACTGGTCTAGGATGATGTCCCTGTTGGCAACATCGAAAGCGCTCTTGAGATCGATGAACGCAACCACACTGTTTGGGGAAAGGCGTGTGTAGAGGTCCATGAGGCAATGATGTGTGCATCGCTGCGGAAGAAAACCAAAAAGTCGGGATGACAGTACCCCCTCCAGCCGGAAAAGAAGACGGGTGAGCAATACGCGCTCCATCACCTTGCTGAAGCAGGATGTGAGGGATACTGGCCTAAACTTGTCCGTCCCGGGTTTTGGAATGGGGACAATTGTGCTGCGGGTCCAGGCGGCGGGCAGATACCCCAGCCTGTAGCAAAGGTTGTAAAGCTGTAGCAGAGGGTTACCTGGGACGTTATGTAGCTGACGGAGGACAGAATATGTGATACCATCGTCACCCGGAGCGGTCGACTTGCCTCGAGCCAGAGCCCGTCGCAGTTCATCCTCAGTAATGAGTGGGTCCATCGTCATCCTCCTCGAGCAACGCTGCCATCAGCCGTAGAGCGCGATGACCTGCACCGGCAGACAGGGCCGCCTGAACAGGCTCGGGAAGGCTGCCTACCCGCGACTGTCGGGCCCAGTCATCGACAAGGTTTTGGGCGTACTCACCAGGACTGTGATGGAGGGCGTTGGCGGGTCTCTTCTTCGTCACCTTCCTGATGAGGTTGCCACATTGTCCCAACACTCGTCTGCTGATTGATGTTGTCCCTGAATGTATGCCACGACTCTGTCCTCACGCAGGCCTGTAAGTGTACCAAGTCGTCCCTTGAAGCCTGGTATCGGTGAAGGTGAGCAGAAGTAGGGTCCATTTGAAAAAGAAGGCCAGCGTCCATAGCTGTCCTATTGGCCTGAAGAATGCGTTCGTCAAGGGTCCAGGAGTATGCAGCCGCCCGCCGTCGCATGTGTGGCTGGAAATATAATGCGAGTAGAAATTGTTCGTCGAATCCACCAAAGAGGAATACAGGGCTTCGGGGGACTGAAAGTCAAACGTGGGGAGAAGGGAGGACATGTAGGCAATAAATTAGGACAGTATTGGGAGGAATCGAGATGCGAAGGCGGTGATGAGTTGGGTTGCGACTTTCTGGGAGTAGATACCGGAAGCTGAGAGCTACATGATCAGAGAAGAGGGAATTGACGGAGGTACACGTGACATGGGCCGCCACCAAGACCAAACGTGATGATGTGATCCAGGGTTCCTCCGCGACCGTGAGTAGCACCGCCTGTGTCCCAGCGAGTGAGATGGTTGCGTTGAATGTATTGCAGAAGGCGATGCCCGCTCCGATTCCACCTCGACAGGTCGCCTAAGTCAGGATGCCGAGCGTTGAAGTCCCCCATGTAGATACTTCCTTGGTCTGTTGGAAGAGGAAGTGCAGCCACACTCAACTTACCAGGGGCGCAGTACACATTGCAGACCCGGATCTTGCCATTTCCCACAGCCACCTCAAACAGCTGAAAGGTCGTGTCTGCATCGTTGGAGTTGCGGAGAAGTCGGTGCTGGATGGAGGAATGAATATAAGCAATGAGGCCATTCCGAACGTGGTGGACATAGGAAATAAACCCCTGGAGAGTTGGTGCAACCCGGAATTGATGATGACCCACAAAAGCTTCCTGTATGAAAACCACCTGAGGGTGGTGTACACATAAGCCTGAAGGGTAGCAAGTTTATCAAACGTCGTAACACCGCAAGCATTCCATGACACAACGTGTAGATGTTGGAGCCTGTTATCTAACTGTATGTTTTTTGTAACGAGAACCAAATGTGGAGGAGGAAGCAGCGAGACCAGGTGGTTTAGGAGAGGGGCCAGCTCGGGCACTCGAGTCCTCAAAGCGAGAGGCAAAAGAGTCCAGTTTCTCCGTGAGCAATGTGACTGCGGAGATTATAACTTTTTGTGACTCTGCCAGGGTATCGATGGTGACTTGAGTGTTGGCTTGGCTGGTAGCCAAACTAGTAAGCCGGGCATCGATAGCGTCCAGACGTGATTCAAGGGAAGCACAACGGGTCATCAGTTTGTCCACAGCAATGCGGAGAGCTTGGACCTGTGGGGAGGGAGACGCAGGAGGGACCAGGGGTGTGGCTGCAAGTGACAGCGGAGGCGGCGGCGGCGGTGCAGGTGTCGATGGAACTGCGGCCTTACGCCTGGCACATCCATGACAGACACTCACTCCTGGCTCTTGACAACGAGGACACCGCCAGTGTGTGGTGTCAACAGGAGGCGGAGGTGGGGTGTGGTCTCCAGTGGCCGGGGGTGGTGGTGGGGGGGCGCGGTGAGGGCAAGTGCGGGAGTCGTGACCGCCAGCACACCATGCACATCGTTCCAGGCCCGAACAGTACCGCGAAATATGCCCAATACCCCAGCACTTGAAGCATGAAGGCTTGTCATTGTGTAGTAAACGGAACTCGCAGGGTGGCAGACTTGGAAGAAAACTAAATGGAAAACTAGATGGGGGTGGGTCTGTGTCAGTCCATGTTACTACTATTCTGCTGATAGGCTTACCGTCCTGATGGAAGCGACGAGCAGAGTAAACACCATCAAGTTCCTTGCTGAGGGAAGGGTCCACACCCACTGGATAACGAGTGACGAGGTATGTCGGCAGTTTGCGGGTCCTGTCAGGCGAATCTTGGGGCGTAAGCGTAAGAGCGAGAAAGTCACCATTCATAGCACTTCCCACAACGTCCAAGCGAACCCTAGAGATATAAACAAAGCGAGAGGTCACCGCTGACATCTTTACCTCAGCCAGGTTACGCTCGAGGTGAAACGCACGATTCACTTCCGCCAGCCACCGTAACTTCACATCGACCGACGGGTTGTCCTCGAACATGAGTTTCAGGTATTCACCACGGGGCGCAAAAGCTGGAAGGGAGGGCGGAGGTCGGGAAGGCAGAGGCATGGGAAGAGGTGGATCGGTGTCACGGGAGTCACTACACTGATCAGAGTTACCTTCCTTCAGACGGGAGGCCTTGGAGACAGGAGTCTGAAGCTCCCCACTGCTGTTGAGCACGTCGTCCATGGAGCGCTTGGAAGCGGAGACAGCATGAGGATCACAGCTGGAGCGGGGCGTGGAGGGCGGGCCGGGGACCACCAAGGCAGGTAACTGCCTCTGTCCAGCCGAATGAGACAGGCAGGGCCAGGTGTCGTTAGCCTGCTCGTCTTCCTCACTCATTCGAAGGTCTTCCTCTACCCCAAGGAAAGGGCCTGGGCCCGTGTAGCTCATGGCGCCCTACCTCTTGGCGGCGGCACCACGAAAAACAGGCTGAGTCCACTCGCGACAGACTTGTACTTCCAGACAGTAGGTAAGGGTATGGGGGAGTGTACGAGCAGGTGAGAGGCAACGTCCACTCACCACCGTGTCTCCACAGAGACTGGTGGAGTCTTGGGTAGGCGCTGACGTGAAACCTATCATTAAATTGTACAATTGTGTCATGAAGGAGTTGTTAGGGGTAAGGAGAGCCACTACCAATAATGTATGTTATGCTGAATTAGGATACCCCTCGCTGCCTGCCTGACCCACCTGAGGTGGGGGAAGGAGGGGTGTTGGTGGGTGGGTGAGGTGGAGCAGGAGGGGTGCTGGTGGGTGGGTGAGGTGGGGGAAGGAGGAAGGGTTAAATGAACAATGAAATTCTGGTCACAATGACCGGCATTTCATTTTTCAATACGATATTCTTTCGTAAGGCTGCGATAGATACTGACGAATCACCATACACATGTAAATAGTTTTACCACACTGTGCAGTTTGTAGCATAGCTGCGACAAATGTTGTGTTGTAATCCTTATCAGTACAGATTTGTAAAACACACAATTGAAGTGTCTTTATTTCTCACCTTCCGTCGCCTTTGGGTGGTTTGGTGTCGTGAAGGTGTCGTGACGTCACGCGCACGTCTTCCTTCGTGTCGCTTTGACTTTTGAAACAGACGACCACAACAGCGAGACCCTGTGTGGGCTGCCTGGAGCCGCGCCGCGCCAGGCTTGGTGGTGGGCCGCCGGCTGTGCCTTGGCAGTCCGTTCCCGCCCCGCTTCCTGCAAGGTGATCTGAAGTCCTGCTGGTACGGTAAGGCGGGTGATGGGTCGCCTGGATACCCGGGAGGGGTTGCTCCTTCTGGGAAGTTCTGGGAGCATTTTGCATTTAAGTATTCCGTTGTGTGTAAATATGTTCTATATTAGTTTGGTACTTTTGTTCTCAGGGTTTTCTGCAGAGATGGCGTTTGCTGGTGTTATTACAGTCTTCTTGGCAGCCCTGGCACAGGTGAGCGTTTGTTATTCTCAAATATTAATAGGCTACCGATTTTAAGTACGCGAGACATTAATTTTCCAATTATTACACTTCTAAAACTTAAGTGTAAACATTTTGTTTCCATGCCCTCCCAGGCTAACTGCCAGCTGGCATACGACCCTCATGGACCTATCTATCAGCCGCAAGTTTTACCTGTTACCCAAACTGTAAGTACCACAATTTTAGAATTATAGATTCTTAAATATTGGGACAAACTGATTAATATTAATTGGAATTTATCTGGACCTTCGCTTCTGTTCCAGGAGACTGTTACTGTTACTCAGACCATCCGGGTTCCTGTGACGAGTGACGTGTGGGTGAGCACCGTCACCCAGCACACGGTGACGGTGACCCACCTCGCCACGGACTATAGTTACGACCCCGCCCACCCCGATACTGTCACGTCTGTCATTGCTGTCACGGCCACACCTGTAAGTGTTTGTACGGCCTTTACGATGATTGTGGTTGCTGCAAAGCTCTAATGGCCATCTTAACAATGTTTCAAGAGTTCTCTACATTCCTGAAGCAGTGATTTTAATAATCCCAAGGAAATATTTCAAATAATCCAAAGTTGATTATGACTGTACATTATAAACTTTAATCGCAAATGTACTATCTCAAATATACTGTTAAACTAAAACTAAACTAGATCAACTTCTTTACTCTTTATCTTGATTACTCTCTCTCCCGTGGTTGGCCAGGTGTCCCTTGTCCACGAGACTAGCTGCATCAACCCGGTGCGCACGGTGGTGTCTGTCTTCTCCTCCTTCGTAACGGAGACTGAGAGGAAAAACCTGTATCACAGTATTACACACGTCTACGTCCATCACGAGGTTACTGATTACACTCTTGATTCATTATAATAAGTCAATAATGGTTGTACCGTAGAAAGTGCATCACTAACCTAAATACTTCTTCATCGCAGATCAACACCGTTCCGGTGGCCTCCGTGCAGACCTTGGTGCAGCGCGTCACCACCACCACTCTTAGGCTGACCACACTGACGGTCACCTCCACCACCCAGGGATATCATTCCACCACACATGGATATCATCAGTTCTAGTTGTCAGTCTGAGCGTATCTGACTGTAACCATTGAGAAGAGAAACTGTAAAGCACTTGTGTATATACGGAGTCAATAAACTTTGGTCTGATATTATTAACTTTGCACGTTATTTAAAGTCTTTTCTTACTTCCTAAAAATTTATGTAAATCATTGTCCAAATTAAATATTTGGCTTCTAGTACGGTGAATAACACTATAATAGATATAATTTATCTACTCTTCACCTTTATTACGGTAAGTGAAAGCATTTTTGTTCACTCGCACTTACACGTGATCCCCCACGTCAAAGTATTGCTTACAAACTAGGTGAAATGTGCTGTTGTCCTGTGAGCAGGTGGCTCTTCAGATATCGAACCCGTCCACGCAGGGAATTATTGAACTAGGGGTAATTCAGTTTTATTGTTTCTCAAAACTACCTAAGGATGTAGATTTATCTTACTTAAATTAAAGCTTAAACCATTAAAATGTGTGTGTAGTGGTAATGCTATTGATAAAGATTAAGAAGCTACCTTGACAATGACAACCTGACACTGCTAAAAAGCAATTTAACCTTGGACAAAAATCTGCCTTTTAATTATTGTCCAAACGAGCGAAGCAAGCTTGGACACCTATTTCGGCCGGAATCAGGTGTCATATAGGCCTGTAAAATGTTTCCAGGAATTAAGTCTTCTTCTTCTTGTGACTACTTTTGTGGGCAACGGGTATACAGGTGTAAAGGAAGAAATTTGGCGCAGAAAGTTATATATAGTCTAACTCATTAATGCAGGAACTATTCACTATGAGAAACAAATAAAAGAGTTAATCTTATGTCTAAAGTATTTTTATTTACAGATTATACGCGTAAAACTGTTTATTTTAGGCTGTGCACTGTGCAAGTCATAAAAGTGTTGCCAAGTCAAAAGTTAGTTTGACGAAATAGTTTTGGCTTCGAAAGGGAAAGAAAAAGGCATATAAATGGGGAAAAAAGAAACTATTGAGTTCATGTTAAATATTTATATGTGCGTGAGTGTGACAGGAAATATGAGTAAAAAAAAGGAGTGTTAATTTCCAATAAGGGTTTCCGGGTTTTTTCCAGGGCCAAGGTCGGGGTTTTTTTACATTCCCCCGGGGGTCCCTTCTTTTATTTATAATATTATGAAACCCGATTTGGAAAAAAAAGATGAGGGGACAAATGTAGCCCCATGGGGACTTTTATAAAAAGGGCTGCACATAGTGTTGAAATATGGTTTTATGCGGTTTTTAAATTTGCTACAAACCAGGAACACCCATGTTAAAAAAAATTTTGATTTAAAAGGAAAATTTTGGGGATGTATAGGGAAAAAGGGAAGATAAATGTGGTAAAAAAAAGTTTTTTCGTGATAACCGAAAAAAAAGGGGAGGGCCCGAGCCCCCGGGGCGCGGGGAAACAGGTTAGGGGGGTGGGGGGACGCAGAAACCCCTTACTTTGTATCGGGGGAAACTCCCTTCAGTCCCCACGGTTCGGGTTTTCATCTGTTTGTGAAATACATGCAAAAAACCCAAGTTCTGCCCATTTTTTAAAATTTTTTTCCCCCCCTTTTTCCTTTTCGAAAAAAACAATGATTTTCCTTTTTTTGCAAACGTAATTTGGGTTCAAAAGGGATGCCCTTATGCCCCGTTTTTACGAAGACAAAGCCCTTTAAAAAATATGTGTCTTTTAAGCTTGGTCTTTCCCGTATGGCTGCAAGCCCCTTGGGTTTTTTTTTTTTTGGTTTAAATAAATTTTTTTACCCCAAAGGGGCCTTTCCAAGACCGGGAAAAAAGGAAAAGACAAAAATCTTTGTTTTTTAAAACTTAAACCCATTAAAATTTTAGCCCCCCAAAAACGTGGGTAGGGGACAAGAACTTAAAATCTAAATTGCCCAGGGGCTAGCAGGTGCCGACAGATTTTTCCACCGGGGGCCCGTCTAAAAGGCAGCAAGCCACGGGCCCCTGGGGCCCAGTCCCGGCCCCAGTAATCCCTCCGCAAATTCCCTGTTGGTTGATCACACAGGGGGGCGGGAGGGGGAAGTGTGGCGGGGTTCTTCAAAACCCCGCAAACCCCCCCAAAAATGGTCTGCCCCCAAAGACGTCCCCCGGGCCCCGCTCCCACGTTTTTTCCCTCCGCACCATTAGGCCCCACGAGGGTTTCTTTGTAGGGGAGGGGTTGGGGGAAAACGCGTCTAATGTTGAAGGGAAAGACCCCTGTTGGGCCTTTTTCTGTCGGGCCCCGGGGGAATGGGGGGAAATTTGGGACGTAAGTGTGAGGGGTTGCCCCCTTAAAAAAATAACAAGACGGAGGGTGGGGAAACCACATCACGGGGGGGGGCCCCCCCCAAAGGCTCAGGCGGTTTTTTGGCTATTCCCGTGACAGTGTACTATAAAGAATGCCAACGTGGGAGGAACCCCAAAAAAATAATCGGAAGGGCGCGTGGGCCCGTACTAGGGACAAAAAGGACAGAATACTGTTTACAAGGTGGCAGGTAGGTTAGGGGAAAAGGGGCCCCTGAAGGGCGGACTGAGAGCCCCAAAAAAAAAAAATCACAAACCCAAATTTGGGGCCCAGGGTTGGCGAGGAGACAAACAGCATAAAGTTACCATACAATCCCCGGGAACGTGGGTGGGGGAAAAACGGGGGAGTTGGGGCCAAAAACCCAGCCGTTCAGGGGGCGGATCGCCCGCCCAAGGGGAAAAATACACCCAAAGCCCGCTGGCCCCATCGGGCCCTTGAAAAAGATCCATCGTGTAAAACGGGGGTTCAGGGGGGGGATAAAAAAATAAACTAAAAGTTTTTGGCCTAAAAACCGGGCTAGTGCCCCTGGTTAGGGCAGGGGAAAGATTTGGAGGGGGGGGGTTTGTAGGGCCCTTTTACGGGGGGGAATCATCCCGGTGGAGGCCCCAGGTGAGCTTCAGCCTCCGGAAAAATTAAAGTCAAAAAGCCTTTGAATAAAAAAAGGGAAAACATTTTTTAATAAGGGGGGCGCCCCCCAAAGCCTAAGAGGAGGTTCCGGGGGCGGGGTTCCCAATAGCCTTCTAATGTTTGAGAGAAAGGAAAGGGCCCGCCCTGAAGGGAAAAGGGCCGACTTTTTGTAGTGAGCCCGAGCAGCGAGGGAAAGAAAAATTCTCTCATAAAAGGTGGGTGGGTTTGAAGCTTTTTAACATGTTGACCCCCTTTAAGACAGAGGAAAACCCCAAGAGACTCTCATAACCCGGGTTTTTGGAATTTGTAAAGGGGTCCAGGGACGTAGGGGGTAACAATTTTAAAGTTTGGAAGAGATCCCCCCCCCCCCGTAAACCTGAACGGATGAAAGGTTACGTAGATCTTTCGGGCCAAAAGGGATGGAGAGTCCAAAGTGTTGTTAAAAAACCCTTTTTTGAGGGGGTACGAAGCCCCCTTTCTGTACCCGGGAACCCAAAAAGGGATTTTTGCACGAAGGGATGTTTGTTGTCCCGAGGGGACGGGGGGGAAAAGGGAGACTGGTGCGCCGAGTAGAGGACTGTCGCACAGGGGAAGGGACACACCCCCCAAAAGTAGAAGTCTGGTAGCAGCCTGGGGTTTCCCCCGGAGGGTGGAAGACCCCCTGCTTTTATCGGGGGGAAATAAATTAAAACCCGCAGTCACGGCAGACATAAAAAAGGAATTTAGTAACTGTGAAGATGGTATGGCGGGGTTTGGGGGTGTATGGATTGGGTCAGCAAAAAAGCCCCCCTTTACCGTGGTTTTCAGGGAGCCCGGCATTTTGGGAAAAGAAAAACCGGTGGACGAGAACTTTAAATAGAAACGGACTGAGAACACCCCCCCTGCGGGTTTCCCAAACTAAGCCTTTAGGTGTGCTGCTGCCCCTTTTAAATAAAAGGACCCCGAGAAATCCGATTCCCTGAGGAAATCCTCTAACCCATTTCGGGTACCCGGGCCTCTAAACACCAAAAGTCCCTAACGGGTTTCCAGGATGATTTCCCTGTTGGCAACTTTCGGAAAGCGTTTTGAAAATCGATGAACGCAAACCAAAACTTTTTGGGGGAAAGGGGTGGTAGAGGCCCAGGAGGCCCAATTGATTTGTGCATCGCTGCGGAAAAAAACCAAAAAGTCGGGTTTGACAGTACCCCCTCCAGCCGGAAAAGAAGCGGGTGAGCAATACCCTCCATCACCTTCCCTAAAAGCAGGAGGGTGGGGGGAAAAACGGGCCCCTTTTAAATTTGCCCCTTTCCCGGGGTTTTTGGGAATGGGGCCCTTTGGGTGCGGGGGGGGTTCCGGGCGGCGGGAAAGTTTCCCCCAAGCCTTTTCCCAAAGGGTTTTGTAAAGCTTTTAGCAGAGGGTTACCGGGGGAACGTTAGGGTAGCTGACGGAGGACAAAATTTTATGTACCACCCGTCCCCCCCAAAGCGGTGGGAATTTTCCCTTTGAGCCAAAACCCCTTTCGCATTTCCCATCCTCATTAATGAGGGGGGCCCCAAATCGCATCCCCCCCTCGAGAAACGCGGGCCATCACCCCTTTAGAGGCGATGCCCTGCACCGGCAGACGGGGCCGCCTAAAACAGGTTTCGGGAAGGCTGTTTACCCGCGACTGTGGGGCCCAGCCCATCGAAAAGGGTTTTGGGCTTTACCCCACCGGGAAATTTGTGATGGAGGGCTTTTGGCCCGGGTCTCTTCTTCTTTCACCTTCCTAGGATTTTCCCACATTGTCCCAAACCCTCGTTGCTGTTTTGATGTTGCCCCTGAAGGGAAATCCCCCGATTTCGGGTCCTCCCCGCGGGCCTGAAAAGTGTACCAAGCCCCCCCCCTTGAACCCTGTATCGGTAAATTTTTAAAGAGAAGTAGGGTCCTTTTTAAAAAAAGAACCCCGGGGCCAAAAAAACGCCCCCTATTGGCCTAAAAGAATGCGTTTTCGGCGTCCGGGAAAGTAGCAGCCCCCCCGCCGTCGCAGGTGGGGCCTGGAAAATAATGCGATTTAGAAATTGGTTCTTTTCCCGAATCCCCCAAAAGGGGAATACAGGGCTTTGGGGGGGACTGAAAGTCAAACGGGGAAAGGGGAATGTAGGAAATAAAAATTGGGGAACAGTATTTGGGGGGAAAATCGGGGATCGAAGGGCCCGGTGATTTTTTTGGGTTTTTGGTTTTTTCCCCTTGGGATTTAGAATCCCCGGAAAGCTGAGGGTTTAAAATGTAGAGAAGGGGGGAATTGACGGAGGTAAAACGTGACATGGGCCGCCAAAAGCCCAAAACTTGATGATTGACCCGGGGTTCCTCGCGACCGGGGAGTACAACCCCTTTTGCCCCAGCGAGTGAGTGGTTGCGTTGAAGTATTGCAGAAGGCGATGCCCGCCCCCGTTTTCCCCCCCCTGGGAAAAGGTCGCCAAAAGTAGGATGCCGACCCGTTGAAGTCCCCCATGTGGAAAACTTTTTGGCCCCGGTTGGAAAAGAGGAGTGAAAGCCACACTCAATTTTACCGGGGCCCGCGGGTCAAAATTTTTGCAGCCCCGGATTTTTGCCATTTCCCACGGGCCCCCTAAAACGGGAAAAGGTCGGGGCCCCATCGTTGGAGTTGGGGAAAGAACGGGGGCTGGAGGGAGGAATAAAATATAAGCAATGAGGCCTTTTCCAACGTGGTGGAATGGGAAATAAAACCCCGGGAGATTTGGGGGTGCCCCCGGGAATTGAGGGAGCCCCAAAAAAGCTTCCTGAAAATGAAAACCCCCCTGAGGGGGGGTACAATAACCCCAAGGGAAAAGAAAATTTTTAATTAAAAAGGTCGAAAAACACCCGCAAGCTTTCCCCATGACACAAACGGGGTGATGTTGGACCCCTTTTTTACCCCCCCAAACCCTGTAGTTTTTTGAAAACGAAAAAACCAAAATTTTGGAAGGAAGAGGCGGGGCCCCCAGGGGGTTTAGGAGGGGGCCAAAGACGGGCACCAAAGTCCCCCAAAGCGGGGGCCCAAAAGGTCCTTTTCCCCCGTGGGGCAATGGACTGGGGAAAGGATTAAAACCTTTCTGTGACTCTGCCAGGGTATCGATGGTAAAATTTTGAGTTTTTTGGTTTGGGCTGGAAACCACACTAAAAGCCGGGCTTTCGATAGGGGCCCAAAGGGTGATTAAAGGGGGAAGCACAAAGGGGGCCCAATCATTTTTGTCCCACAGCAATGCGGAGAGCTTGGCCCTTTGGGGGGGGGAAGACGGGAGGCCCCGGGGGTTGGGGTTTTGCAAGTGCCCAGCGGGGGCGGCGGGGCGGTGCGGGTTTGGGGATGGAACTGGGGCCCTTTTCCCCCGGGCCCACACCTTTGCCCGGGACACTAAACCCCTGGTCTTGAAAACGAGGACACCGCCAGTTTTTGGGGTGTCAAAAAAGGAAAGGCCCGGAGGGGGGTGGGGTTCCCCCAAGTGGCCGGGGGGGGGTGGGGGGGGGGGGGGGGTGGGGAAAGTGCGGGAGTGGGGTAAACCGCCAGCCACACCCATGAAACATCTTTTTCCAGGCCCGAACGGGTCCCGCAAAAATATCCCCAAAAATCCCCCCAGAAACTTGAAGTAAAGGGGCCCATTTTTGTATTTAAAGGGAAAATTCGCGGGGGCAGACTTGGAAAAAAAAAACCAAAAAGGAAAAACAGATGGGGGGGGGCCCCTGTGCCCCAGCCCCATTTTACTACTTTTTCTGCGGTGGGCTTACCCCCCCTTATAAAAAGCGACGGGGCAGAGTAAAAAACCAAAAATCAAGTTCCTGCTAAAGGGGAAGGGGTCCACACCCACTGGATAACGAGTGACGGGGTAGTGGGGCCAGTTTGCGGGTCCGGGTCAGGCAAAATTTTGGGGCGTAAGCGTAAGAGCGAAAAAAGTCACCATTTAGCACTTCCCAAACCCGCCCCCAAAGCCCCCCCTTTAGAGATAAAACAAAGCAAAGGGGGTCACAAGGGCTAAACCAATTTTTTCCCTCAGCCGGGTTTAAACGCTCGAGGTGAAAACCAAGGGGTTTTTCACTTTCCGCCACCACCGAAACTTCCACTGGGAACCGAGGGGGTTGCCCTCGAAACTGAGTTTCAGGAAATTCACCACGGGGCGCAAAAGGAAGGGGGGGCGGAGGTGGGGAAGGCAGAGGCAGGGGGAAAGAGGGGGGACCCGGTTTGTAAACCGGGAAAGTCACTCCACTAAATCAGATTTTTACCTTCCTTCAGACGGGAGGCCTTGGAGACGGGGGTCGGAAGCTCCCCCACGGGCTTTTGAGCCTTCGTCCTGGAGCGTTTGGAAGCGGAGCCCAGAAAATAAAGGATCACAGCGGGGGGGGCGGGGGGGGGGGCCGGGGCCCCCAAAGGCGGTTAACTGCCTCGGGTCCCCCCCCAAATTGGACGGAAAGGGCCAGGGGGGGGCCCTTAGCCTCCCTGGTTTTTCCCTCCCCTCTTCAAAGGGTTTTTTCCTCTCCCCCAAAGGGAAAAGGGGGGCCCTGGGGCCCGTGTAGTCATGGCGCCCCTCCCTCTTGGCGGCGGCACCCCCCCCAAAAAAAACCCAGGCTGAGTCCACTCGCGACAGGAATTTTACCCCAACGAAGGTGGGGTAGGGGGGGGTTTGTACGAGCAGGGAGAAAAAAACGCCACTAACCACCGTGCCCCCCCCCAAAAGATGGGGGAGTTTTGGGTGGGCGGGCTGACGAAAAACCCAAATCAAAAAAAAATTGTAAAATTGTGTCATGAAGGGGGTTTTTTAGGGGTCCCCGGAAGCCACTACCAATAAGTATTTTTATGCTAAATTTAAGGATCCCCTCGCTCCCGGGCCGCCCCAAACCTAAAGGGGGGGGAAGGAGGGGTTTTTGGTGGGGGGGTTTGAGGGGGGCAGGGGGGTGCTGGTGGGGTGGGTGGGGGTGGGGGAAGGAGGGGGGGTTTAAATTTGAACAAGGGAAATTTCCCGGGTAAAAATTTAAACCGGCTTTTTCTTTTTTTCAAAAAAACGATATTTTTCGTAAGCCTGCGATAGATCCGGGACGAATCACCTTTACACATGAAAAATAGTTTTAAAAACACTGTGCAGTTTGTAGCTGCGGGCGACAAATTTTGGGTGGGAAATCCTTATCAGTACGGGATTTTTAAAACAAAAAAATTTTGAAGTGTTTTTATTTCTCACCTTCCCCGTCGCCTTTTGGGGGGTTTTTGGTGCCCGTAAAGGGTTTTCCCGTGACTTTCCCGCGCCCCGCCCCCTTTTCCTTTTTCTTTGCCCGTTTTTGTTTTTGAAACGACGCCCCCACAACAGCGAGACCTGTTGGGCTGCCGGGAAAGCCCCCCGCCGCGCCAGGTTTTGGGGGGGGCCCCCGGGCTGTCCCCTTGGCAGCCCTTTTTCCCCCCCCCGTTTCCTGCAAGGTGATCTGAAGTCCGGGTTTGGTACGGTAAGGGGGGGTGATGGGGCGCCGGGGATATCCGGGGGGGGTTTTTGCTCCTTCGGGAATTTCCCTTGGGAGCTTTTTTGAAATTTAAAGTTTTCCTTTTGTGTTAAATGTTTTAATCAGTTTGGTACTTTTTTTTTCCTCAGGGTTTTCGGGCAGGAGGGCTTTTTTGCTGGTTTTTATTATAGTCCTTTTTGGGCAGCCCCTGGCACAGGGGGGACCCGTTTTTTTACCCCTAAAATATTTTAGGCAAAACCGTTTTAAAAGAAACGCAAAAACCTTAATTTTCCATTTATTACACTTCTAAAATTTAAAGTGTAAACATTTTTTTCCCCCATCCCCTCCCAGGCTAACTCCCAAAGGGGGCCCATACGCCCCCTAAAGGGACCTATTTCACCGAAATTTTTCCCGGTTTTCCCCAAATTTAAAAGAAAAAAAATAAAAATTTTAAAGAATTTGGGGATTTTTAAAATATTGGGAAAAAACGGGGTTAATTTTAAATTGGGAAAATTTATTTGTACCTTCGCTTCTGTTCCAGGAGCCCTTTTTACTGTTACTCGGGACCATCCGGGTTCCTTTTACGATGCCCGTGTGGGGGAGCCCGTCACCCCAGCACAGGGTTTGCCCGGTGACCCCCCCTTTTTGGCCACGGACTATATTTTTAGGGGCCCCCCCCCCCACCCCGAACGTCACGCTTTTGTCTTGGGCTGTCAGGGCCCCAAAACCTGAAAGTGTTTGAAACGGCCTTTCGATGTTTGGGGGTTTGTGAAAAAAGCCCCAAAATTTTGGCCATCTTAAACAATGTTTCAAGGGGTTTCCCCAACTTTCCTGAAGATGATTAAAATAACCCCCAAGGGAAAATTTCAAAAAACCAAAATTTGATTATGACTGTACTTTAAAAATTTTTAACGCAAATTTTAACAATTAAAATATATGTTAAAAAAAAACCAAACTAGATAAAATTTTTTTAAACCTTTTTAAATCTTGTTTAAACCTCTCCCCTCCCGGGGTTTGGGGCCAAAGGGGCCCCTTGTCCACGAGACTAGCGAAAAAAACCCCGGGGTGCGCAGGGGTGGTCCCCGGGTCTTCTCCCTTCCCGTAACGGAGCCCTGGGGGAAAAATGTTTTCCATCAGTTTTTAACACACGCCCTACGCCCCTTCACGGGGTTTTTATGTTACACTTTTTGTTTTCTTTAAAATAATAAGCCCAATAAGGGTTTTGTCCCGTAGAAAGTGCATCACAAACCCAAAAATACTTTTTCCCATCGAGAAAACCACCTTTCCCGGTGGCCTCCGTGCAAAACCTTTGGTGCAGCGCGTCCCCACCCCCAAACCCCTTGGGCCTAAACCCCCAATGACGGTCCCTAAAAACCAAACCAGGGAAAATCATTCCCCCACAAATGGATATCACAGTTCATTTGGGTCATCTGAGGTATCTGACTGAAACCTTTGGAAAAAAGAGAACTGAAAAGCACTTGTGTATATGGGAAGTCAAAAAAACTTTGGTCTGATATTTTAAACTTTGCACGTTTTTTTTAAAAGGTCTTTTCTTACTTCCAAAAAATTTTATGTAAACTTTGGGGCCCCCAAATTAAAAAATTTGGTTTTCCTTAGTACGGGAAAAACACTAAAATAAAATATAATTTATTCAAACTCTTCCCCTTTATTACGGTAAGTAAAAGGGCTTTTTGTTCACTCGCACTTAAAACGTGACCCCCCCAGGGCCCAAAGTATTGTTTTAAAAACCCGGTAAAAGTCGGTTGTCCTGTGAGCAGGGGGGCCCCTTAAGAATCAAAAACCCCGCCCACCCCAGGGAATTTTTTAAAACTAGGGGTAATTCAGTTTTATTTTTTTTCTCAAAACTACCAAAGGGATGAAAGATTTATTTTATTTAAATTAAATTTAAAAACCCATTAAAATTGGGGTTGTAGGGGAAATTTGCTAGAAAAAGTTTAAAAAGCTCCCTTTTCCCCCCCCCCCCATGAAACCTGACACTGCAAAAAAAAAAAAATTTTAAAAACCTTGGACAAAAAATCTCCCTTTTTTAATTATTGTCCAAACGAGCAAAGGGCCAAGTTTGGGGACACCTATTTGGGCCCGGAAAATCAGGTTCATATAGGCCTGAAAAATTTTTCCCCCAAAGGAATTAAGGTCTTCTTTTTTTGGGGATTTATTTTTGGTGGGAAAAGGGGGAAAAATACGGTGAAAAGGAAAAAATTTTGGGGCGCAAAAATTTATTTTAAGTCAAATCAAAATGCAGGAACTTTCCCTTGAGAAACAAATAAAAGATTAATTTTTATGTTTAAAGTTTTTTATTTACGATTATACGCGTAAAACGGGTTTTTTTTTAGGCTGTGCACTTGCAAGTCAAAAAAAGGGGTTCCCAAAAGTCAAAAATTTAATTTTGACGAAATAGTTTTTGGCTTCAAAAGGGGGAAAGAAAAAGGCATTAAAGGGGGAAAAAAAAAAACTATTGATTTTTCATTTTTAAATTTTATATGTGCTTTGGGGGGGGTAAAAAAAACGGGGGGGGGAAATATGGGAAAAAAAAAAGGAGTTTTTAATTTCCAAAAAAGGGGATTTTTTTTATGAGGGTGAACGGGGAAAAACCGTTTTCGGGTTGGTTTAGGAAGGGGGGGCAGCTCCCGGCCGCAGTGCTCCCAAAGATGCAGGCAAATTTCCCTTTTTTAAGGGAAAATTGGGGTCACTCCCGGGAAACAGGGAAAAAAATTGAAAAAAAATCCCAAAAATATGGGGAAATTTTCGAAAGATACGGAGAAAATAAAAATTTTTGTGTATAACTCTAAATTAGGGAGACGAGAGAGAAAAGGGGAAAGGATTTTTCGCTGTAAGTTTTCCTAAAATTACCCCGGTATCTTTCTCTTTCCGGTTTTCGCAGTGTGGGGTACAGTCCCGGTTTCTGAGGCCCCTATTTTCAGCCCTCCCGGGGAGTTAAATTTCATTTCCCCCCCGGAAAAAGCTGCCGTACTGATTGATTTTTGGGAAAGCCCCTCTGAAGGTTTATTTTTCCTTTTGGTTTTTGAGGTGACCTGGTAGCCCCAGGGTTCAATTTCCCCCACCCAAAAGGTTTGCCCCCGGGAAAAATTTTTTTCGGTGAGGGGGGGGAAAAAAATTTGTATTCCCCAAACCCATACACAGCAAATCCGTAGTTTTAATCGCTAGTCGCTGGATGGTGTTTTTCCCCCTTCGGCTAAAGGGCCCTTTTCAGGCCTGTTTTTCCTTTATTTTCGCTGCTAAAAAACAATATTTGGGGGGTGCGGGTTTAGAAATTTTTAAAAAAAACTTTTTCCTTAAAGATTTTCGCGCCCAAAATAAAAATAGGTGTAAAACCGGTTTCCAGGTACCGGTCACATTTGCAAAAGGGAAACCTGTAATAACTTTTTTTTAACTGATTTAAAGTGTATTTTCTGTTTTCTTTACCTGGAAGGAAATTTCGGAGAGCCCCCTGGTTGCGCCCCCTGCCTCCTTTTCAAACCCCAAAAAACCAGGGGTTTCCTCAAAAAAACACTGGAAAGAATGGGGGAAAAGGGCCCCCCAAAAATTTTTAACCCTTGGGGTGATATGAAGGGGTAAAAAGGCCCCTCGTTTCCATTGCAAACTTGCAATTTTTTGAAAGGAAAAAAAAATGATATTAAAAAAGGGAAGGGAAAACAGGGTTTAAAAAAAGGGAGATTTTTTTCGGGAATCTAGGGGAAAATTTTCGGGAGCTTTATCTGGGGAACCCCTGGGGGAGCCCGTTTGATAGTTTTTGTTTGGTCCTTTTTTATAGGGCTATATTTAAAGGGAAAATCACGGAAAAAAAAGGAACTTTAACAGTGTTTCAGGGCCAAAAAGGGGGGGTAAAGGGGTGCCTCGTGTTACATGGGAGTGTATTTTGACAAGGGGTGTATTGTCATTATGTCAATTCGAAACGAAATTAAAAAGGGGGTTGTGCCCGGATGTGGCAAAAAAATTCCCGGGGCCCAAAAAAAATGAAAGCATTCCCCCAAAAAAACTCGGGGAGTGAAGTCGGGACTTTACTACATTTTTTCCTTAGGAAATTATCCACAAAGGGGCCCCTTGTCCCCCAAATTTGAAGCTGGCAAAAATTTCAAAATTAAATGGCACAGGCTAAAAAAAAACCCCCATGGGGAGAAAATTCTTTTTTATTTAAAAAGCCCTTTTTAAAAAACCCCGCTGCCTTTTACCCGCCCATTGCCCTTTTAAAAGGAAAAATTTTAAAAAAGCAAAGGCCCATCCCCCTGAAGTTTTGCATAAATTGGGGTTTTTTTGGCTGCCATTTTTAAAAAACACAGATTTTTATTTTTTAAAAAAGCCCGACCCAAAAATTTGGGAGCTTGTGGGGAATTTTAATGGTATCTTTTTCCCCGTAACTTTCAGGCAAAAAGCTCGAAAAATTTTGGGTGCAATGAAATTTATTTGGGGAGCCCAAAAATCAAAGAACTGTTTTTTGGGTTTTATTTTTACCAGGGTTTTCCCCTTTTTTTGTAAGAAAATGTCCAAATGTCCCCTGGGCAAACATTACAGCCCCGAAAAACCCGGGTTTTTTGGGCCCCCAAACTACGACTCCTCTTTTTTTCTTTCTTTTTTTTAAAAAAAAAACGGGAAGGTGTTTTTACCAAAGGTGTGGGGGAACTTGGGAGAAAAAAGGGCTTTACATACATTTTTTGAAAAATTTTTGGGAAAACTTTTCCAAACTTTTGGCTCTGTCGCTTGGGGAGATTTTTTACAAATTTTTTTAAACAAGGTCCCCTTAGTCGTTGGGGCCTGCTCTAGCAATGTGAAATTTGGGGGAAACAAAAAAATTTTTTTAATTTAAAGGGGTTGTTTAACTTTGGGGTGAAACATTGGAAAACGGGCACTATGTTTACATTTGTTCAAAAGGGAATATTTGGATAAGTTTTTTAATGAACAAGACAGTTGAACATTCAGATTGCCCCAAAATATGGATATTTTTTTTTCTTTACGAGAAAAATTAAAAGTTTGTAAAAACAAAGTAAATCCCCCCAAGATGGTGTGGGTGCTGGTTTTTCCCAAAGGGAAAAAAGGGAAATTTTCTGCAAGTTTGGGAAATTGGGAAATTTAAACCCCCTTTTGTTTTTACTGGGGCAAAAGAATTTTTGGGAAGAAAAAGAAAAGAAAATTAGATGGAAACCCCCGAACAACAGCTTTGGAATCGAAAATAAAAACCTCTGGTTTCAAAAATGGCAAAACCGTTTTTAAAAAGGAAAAAAACAAACTTTTTGGGAGGGCATCGAAAAAAGCTTAAAAAACTGGCAAGACTTGAAACCTTTATGGGAAAAAAAACATTCTGAAAATTGCTTAACCCCAAAAGGTTTTAGGTTTTTGGGGCCCTCAGGACGAAGGTATGAAATCTGGGGCCAGCTACAAAGCAGATTTTGGGAAAATTTTCCACTGGTAACATTTCCCAAAAAAAATTCCAAATAAAAAATCGACTGAATTTAGAAAAGGGGGCCCCGAATAAAAGGGTTAACTCCTGGTTAAAAAAAGAATTTGATACGGTACAATAGCCTCCCAAAAAAAACTTCTCTTTAAACCATTTTCAACTAAATTTAAAGGTAATTGGGAAAAAAGGGGATACTGTTATTTAAACATTCGACCTTTAAACTGAATTTTTTGATGAAGAAGGGGAACCAAATTTTTTGTGAAAAAGCAGGGCCTTTGGGTAGCAACTTGAACACCTTAGGGAAAATTTAAGGCCCCGGAACGTAACCAAAAGATTGGGGGAGACAAAAGGGATACTGATTTGCCTATTCCCCAAAAAAAATTTTTTCCCAGAAATTGGGAAAAAAAATGATGCACAATTAGGGGAATGGAACAAAGAAAAGAACCCGTTGGGGGGACCCTTGCAAAGGAATCCCCGGGTTTTTATCAGAAAAATGGGCCCAAAAACTTGGGGTTTTTTTTCCCCAAAAGGGGTAATCAGTTGAAATATTTGAGAGGGGTGAGGGCCAGGTTTTTTGTTGTTAATGGCATGAAATTTCCCGGGGAAAATACCGCAGTGCATAAAAATTTAAAACAGGTTTTAAAATTTCCCCTATTTTGTTTTTTATCATTCCATACATACCTTTCTTCCAAACGTAAAAATGGGTTCCCCCCATGGAGCTTTTTGGGGCCTGTTTTAGCTTTTGAAAAAAAAAAGGGTTTACCACTTTAAATTTTAATAAAAAACTTTTCCCTTTTCTAGGGCCTTTTCTTTTTTCCCCATAATTGGGTTTTTGAAAAAGGGTTACGAAAAAATCACAAAAAAACAGTTTTTAAAACAAACAGGCAGTATTTACATTGTGCTTTTAAAATGGTTTGGGTTCCCAAAACCCTCCAAGTTAAAGGATTTTTTATTATTAACTATTTGGGGACTAAATGAAAATCCAGAAATTTGGGGCAATGTTTAGGGAAATTAGAAGGGGTTTAAAATTTAAAGATTTAAAAATTTTGGGTCGGGTGTCCCGAAACCAAACCTGTTTTCCTTTTTTATGAAGAGGAGATAGATTGTTTGGGCCAAATGTTTCTGCTCAACAAGAGGGATGATTTGGGGAACCCTTCCAAGGCCCCCCCTTTTTACCGTTTTGGGGAAGCTTTGGGGAAAGGGTAATTTTTTAATGAACATATCAAGAAAGGTGTTTTAAATTTCCCTTCAGGTTTGGGGTTCCCCCATGATCTTTTAAAAAAATCCAGTTTAGGAACTTTTGAGACTCTGAGCCTGGGAAAAAGATTTATGCCCGGGTTTTTTCTCCCAAAGGGTTTTTCCCCATCTCTTCCCTGATGGGAAAAGGGGGGATTTTAATAAACCAAGGTTTTGGGAATCAAAAACCCACCTTCATGGCCTGGGCCCAAAATCTTTAGGGGGTCCCACAGAAAGGTTTTCCCAAATGAACCCAAAATTCCACTAGTTTAACAAATAGTACCCCAAAAAAGGAAAAAACTAAATCTAGGTTAAATTTTTTTACGCACAGAGAACATGGGTCCCCTTTTTTAAATGGTTAAAAAAAACTGGGGGGGAAAAGTTTGACCATTTTGGGGGCCTGGGCCCTTTTAAAAAAGTGGTTTAATTTTTTTTTTTAGTGGCAAACAAGGGGGAGTCAACAATTCTTTTCACAGCATATCTCAAAAAAAATTTTTTGCCTTTTTTTTTCGACATCTCAGGGAAAAAAATTTCAAAAGATAAAAAATTTTCAACTTGTTCTCGACTGTAAGCCCAGCCCGATTTTCCCTGGTTTTGGGTTTGCCCTAGGTTTTCTACCCGGCTCAGAGGAGTATTTTTAACAAAACTTGGGTGAAAAGGTTTTGGGGAAATTTTTTAAAGGGCCCGGATCTGGGGTTTAATTAAAATTGATGAAAGGACCCGATTTTTTTTACTCAGACCCAAAAGGCCTTTTTCGGGAAAAAGTTTAAAATTGTGAATGAATCTTCCAAAAAGGGTAGATTTGCCCAGGGGAAAATGTCTTAAAAAAAACCCGAACCCGGGGGGGTGAACCCCTACATAATGAAAAAAATGAGTTCAAAGTAAAAGGGCTATCCAAAATGCCCACTGGTAAATTTTCTTTTTTTTAAAAGGTCCAAAATTTAAAAAATATTGGGTTCGGCGAAATGCTTTTGGGCCCCTAATTTCTGACAAAAAAGAACCTAAGGTTGGTTTGGTTTGAAAAAAGAAGAGAAAAAGAGAAATCTTGGCACTAGAAAGAAAATATAAAATTCAAAATCCCCTATCTGTGGGATAAGTGTTTATTCACCCCCAAAATTTGGCCCCAAAAAAATGGCCTGCACCCTTGGGACAAAAAAGGGGTTTTCCCACCCTCTTCAATTTTTTACTTTGAAAAGAATTTTAAAAATGGGGGCCCCCTTAAACCCAAGAGGAAACCTTTTCCCCAAGCAATAAAGAAAAAAAAGTTTGGGAACGTGGAATGTTTACACAAAAGTAAATTGGGTTACTGTCCCAAAAAACATAAAAGGTTTTCAAAATGGTTCCTGATCCTGAACCCCCCCTTTGGGGAAAAAAAGGCCCGGTAAACCCCCCCAAGGGCCCCAAAAATCCCCCGTTTGTCCCCGGGTTTAAGCATTCCCATGGAGTATAATGAAATATGAGGGCCTTTTTTTTTTTCGATCCCCAAAAAGGTTGGTTTTGATTTTGTGAAAAAAAAGGGCCCCCGGAGGGTCTAAACTCGCTGTTTTTTTAAAAGGGTTTTTTCCATGGGTTAAAAAACAAATTGGTATTGGCAAAAAAAAACCCTGGCCCAAATTTTTGGGCCCTATATGTGAAATTGCTTTAGTTTGGGTGGCCAACCCCTGATCAAAAAGAATATTTTCTTCATATGAAAACCAAATTCTCAAAAATTTTTCTGCTGAAAAAACAATGGAAAACCCGAGGGCCCAGTCAGACTTCTCTCTAGCATAGCAAAAAGTGTCCCCCTTCAAAAACCCAAGTGGGAAAAACCACTTTGGAAGGGGTTTGCCAAAGGGAAAATTTTTTTAAAGCAACAAGGTCAAAGAGAAAATACGGTAAAAAGAATTTTTTGTTGATTTTTCAGGGATTTGCCCTATGTCCCCCAAAAACAGTAGACAACCAAAGTTTTTTTTGCGAACTTTTAAAAAAAGGGAAACAAAAAGGTAAATTAAAAAAAGTTTTCCGATGAGTCGGAAGATATTGGTGACGATGATAATTGGCGGGTGCATACTGGTCCCGAGAGAGCAATGCAAAATTTTCAAAAAATTTTTCAGGATTATTTTCTTAGGTTTCCCAAGGGGGCAAGCCCTCCCCAAAAAAAAATTTTTCTTAGGGGAATTCAATTTTTGTAATTTTCCCCCAAAAAAAAAAGGGAAGGTCCCCAAAAAACCAAAAAGTTTTTTCCCCTTTTTCATAACCCACTTATAAAGGGCTTGGGGAACCCAAAAGGGGACCCAAAAAAATGAGGACTACCCCGCAGGGCCTTTTTATGCCCCTGGAAAGGCCCGGTTTTACTCCCAGATAATGTTTTTTAAGGAGTTTGGCTTTTTGTGAAGCCCAATTGAAAAAGTTTGTTAAAAAAACCCCTTGTGTCCAGAAATTTAAACCCAAAAGGAGTTTAAAAACAGAGTCCGATACCCCTACAGAATGTGCCCTCAGCCCAGAACATAACCTCTTGATGAGTTTTTCATGTTGAAGGGGGGGGAACCAGGGAAAAAACAGAGTTTTGAAAGAGGGAAAGGATCAGAATATTGGGAAAGATGCCAAATTGGGTTTAGGCAGTTTTTAAAAAACATGGTCGAGGTTGAAACGACATCCCGAAAATTTCCCGATGACTGTTTCCTGAAAGGGGGAAAAGGGAAAATGAAAATTTGATGAGGGCCCCGGTTCTTGGTAAAGGGGTGACTTGATCCCAAAGGATTTCCCAAGGTTGGATTGGGGGGAAAAAAAAGAAAACCCGCATTTTTGCCCGAAAGGGGGAAAAGTTAGGGTGGTTTGTGAAACCCTTTAAAATAAATTCCAAACGGAAAAAATTTTTTAAAAATGGTAAAATTTTTTAAAAAAAAAGGTAGAAAAAAAAAGCTGTTCTGACCTAAGGGACTCCCCCCCTTTTCTTTAAAAAATATCTGGTAGGGGGGGGCTGGGGGTAAAAGCTTCTTTCTAAACTGTGGCCCCCCCAAAAATTTAAATTTTAGAAAAAGCTTTTAAAAAGTTTTTTGGTAAAAAACTGCTTTTACAGGTTAAAAAGCCCCGCATTCAGATTGGAGGTAGTACCCCTTTCTTCCCTTTTTTCCCAAACTTCCAGTAAATGGGCGGGTTTTTGGGAAGGATTAAACAAAATTGTCATGGAGAGGTTCTTTAGGGGGGGTTTTTCAAATTTAAATTTAAGGCACCCAAATGCTTTTCAAAATTGGTTTTAAAAAAATCAATGATGGGCCTGCATAGGTTTGTAAAATACAAAAAAAAGATTGCAGGAAATCAAAAAAAACAAGGGGGAAACCCCTTTTGGGGGTATTTCAAATTTATTAAATTTTGGGGGGGCTTTGCTCAACCCTTTCCCCCAGTAAATCGACCAACCCCCCCACACTTGTAAAAAACCCCAAACCCATGATTCCATTGGGTAAATGGACAGTCCCCTTTTTCCCAAACTTTTCAAAAAGAAAGGGGGTTTTGGGGGAAAAACATTTAGGGAAAAGGTGACGATCAAAAAAATTTCAGACATTTTTGGCCAAAGGGTTCCCCCCCAAAGGGACCCTTTTTAAAAGAAATGACTTTTTATAAACCCTTTTGGGGAAAAAGTATTAAAACCCGCAAAAAAACTTCACTCCTGTTGAAAAGAAAAAAATTTTGAAAGTAGTGCCATCATGGGTTTTGTGCATATAATGTGGAAATTTCAAGAGCATAATGTCCCCCACGGATGCTTTCATTAGGGAACCCAAAAAATGTTGTCCCCGAGCTGAACAAAAACTGTGGGCACAGAAACTTTATAGTAGCTCCCCTTAAAAACCCCGGTGGTTTGGGGGTTTCCAAAAAAAAATTGATACCCTTTTTAAAAATTTGGATGTAATTTGGTTGGTGTTATTTTTTGTTTTTTGAAGCGGGGTTTTAAATAGTTTTCTGACGGGTTTTTTAAAAAGGTTGGGGCAGATACATATTATACAAATCCGGTGAAAGGCCCCCAAACTTGCCTGAAATTTTTGTCTTGTTTTGAAAATTTCCCCAGTTTAAGGGAGACTCCTTCTCTGGAAAATGACATGTTAAAGAAAATTAATAAAACCCAAATTTCTCCCAAAAAACCCAAAAACATTTTATGAAGGTAAAACCCTTTTTCATGGGGAAACAAAGTTTCCAGTAGTTTTTCCCCCATAAAGCCATCACCCAAACATAAGAGTCCCCAAAGGGGAGAGGTTTTTTGTAGAGTTCTCATCAACTTAAAAGGGGCCCAAAAAATTTTTTGGTGGTCTTAATTATACGGGCCCTTAGTAGATGCAAAAAAATTGAAAAATTTGGGTTTTTAAAAAACCCTACCCCCAAAGGCAGAAGGTTTTTTTTACATTGAAAATTAAAAAAAATTTTTTTTAAGGGAAAGGTTTTAAAACAAAAATAAAGAGAGAAAAAAAAGTGTAAAAAATTGTGTATTGAAATTGGTGAGAAATTAAAAAAATTTTTTGGGAAATACAATGTGCCCAATTTTTGGGTTTGGGTATCGGGAATGGGAACATGACGGAAAAAAATAAAAATTAAAAAGGGAAAAGTCCCGGCACAAACCCCCCTTGGGCGTACGGGTGCCCACTGAAAGGTCCCCGTCCCACTTCCCCTTTTCCACACAACAAAAACAAAAAAAAAAAAAATAGGGGGGGGGGGGGGGGGGGGGGGGAAAATCCCGTAGAGGGGCAAAACCCTTTCCCCCCGAAAATTTCATCCCAAAAATTTCGTAAAAATATTATATATATATAATATATATATATATATATTTTAAATATAATTATTATTATAAAATATTGAATTAATTTAAAACAAAAATTGTGTGGGAATGTCTTTGTGTGGTGTTTGGTTGGGGGGTGTGGGGTGTGGGGGTTTTTTTTGGTGTGGTATAGGTTCCGCCCCCCCCTGGCCCCGGGTCCCATCATATACCACATTTTTGGAACCCCGGTTGACCCGGGGGGAAAGGTTTTAACACCATAGATGTTCCGAAACACTCCCCTTTTTTTTTTTTCTTTTTTTAAACAGCCTATTTTTCCCATAATTTGTGAAAAAAAAAAATGGGTTTTTTCGAGGGAATTTAGGAAGGGCCCCCATGTAGGGTTTTATGGGTTAAAAGGGGGGGTGAATGGGTTGGGGGGGATGGGAATGGGTTTTGGGGGGGGGGGTTTAAATGAAAGGGTGGGGGGGGATTTTGGGGGATGGGGGGGGAATAGATTTGGGGGGGGTGATGGGGAAGGGTGAGTTTAAAAAGGGGGTGTTGGGGGATGGGTAATGGGGTTTAGTGAATGGGTGGGGGGGGGATGGGTAAAAGGGTGAGGAAAAAGGGTGGGGGGTGATGGGTAATGGGGTTGAGTGAATGGGCTGGGGTTTTAAAAGTGAAGGGGGTTTGGGGAAAAACAAAATTTTTACATCCATGATTTTAAAAAAAAAAAGTTAGAAGGGGCCATTTGGAGGTCTTTTTTTTTGGTGGGCCCTTTGGGCCCCCCCAAAACAGGGGTGGGGGCCCAAGGCCCCCCCAATAAACCCTCCCGCAGGAAAAACCCATCCAAAAAGTCCTCCCCGGGGGGCGGTTTTTCGGTAGGTTTTTATATCTTTTATTTTCCCCAAATGAGCGCCCCACCTCCCGGGCCCAATATTTTTATCAATTTGGGGGGGCCCTGGGAAAACCCCGTTTCCAAAAAAGATTTTTATCCAAAATTTAAAAACAGTTTTTCCGGATTTCCAAATTTGGGTTGGTAAAAAATCGAGTTTGGGTTTAAACTTTTGTAACGTTTTTTAAAAAAACCTTTTAAAACTAACAAAAAAGACCGACAGACAGACAGCAGATGGGGGGGAAAAAAAAACCCCCCCAACTTTCCCTTTGGGGGAGGTAATGGAAAAACATAAAAACGAGGGAAGGTAACCAAAAGGGCCCCAAAAATCCAGGAGAGGAGGGCCCCCTTTCCCCAAAATTCATCAAGCAAAACCGGTAATATTTTTTAATACCCAAAATAAATATAAAGCAGGGGAATTTTTCTACAATAATTTTGGGCAAATTTTAGGCCCCCGTCACCCAAAAATGAGGATTTCAAATGGGGAAATTTTGGGTCCCGACCTAAAAAGAAAATTTTAAAAAGTGGGTTGAAACAAATTTTAAATTTAAAACCAAAAAGAAGTCCCCACTATTTCCCTTTCCCAATAATTAATTGAACACCCGGCAAACAAAAAAGAGCAGATTTTTGCTGGATTTTACTAAATTTTTTTTTGATTATATTTAAAAACCATCTATGGGGTTTTTAAACAAAAAAATTACAATTTAGCCCTTTTTTTTTTCTTTTTTAAAAAGTAAAGAAAAAAAAAAGGGATGGTGAAAGGGTTTGGTTGGGGTTTGGTCAGGGTTTTAAAAAGAAATATTTTAAAAGGGGAAGGTATTTAAAAAAATTCTTTAGCCTGTGCGAAATTGGAAAAACGTTTCCAAAAACTTTTGTGTGGGGGTCTGTTTCCTGTTTTAAATCAAATTGAGGAAGTAAAACTTTTCTGTGTGTATATGTATATGTTATATATTTTATAATATATATATATATTATATATATATATATATATATATATATATATATATATATATTATATAAAATTTATGTATGTATATGTGTATGTATAATTTTGTATATATTATATAATATGTATGTATATATAATTATAATAATGCTAAGAAACTTAGCAGATGGTAATAGTACACATAATACAAATTTTAATACTTTAAAAAAGTACGCATTTCTTATACCCAGGTTATGGTAAAGAAGTAGTGTCACAGCATAACAGCCTGGTGATCCCTTGTTGTGCAAGTATCGGGTGGGCAGTGTTTTTGTGCGGGAGCTGGAGCAGTGCTGTCCTGTGCGTGGTGCATCACTACTTGACAAAGGGTGCTATTGCAAGTGAGACCCAATCACGAAGACGATAGTGATCAGCACAATGGTTGTATGAGTGAATGGTACTGTAGGTCATCCGAAGTAGCCGTTAGCTTGGGAGTAGTGTCAGGTTTGCAAATCTGTCCGATAAATGTATTTATAAAGTTATTCAAGGGAACTAAATTCACTTCCGTCTTAACCATTATAATTTATTTGTTTCTTATAATTTCAATAAACTACTACATGCATTGGTAAGGCTTTATTCAATGGGTAAGAATTGGTAAAGGCAATATTCCCACGGTCTGGCGATGGTGGTAAAACATGGCAAAGCCAGGATGGAGCACAAGATATCAGCCTCTTTATGAGCTTCCTGCCGCACTCTTCTCTTTCTATCTCTATACAGCCCTAACACCGCTTTATCAATCACTCTTCTAGCCATAAAGGGAAATGTCAGTCGGCGTGAGTGTACCACGTTTATAAAGAGCAGTAATATAATTTCTTTACATAACCCCACGGCTAGCGTGTTTGGGGGCGGAGCTTCGTAACTTCAGTACATACCATCTATTCAAACATGGTACTCTAGTTTTTCTTACGTCAAGCTATTTCAGTAGAGACTTTTAGGACAGCTTAACTTCAATTTTATAAATTATACTACAATTATGTATTTTTGTGAAGATATTGAGGAAACTACTTTCAGCTTTTGTCACTACGATGGCATGCTTCGGGCAAGGGGGTTCGCCCGATTAATTTATTGCGATTGTTGGCAATAATCTGGTGATCCCCGCTGGAAAAATGGGATTTGCAATACCAACATATGCTGTAACGCGATGTCGAAGCCCATCGGACTCAATTATCAATAAGACCCAAAGCACTGCAGGTTACCGGGACTCCCATACGAAGGTTTGTTATAAACAAATCACTGAGGTGAAAGATGCGCATGAAGCAAAAGGACGACGCCTAGATTTGAAATGTTAGTCTGCAGAGTAGATCATGACTGTTACCGAGAGCAACGACTCATCCCTTACAGTGTACATAATGATCATGACTGTTACCGAGAGCAACGACTCAACTCTTACAGTGTACATGATTATCATGACCGTTACCGAGAGCAACGACTCATGCCTTACAGTGTACATGATTATCATGACCGTTACCGAGAGCAACGACTCATGCCTTACAGTGTACATCATGATCATGACTGTTACCGAGAACAACGACTCATCCCTTACAGTGTACATAATGATCATGACTGTTACCGAGAGCAACGACTCATCCCTTACAGTGTACATAATGATCATGACTGTTACCGAGAGCAACGACTCATGCCTTACAGTGTACATAATGATCATGACTGTTACCGAGAGCAACGACTCATCCCTTACAGTGTATATGATTATCATGACTGTTACCGAGAGCAACGACTCATCCCTTACAGTGTACATACCCGTCAGGGTGGCTCGGTTGGTAGAGCTGTAGCTCGTGTGCAGCGTCCCTGCATTCGGTCAGCGGTTCGAGCCCACCAGGTTCATCCTGGCGTTGTGGCGCTTTGTATAGTCAATAACCTTGTCGTTGGTACTTGCAAAGTGTCTAGATAGGATCAAAGTATCTTATCTTACAGTGTACATAATGACCCACCATACCGGGTTGTTCGGCCGCACGTAGTCATTGTCTTCATGAGCTGTATCATCTCCATGGCTATCAGCCAAACAAGCTGTTTCAACACAGTGGACAAGCAACAGTGACGCGTGGCAGGGACTGAAGGCTCCAGCCTTCACATCTGCCACCACTCACTGCAGGATCAGGAGACAAGCAGTGACGTTACGTGTTCAAAATACCCCACCCAGGGATCGGCCCCATCAAAGGTTGGTAGCTACTGTTTTTGTTGTCAGCGTTCACCTCGGAGGATGCTTCAAGAAGGAACAACCACAACTACTAGTAACACCGATGCTAACCACCTCACTGTGGGAGGGAGGGTGAAGGATCGGGGAGGAGGACTGACGTGATTGGGGGGTAGGGTGACGCTGGGGCAGGGCGACGGAGGGGTACTGGGGAAGGCGAGGACGGGGCTGGCTTGTATTCTTGTATCACTTCACCTTCGTTTGCTGTGCTGGAAACATCACAATTTAATCAAGGTGGGTTTTGCTGGCATTTGACATAAAAGATGCTTCATAGTTAAGGTATGGGATGTAACAGGCGTGTATGGGAGTGTCATTGATGTGGATCATTTAACAGATGAGGACTCTGGCTGTGTTCCTGGCGTGTGTGGTGGTTGGATCCACTTTTGTTCTTGGAATGGTTGGTAATCTTGTTTTAACTTTTATTATAGTTGTGTATTTCCTCTTTATGCAAAACTACAAAATACAGTGCTAACAGTTACTCTACGTCCCACTAGGATCTGCCATACAGAGGAGGCAGCCGCCCTGCTGCAGGCGGTGACCAAACAGGGTCTTCGAGCGGCACCTTTGCAGGACAGTCTGGCACAGCTGCCGATGGTGACCGCTTCACCTTGGGTGGGGCTTCCCGCCCTGCTGGCGGGTTGAGTGTCGCTGGATCACAGGGTGGCAACAGCTTCCAGGGTTTCGGCGGCTCTGTTGACCAAGGCGGCGCGGCCTTCGTGGTGGGCTCCGGCGGCCAGGGTTTTGTCTCCAGTGTTTTACAGCAACAGATTGTGCCCACAGTCACGCAGACTGTTACTGTTGACACCTTTACCACTCTCACCGATACAGTGTTCCAGAGCTACGGCGTGACGCTGACGCAGTTTGCTGTCCAGACTGTCACCAGGCCCATACAGCAGGTTACTCTATCTTCTATCCTTGTTCATAAGGACAATTGAAACTTATGTTTAACTTTAATTTACAAAGTTATTGATAAGACTCCTAATACTTTGTCACTGCTTCATATATAATTTTGTTTATAGTTTCCCCATACTATAAGTTTGTAACTCCTAAGCCTACTTCCCCCACCCCCTTCCCCATGCATGCAGGTTGTGGTGACGCCCGTGGATGACGTGGTTGCCGTGGCCACCACGCAGGTCCTCAGGCCGGAATACATCACACTCACGGAAACCAAGTCTGACTTCCGCCTGGCCGTGAGGACCTCTGTTACGCACGTCACCCTCACCCACACCAGCTACGCAATCACCCACGTCCCCTTCACCATCACCGCCACACAAACGTGAGACTAGATTTTTAAGTTTGTATACATTGAATAATTTATAATCCCTGATTCTTCTGTATTTTAGCTTATTCTCGTATATTCGAAATAACTATTCTTTTCCTTTCCAGTGTTCACATAACTTCCGCTGTGGTGAGGACAGTCATCGACACAGTCAGCCGGGTGGTGACTGACTACCGCACGCTGCTCAACACTGTCTTCGTCCATGCTGGATATTATTAACTTTATGCAAACTTTCATCAAAAGTGTAAATAGTTTGTTCGTACAACATATCAATGTCTTCTAAATACATTGTTTTATAGGTATGGTAATAACTTAATAAACTTCTTCTAAATATATGGTTTTATAGAATATCTTAATAAACTTAAACTTAAATTTAAGTAAGTTTCAATCTTCATCAACCATATATCTATGTATATGATATACTATAGTAGCTCACGGTGGTGTTTTATGCAAATATATGTCCAGAACTAAACTCTTCAAGAATCTACTAATTGAAGGTCCAGGAACAATATTTGGTTGGTAACACCTTTCCCACTGACTGCGAAATAGCTGAAATGGCCACGCCCCTTTTTATTTTTTTTGCGCCTCTTCTTTTTTGAGCGAAGTACTATAATCCACCGTGACTGTATCTACAGCACCGTTAGACCTAGGAGGTTGCCCGACCACTCAAAATGTGCGCAATAGCCACATTATGGGAGGTCAGTATTAAATTTTCATATCCAAAAGTCAATGGTTCTAAGATAATTGCCAAAAACCGATTTCAGCATATTACTCGCTACAATTTTATAATTCCACAAAGGTCACAACATATGTATGACACTTTTATCATATTACCTGTTTTAACTTTTTGCATATTGTTCCTATTTTGGAATTTAATTTTTAGAGTAAGTCTATTGTGGCTGCCTGGTTTGATCCCTCGATATTTTCAAACTAAGCATCAACCTGTCTTTCATACTTTAGCAAGTGCTGTTGGAAGCAGTTCCCATGATAGAAGATATCTGCAGCAAACTCATCACCAGCTTTATCCAGAAAAGCACATCTTGTCTTAACTTCATCCTTATAAAAGTTTAAAGCATCTACGAACAATGCTGCTCGGTCAGACTCAGAGATGCGATACAACACCCGGTTCCTATTACCACTACTCTCTCTTGCTCTGTCGCAGATTACACGCTAACCTAAGTCCTTGCTACTGGAACTAGTACTCTTCTTCCGTCTTTTGGGGGCCTTGTATCTGTAACAGCTTTCTCCCTCTTCAACCTCCCATTTCAACAAGTTCTGGCTCACTATTAGTTTTCGCTGATCTCTTCGACTTCAGAATGTAAGTGGAATAACAGGCTTTCGGCTTTTGATGGTACTTTAATGTGTTGCTGCACATGTTTATTCTTGAGATGACGCAAGTATCATCGAATTGTTCTGCCATCCGGATTTTGGCACGACCGTTCCTGAAAAAAAATTTCATCCTGGCATCCTGGCATCAATCAAGATTAATGTTCTATGCATTATTAGCATACACACACACAACGCATACACAATCAGACATGAAAATATTATATCTTGAAATAGTCATACTACTACTAGGTGGGAATTGAACCCGGGCCTGCGTAGCCGCAGCTAGGAGCCCTACCGTAGATAGCAGTGAAGTCGCCATGCGCCAAATATTACGAATTATAGCATCACTACTGATTTTTATGTGCCACTGAAGATGTTACACAGTAGTTTTTATCATGACTGTATAATCTACCCTGTTTCAGCGTTGTTTTATGCTTTGCAGCTGCAAGTATAACTGTTGCGCATTTTGCTTATCACGTTTTTCTTTGCGCGATGACAGACAGTAAACAGTAGCCTTTCGGGCGGCAGGAAATAGACTTGCAAGATCTTTCAAACTTGAATAGAATTTATTTTCACGTTGGCAGAGGAATTTTTATATATCCAAGCATCTTCCGCAGGTAATATATATAGACTTGTTTTACTTTACTTCTAATTTCACTGAATTCCCCAGAGTGGCGACTCAACTGTTGGGTTAAAATACTAGCTGGCGACTTTACTGTAGTAGGTATAGTGAGGTCGCCAATCGGTTTTATTTTTGTAATTTGTTCATTTATAGCCCTAATATGACACAGATGAAGGCACAAAATGACACAGACTTTCCAGATAGCCCCTTCTAACTTTTCTGAAATCATGGATGTAGAAATGTAAGTATTAACGCCACCACACGTCTGTAAATAACAAAGAAACGTAGAACTGGCGACTTCACTGTTATCTACGGTACCCACTACACCATGAAGCTATACGGTTCATGGAACTGACAACTAATATATGTACAATAAAACAACCGAGCGCCGGTGCGGGCCCCATAGCGATGTCCAAACATTTCCCCCAATGGACAGTACACTCCGAACACCTGCTTTCCTATCTTGCGTGTAGGGTCTTTGGTGCATATTACTGAGATTCTTAATTATTTCGAACAAATAGAGGCTGTCCAACATGTTTATACCAAATATGAAGCAAATTGGGCAAACGGTTGTTGAAATATGAGCATTTCAATTTTTTTTTTATATTAAGCCCCGCCCCCTCATTAATATGCATATCACCAAAAATAATAGGGACCATCTACCGACCATGACCTATCAGTGTACCAAAGATAAACTGAATCTGCATTACCGTTCTTGAGATTTCGTGTTTACAAGCAAGGCGTCACATACACACATACATACACTGTTTCAGCAATAGACATGTGAGGTAGGGACAGTATTGTTCATCCATTGTTCTCCCTTTTGTATTAAACCCTAAACTCTAACCTTCATAATAACACTACTATAGAAATTATTGTCAGAGCCGTAAAAATATTTCGAATTTCACTGTCAGGACACCCCTTAATGTGGCAGCTTTCCTGACATCCTTCGTGTTAGAACTACACACATACACACATATAGTTACACACACATTCCAAGTTGACCGAATAGGTACCTGATGCTATCGAATCTGAACCCAAAATGGAGATTATGGTAAAATTTACATGTTAACGTTTTCCTTGATGCAGTGTTGCATATAACGCATGCAGTCCCATCATAAACTCCTTCGGCTGCTGGCCTTGAGAACACTAAAGTTTCCTGTAATTTTTTTTTTTGCATAATTAATGATAGAACCAATATTGTTTCAAATGAATTTAATGTGCATAATACAACTATTATTTTTTAAAAATTGTTTTAGGGTGGATTTTAAAGTGCATAATGCAACTGTTATTTAAAAACTTGTTTCAGATGGATTTAATGTGCATAATGCAACTATTTTTTAAAAACTTACCCCTGTTTTAGTCACAGCAAGCGGGGATCGAAAGTAGAATTACTTGCCATCAGAGAACACTTTAATGCTTCACTTTAACACTTAAACACTTTAACGCCTCCTGAAACAAAAAATTGAGTTCATTGTACTTTTTTATGGAGATTGTTGCTAGACTTCTTGAATCAAGTAATTGAACAATAGGAACAGGAACAATTACGAATAATTGTAGTGCCCTTAACATGGCGAAATCAGTTTTGGCAATTATCTTAAAAACCATTGACTTTTGGATATGAAAATGTATTACTGACCCCCCCTAATGTGGCCATTGCACACATTTTGAGTGGTCGGACAACGTCCTAGGTCTAACGGTGTTGTAGATACAGTCACGGCGGATGGTTAAATACTTTGCTCAAAAAAGACGGTGGGCCCAAAAAACAGGGGCGTGGCCATTTCAGCTATTTTGCTGTCAGTGGGAAATGTGTTACCAACCAAATATTGTTCCTGGACCTTCAATTAGTGTATTCTTGAAGAGTTTAGTTATGGACCTAAATTGCATACACCACCACCATGAGCTATTAAAGTACTATGAGTTACAATATATGACTCTTGAAATAATTTGTAGTGAAACATTTATTACCATCACTTAAACTGTAGTTAAATGTGTTGACTCTTACATTATTTTACATGGAGCACGAAATAAATTGTTTAAATTAAGGTAAAGTGATGGCATTGCAGTTTATCAGGGAAAGGGAAAATACAGTGATAAGGTAATACGAAAATTATAAAGCCCCGTCCACACAAGTGTCTGCAGGCGCGCAAGCGAGGAATTTGTTCAGCCTCGTCCACACGAACATAGTGTATGGCAGACTTTGTTCGTCCCAGACAAAGTCTGCAGCAACAGCTGTAATGTTGTCCACACAGCGGTGTCTGGCCAGACAAGGTCTGGCTGGAGGAGAGTGCGGAGATTGGCTGACGACTTACTCTGGTGCAGTAGCGGTATGATAACTACAACATAGTGCGTCGCAAGAAAGATAGGATAGCACTATGCAGCATACTGATATCTCTGTGCGTGAAAAAGATCAGAACCAAATTACATGGGAAAAAAATGGTTTCCCAAACAGTGGTTATTGAAAAAGGGTAGAGTTGGAGTTACGTGACCATACCAAAGACCCTCTACAACAAGATACCTCACTCTGTGGTGCGCGTTCGATCGACGCGACACCGTGCGGTTGGAGGTAGCTTTTACATCCACGTCCTCTCACGATGGCAGCAAGAGTGAAAGGCAACTTATTTTGTTCGGCGTTTGGTTGTAATAACAAGAAACAACCAGAAACAGGGGTCATTTGATTGGCCGGTTTATCCCCAGGCCACTGTTTATCATCCTCCAGCGTTCGGAGGAGGGGGGGAGGGGATAAGGGTGGAGAGGCTAGAAAGGGGGGGAAGGAGTAGAGTGAGAGAGGAAGGTTTGGTTATGAATAAAGAAAGGGAAGGAAGGAGGAGGAAAAAATTAAGGAATAGGAGAGAGAGAGAGAGGTTAAGGGTAGAAGGTAGAGCATAAAAAATGAGGAAAGATTTTATGGAAAACTGAATAATAGAAAGATTAATATTGCCAGTAAAGCACAAGGAAGAGGAAGAGATAAATGAAAATTAAATTATACGAATCAATATGAAAAATAAAGAGAGGGAATATCAGGAGGTTTTGGGGGAGGAAAATTGAGTACGGGGGCAGGAGCAGCAAAAATGTCATATACACTTATTTTAGTAATTGTGTTTTTGCGTGTGCGTGTGTGTGTGTGTGTGTGTGTGTGTGTGTGTGTGCGGTGCTTAAACGAACAAACAAATATCTCATTCACAAAACAATTAAAACACACACAGAGAGAGAGAGGGGAGGAGAGAGAGAGAGAGAGATGAGAGAGAAAAGAGAGAGGGGAGAGAGAGAGAGAACCAATTAATAAGATATAATAAAATAAAAAAAGAAAAATGAGGAGGAAGAGTAGCATTGAGCAAATAATATGTAACAAGGCTGTCTACGTAACACATGAAGAGTGGTGATAAATGGCAACAGTGGTGATGTCAGAGGATGTGGTAATAGTTGTGATGGTGGTGGTGAAGATGGCTGCTTGGTGGTGGTGATGGTGGTGGTGTGTATTCTGAACGATTTAAGGAGGAGTTTTTTTTTTTTATTTATTTATTGCGCCCACAGGCGTCAGGCAGATACATACAAAAGAACAAAAAATAGAAATACATGCAACAAAAATTAAATAACAAAACCAAAGAACAGAAACATGTGGCCTTAATGACTTCCGGCGGCGGGGTCGTAGCACACCCAGTCACTTTCATTACGGCGGCGATGATAGGCCGGCACGTTGATCGGACTCTCCGTGGGCAGCTGCATGCCAGGCCTGCGACCCTCACGCAGCACCTGCCTCACGTAAGAGAAGGCCGGCTGGTTCGAGACACGGGACTGGATAGCCACGGATTTCTGACTGACCAGGAACTCATAGGACCTAAGGAGCAAGAAGAGGTCCCTCTTCTCGAAAGTATAAGGCCGGCCCTCCATCTGCGTCCCGCACTCGACCAAAGAGGTAAGCGGCCTGCACTGGGTCGCGGCGTCATGGCGGGGGGCCACAGCAAGCTGCAACCCCCCTCCAACGCCCACCATTTCCAAGGGGGCTGGGACCTGCGTCATCACGGGGGCCTGGGCGTCCACGTCCATATCCCCCACAGGGGACAATAGACGGTTGCGCTGGGGCCTCTTCCTCCTCCTCCTGCGGCGGGGCCGTCGGGTCACGGCGGCGTCTTCATTCCGTGGAACGGGGTGCTGGGGTGTAGACCGAGGTGGAAGCAGGGGAGCCTCATTCCACTGCAGCTGGCAAGGAACCGAGGAACCGTGGCAGCGACGATTCCAGGCGTGATGCCTGGCACCGCAGTTGGGGCACCGAGCCACGGGCCGCTCTCCACCCTCCCGAAGGAGGCGGACGCAGGCCCGTGAAGCGTGCTCCCCACTGCACACACCACACAGCTCTTGCCGCCGCTGACACTTGCGCTGGTAGTGCCCAAACGCCTGGCAACGGTAACAACGGACAGGTTCCTGGATGTACCTGCGCACCGCGAATGTCCCGAAGCAGCCAAGGTCCAGGGCGGCGGGGACGAGCCCCCGCAGCGTCAGCTGAACCTGCCGGGTCGGGAGGTGCCGTTTAAGGCCCGCGCTGTACGAGTACGAGCACCGCACCGCCGACACGACGAGCGGGTGCTCCAATACAGGGTCCAGGGGGAGGCCAGTGGGGTATCCAACAAGGACACCTCTCCTGCTGGGCTCCCTCCTTGCCAACACGATGCCCCGTGGTTGGCCATCAGCTACTTCCTGGAGGGTGGCGGCGGCGTCCTCAGTCGCCCCCCGGAGAAGGAACTCCCCGGAGGCGGAGATATCCACCTTGAGGCCGAGCCGAAGCTCGCACTCCAACCACCGAACAAGCTGATAGGGGCTGGGAAAGTCGTCATGCCTGACGACCCTCCACACCGGGATTGGTCGCTCCGCAGCCGTGGCACCACTCTGCTGTGAAGAAGGCTTCGTCACCCTGAAGCACTTCCTCTGGAGGATGAAGAAAAAATCGTCTGGGTCCTCGGGGCGCCTCCGCGTAGACGTCATGGTGGGAGGTAACTCAACCACCACGACTAACAGCGGAGAGACGAGAGAACGGGGAGGAGGTCCGTTCACAACCAAGGTGCGAGGTGAACTGGAGGAGGAGGAGGAGGAGGAGAGGCAAAAAGAGTTCCTTGCGCAGGTTTGTCTCTCCTCCTTCTCTTGCTCTTCCTCCTCCTCCTCTTCATGTCGCACACCATCTCACCACCACCACAACCGTCATTATAACACACCCTCCTCCTCTCCCCCTTCCCCCCACCACACACCCCTCCCTCCCCCCCTTTCCAGCACACGCACATAAACGCGGGAAAAAGTAACATATATAGAGTCGTAGGTTACACGTACGTACACACACGTACACACAGACGCACACGAGACTGCTTTTCCCCCACACGGCATCAAACCGAGACCACCGAGAGACATCATCTCGGTGGCCACGATTAAACACGGGACTTAAACGTAAGGTATACATACATTGACCCAGTTTCTGGAGTGAACAATTTTTTTTTATCGGGGTGTGTCTGTCCGAAAATCCGTGAAAATGCACAAGTTTTGACAGCATATGTTTATGTTTTTAAACCATTGCTGTCGATTTGTATGTGTATTTATGAACGTCTCCTTGTATTATTTTATTCTTTACACATGTTGGTTTCATGTCTGGCTCAATAAAAACAGGTATGAGACACTTTAATTCAGGTCAGTTATGCAGCAAGTGAATGGGCCAGCAAACTGGTGACCTCCAGCTGCACGGCGGCGCCATCGTCGGCGGATAACAGAAATTGCCTTTGGGGTATTCCGAGTGAGGCATCTTATTGTAGAGGATCTTTGACCATAGTACTCAAACTGCAGGAGGAAAATAAGAAAGACCACGCCAATTACCTGAGAATGGATCCCAATACGTTCCATACTCTCCTCTACAAATACGACCATACATAATTATCAAGCAGGACACAAGATTTTAATATGAGGGCTAGCATAACACCAGAAAGTCTCCTTGAGGCTATGTAGATACGTAATTATGTAGAATCGTGTGTCTGGTAGCGCCGTCACACACTGGCCACAGACAGTGTCTCGCGTATTTACTCAAACTGCGTTTCGAACACTTTCCTGGTTTGTCTGCAGACAGAGGCGGCGAACCCGTCACCGAACAAATTCCTCGCTTGTGTCAGCACACACTGTATGCTCGTGTGGACGGGCTTTTTGCTGGTTTGTCTGCAGATGGAGGCGGTGAGTCAGTCACCGACAAGACTTTAATATTTTCAAGAAAGGAATGACAAGACACCTCCCGAACTAAATTGGCCCACCCCCCTTTATATATTCTCTTATCCGTCTTCTTTGTAGGGACTGGCAATGCAATTAAGCAGGCTTTTTGTTCTTTTTTTTTGGCCTTGGCCAGTCCTTTGTGAATAAAATAATAAATAAACACACACACACACACACACACACACAGTCACACAAACTCCTTTTGAGGGAGTAGGCAGTCAGACACCTGCTGCCATGGTGAAATACTCCCGGGGAGGTACTTACGGGGGTTGAGGGGGTGCTGCAGACTTGTCATTGAAATCTACCATGTCCTCTCTTTCCATATCCCTTATTAGTTTCTCAGATACACAAGACAGTAGCTGCAGCCTGCACTCTAAAAACAACTCCTCTTACTACTCGCACTACACTACATGCACTTTACATCCCTACACTCTCTTCATCCCAAAATTTCAAAAAGGCGTTTTCACACCCTGCCTCAGAGTCCCCAACCGGGGAGGGGACCAAAAATATCCCCAGGTCGGACCGACTCAAAGGTGACGACTTGAGGTGTCTTGATACTTCATCTGGTTTTCTCTCCTTAAACTGCTGCAACATTCGCGGTCTTAGATCTAACTTTCAATCTGTGGAACATCATCTCTCCTCCTCTAAACCTCTTCTTTTCCTCACAGAAACCCAGTTGTCTGTGAGCACTGACAGCAGTCCCTTTTCTGTCTCCTCTTACTGTCTCTATTCTCATTTACAATCCAAAACTGGCTGTTGCGTATATGTGCGCAACGACATCACTTGTTCTCGTGCCCACGGTCTTGAATATTCCGAATTTTGTACCATCTCTGGCTTTGACTTCAATGTCACTCTCTTACTAAATTTATCTGTGCTGTATATCTCTCACCTAACTCCTCGGACTATGTAAAATTCTTCGACTATTTAACATCAAAAGTGGAGCACATCTCATCTCATTTTCCTTTAGCAGAAATTTCCATTCTTGGGGATTTTAATGTTCATCACCAGCATTGACTATCATCTTGTTTCACTGACCTACCTGGTGAACAAGCCTAGAGCTTTTCTAGCCTCCAAGACCTAGAGCACCTAGTGCAGCACCCTTCCCGTATTCCTGACCGCCTTGGTGACACGCCCAACATTCTTGATCTTTTCGTAACTACTAACCCTTCTGCTTACTCTGTGAAACTATTCTCTCCGTTGGGTTCCTCCGATCACAATCTAATTTCTGTAACCTGTCCTATCGCTCCGGTGCCGCCTCGGGACCCACCTAAGCGGAGGTGCTTCTGGCATTTCAACTCAGCTAAGTGGGAAGACCTAAGACAGTACTACTCTGATTTTCCATGGAATGATTATTGCTTCCATGTCAGAGACCCATCTCTTTGTGCAGAGCGCATAACTGAGGTCATAGTCTCTGGCATGGAGGCGTATATTCCACACACTTTCTCTAGTCCTAAAGCCCATCAACCTTGGTTAAACTCTGCTTGTTCTCATGCTTTCCAAGATAGAGAAGCGTGTCACAAACGGTACCGTAACCATCCATCTCCTGAAACTCATGCCCTTTATATTTCTGCCCGTAATCATGCAAATCTTTACTTCAACTTACCCAAAACTCCTTCATTCATAGAACATGTCAAAATCTTCCTGAATCGAATTCCTCTCGTGACTTCTGGCATCTAGCTAATAACATCTCTAACAATTTTTCTTCTTCATATTTCCCTCCTATGCTTCACCCAGATGGTTCCACAGCTGTCGTATCTATTTCTAAAGCTGAACTCTTCGCTCAAACCTTTGCTGAAAATTCCACTTTGGTTGATGAAGGGCTTGTTCCTCCTCCTCCACCCTCTGACTATATTATGCCTGTTATTAAGATCCTTCGTAATGATGTTTTCTTTACCCTTTCTGGCCTAGATCCTCAGAAGGCTTACGGTCCTGACGGAGTCCCTCCTATTGTTCTCAAAAACTGTGCTTCTGTGCTTGCACCCTGTATGGTCAAACTTCTCCCTTATGGTCTATCTACTTCCACCTTTCCTTCTTGCTGGAAGTTTGCTCACATCCAACCTGTTCCTAAGAAGGGTGACTGTTCTAATCCTTCAAACTACCGTCCTATAGCTTTGACTTCCTGCCTTTCTAAAGCTTTTGAATCTATACTTAATAAGAAGATTCTTAAGCACCTATCTGCTCACAATCTTCTATCTGATCGTCAGTACGGTTTCCGTAAAGTGCGATCTACTGGCGAAATTCTAGCTTACCTAACTGAATCTTGGTCATCCTCCTTTAGGGGTTTCGGTGAAACTTTTGCTGTTGCCCTTGACATACCAAAAGTTTTTGATAAATTCTGGCACAAATCTTTAATTTCCAAACTACCCTCATTCGGTTTCTATCCTTATCTCTGTACCTTTATGTTAAGTTTCCTTTCCAACCGTTCTATTGCAGTTACTGTAGACGGACATTGTTCTTCTCCTAAATCTATCAATAGTTGTGTTCCCCAGGGTTCTGTCCTATCACCCACTCTCTTTCTATAATTCATTATTGATCTTCTAAGTCTAAGAAGCCCTATCCACTCCTACGCTGATGATTCTACCCTGCAATTTTCAACGTCGTTTATTAGACGACCAACTCAACAGGAACTAAGTGATTCACGGAGAGATGCCACTGAGTGCCTAACTTCTGATCTTCTTATAAATTATGACTGGGGCAAATTAAACCTTGTTTTGTTCAATGCCTTAAAAACCCAATTTCTTCACCTATCTACTGGACAAAACCTACCAGATTACTATCCCTTCTTATTTAATGACTGACACTCAACTATCTCCTTCTCCTACAATAAATATTCTTGGACTATCCTTTACAAAAAATCTGAACTGGAAATCTCACATCTCATCTCTTGCTAAAACAGCTTCTAAGAAGTCAGGTGTCCTGTGGCATCTGCGTCCATTTTTCCCCCTCCAAGTTGTTTGATCTCTACAGGGGCCTTATCCGCCTATGTATGAAGTATGTCTCACATGTTTGGGAGGGATCAACTCATACCGCTCTCCTAAACAGGGTTGAGTCAAAAGCTTTTCTTCTCAACAAATCCCCTCCTCTGACTGACTGTCTTCAATATTTATATCACCGCCGCAATGTTGTTTCTCTTGCTATCTTCTACCGTTATTTACATGCTCACTTCTCTTCTGAACTTGCTAACTACATGCCTCCCCCCCTCCCGCGGTTTTGTTGCGCTGCACAAGACTTTCTACTCACTCTCATCCCTATTCTGTCCATCTTCCTAATGCAAGAGTTAATCAGTAACTTTACTCTTTCATCCCTTGCAGTGGTAAACTCTGGAACTCTCTTCCTGTTTCTATTTTTCCACCTTCCTACGACTTTCCTACCACTTCACCGCGCCCTCCGTCAGGTGAGGTTCGCGGGGCGTGTGACCAGCAGCCGCGGTGTAACTGACCCCTTCCTCTCTCTCTTTTTACAAATCACTTTAGTTCTTTGCCCTCTAGAACTATTTCTAGTGTCACTACTTTCCTTTCTTCTGACTCCAGTGTCTAATCCTCGGCTGTCTATCTTAAAAAAAGCCTGCAAGTGACCTGCTTCCCTTTCAAAGGATTCAGACAAAATCTGAACCTTTTTCCGCGAAGGGTGTACCCCATCCCTGTGGTAGAGGTTGTTATGCCCGAAAAAGAGGTCTAAGCTATCGACAAATGCCCAACCATTGGCAATTCTGAATTGGATTCTGAATCTGAAGAAGCGTCTTTGGAGAAGTAGGGAGAAATAGGGAGAAACTGGTACACAAATAGGGTGGCGAATGATTCATGGACTAATGGATGATGAATGGACTCATGTTCTTATGTTCTTATGGAGCCGTCAGTCAGCAGCGGTAAGATGTCCAGTCCAGTATCCCAAAAAGGTAACAGCAAACAAAGAAATGGAAGACCACACTGACTCAGGAATCTCCTGAGAACTAAGAACATAAGAACTAAGAAATAGGAAGCTCAAGAGCGCGAGGCCTACCAGTGTAGTTCCTGTCAGCCGTACCACGCTACACCACCTTTCCCCTATAACANCTCCTAAGGCGTCCTTGATTTACAAGAAGATTCGTCTCTCATCGAGTGTGCTTATATATATTCACATTACTGGGTAATACGACGCAAAAGATATACTTAAGAAAGACAGTGAAGATGAGAAAAAATGTATAAATGATGAAGATGAGTGGGTAAATCCACCCAGAGTATCCTACGGCGAATTAATCCGCCACGGAAATCTCCGGCCGTGGGGTCGGCTGGGGTGAGGCAGGAGCCGGGAGCAAGCTGTTGCCTCTCCGCGCGGCGGGATGAAATGAAAAGTAATCATCGTACCTCTGGCGCCCTACATGGCATCCGAAAACACAACCTTCTGGATAACCAAACCTCCTGGACCGCTACACCGGCAGTGCGTCGCTACCAGACATACGAGGCTACATGCGGATCTTTGGAGCCATGATTGTCAGTTTGTCAGGAATTTACACTACGTCTACATCAGAACATCATGTCTACCCCTCCGCCCAGCAAGAATCAGTGGTCAAGATATGCGATCCTTCACCTAATTGAACTTTATCGGCAACACTCGTGCCTATGGAAAGTGAAAATGGACATATACAGAGACAGACAAAAAAGCTGCTGCTTTCCAGAGTATCGCAAAGGAAATGCAAGATGTAGGTGTGTCCGTGACAGTGGATGAGATTAGAAAGAAAATAGACGCACTCCGCAACCAACACAGACGGGAACTGAGAAAAAAAGAGAAGTCAGAAAGGTTATGCTGTCCCTCATTCTGGTATCCTGCTTTTCTATATATGGTGTTACTTTCGCAAGGAGTTTATAGAATGTACTTGGGTCCATTCTCACATAGTTTATGAAGTCACGCATATTTCCATCTTGCAATTCTCGAAAAATCGTAACATGACTTCCCAACTGTTTTCTTTTACTTAGCCAGTCTTTGCACCACTTCTTTTTCTCCACTTTGTCCTTTGTCTTTTTCAGGCACATAACAATGATTATGGTACACAGTTTTAGCTTCTTACGGTCCTTCTTGCTTCGCATTGTTGTCGTACACTGCCTGGCTGCCCAGCTGCTCGCCTCTGACTGGGCCAGGCAGGCTCTGCTGTGTGGACAACAGTTTCGGTGTGCCCGCGGGCTTTTGCCGGTGACGGGCACTGCCCGCTAGTGTGGACGGAGCTTTAGAATATAGATCTTGGTATAGACGACACGGCCAAATAAAGCCCGTCAAGAACTAGGCATCGCCGTCACTGGCGTGTCACTTCATCATAGCATAAGTGGTTTTCGTGTTTTATTGCGGTGCTGGATACTTTTCTACCATCTGGAGGTAGATATCTTAGTACCTCCAACCTTCCTGCTAGTATGTGGGCCGCTATAAGAATGTTTTTTGGATGAACTGTGGCCCATATAGGGGGTGCAATGGGGTAGTGAAGGGACGCTCATGTATGTAGTGTCTCAGATAATTGGCATTGATGTGCCCACATTAGTGGCAAGATGAATTGTCTTCGTTTGTCATTTCATAATAGCAGGCAAATCCAAGTCTGAGGCGACAAGAGAAAGAGAGAGGAGGCATCAGAGTGGCATCGTCAGCGAGTGTCAATTTCGTCTTCCCCACCCTAAAACTCCGCATTCCCGCCAGTGTCCCAAGTTTGTTAGGGTAGAGGGGAAGGGGCATCTCTCCCCCACTTTATAATTACGTTTTAGAGGTATCTGACGGGATCTGTGAAGGTCTGGAGAAAAAAAAAATAGTAATAAGGGCGGTAAAGGACTCTGGTACATTTTACCCAAATTGCTGGGGGTTTTTACCATCACTTTGGTGTTAAGTTTCCCTGATGAAACTTGTTTCCCTGATGTGAAAAAATAATGTAGGCAATATAGGGTTACATCAATTACTCACTTCAAAAGTTGTAGGCTTGGTAGGTGGCACAAAAAACACCGAGAACGACGAAAAGGGGAGGACAAAAATGTCTGAACTTCACCCCTGGAAGTCCGAGCATTTTTTTAAAGAAGTCTGCCTTTTTACCTAAAACTGAACCGCACCCTTTTCACCGTGGAAACATTCAACAGAAAGTTGGGTGAAGTTTTCCCAAAAGACACCCCGTTTTATTACACCAATAGTCCCCACGCTACAAGTAATAGCAAAATGTTTTCCCTTATATCAGGGGGCAGAGAAGAGAATCGAGCATCTAAGAAAAGGGTCACATGTAAAAAAAGTGGGTCGCTCGATCTATGGCGACCCATTTTTTACTTTTTCGTTTTTTTATTTTTACACAAAATTTACGTTTCGTGAGACATGTTTTAATGACTTGTTTGTTTCCTCAAATAAATGTGTTAGATTTGAATACATCTTTCGTAACTGTGTTTACTTGTAGGAAAATTGATAATTTGAGCTGTATATTTCACTTTGTCTAGTGCCCTCATAAAGTTTTCATCGGGACGTGATGCCCTTTTGTTTTCTATTTTTGCGGTATTTATTACTGTGACTCGTTTTAGTGTTTCGCTTCCCCTCGACAGGATTGATTGAGGCTGAGTTCTACAATAAAGAGTTAAGGAATTTAAATTTAAAAAAATGATAAGTTTTGAAAGAATCACATAAGCAAAATGCGAGATTTACAAACGATTTTTTTAACTTTATGGGGCGGTTTGGGGATATTCTTTCTTTTTTTGCAGGTTGTTTGTCAACACTCGAATCTACGCTCGTGGAAACATCACCCATGGACTGGACAATTTGGTTTTTTTGCCGAACATAAGACACTGCACCTTTCATTCCAAAAAATAAAAAAGCAATGCTGCGACGCTAAAAGGGATTTTCTTGACAAGTAGAGATCGAAAAGATAGGTGCTTCCCCGTTGACTTATTTTGGCGAACATGGCCCCCCAAAAAGTTTTTTTGGGGTTTTAGAACCCAATCTTTTTTTGTATTTGAAAGTTACTATTGTTTGATTGTTTTTATATTTTTAAGGCGCCGCAACGCGGGGTTATTGACGCCTGCTTCCCCTAAGATACATAAAAGTAAAACTAAAAAACAAAATTTTAAAGATATTTAAAATTTTTAAAAAAACAAAAATACATAAAAGAACAGATTTACAACAAACAATAAAAAAGTTAATATTAAAAAACTCTTAATTTGTTAAAAGGGCCAGCCTTCTCAATAAATGTATGGACTTCTGCCCGGGAAAGGAAACACCCTCTCCCTCCAGGGAGAGACGGAAGAAACCGCCGCCCCCGCGACCCCGGGAAAAAAAATTTGCCACGTGGCCCCTGACGGGAAAACTCGACCAGAAAGTCCCGCACATTTAAGGGGGACCAAAAAATCATACAGAAAGGGAGGGGGGGCCCCCCCCATGGGGAAACCCAAAGGTATATAGTGTGTGACAATACGCAATCTTCCCAAGGCAGCCCCCATCCCCGGGGGAGAGCCCGCAGAGCTCCGTCCCGATACTTTGGCGGAGGGCGCGCATTTTTTTTGCCCTATATAATCCAATTTTCCGCCAACTGTTTGAAAATGATCTATGGGTTGCCAGCGCAGGGCCGTAGCCGGCCTGCAAATTAAGAGCTGGTCTTCACTGCAGCTTTTGCCAAGGGTCAGGTTCCTTATTTCCGGCAACACCTACTGTGCCGGGACCCCCAAAAAAACTGACCGTCCGGCCTCGCTTCTTTAGCGATAAAACCTTTCCCGGATGGGATTGACCAGCGGGGTGGGGAGAGTTAAAATTTCATATTTTTAAAGCACTACAAGAATCACTAAAATTGAAAAGAAAAACCGGGGGGGAAAATAAGCATGAGAGCAAAAAAATAGAAATTATTTCAGCCGATGATTCCTTCGACTTCGGAAAATGCACAATTTGGGATTGAATCATTTTTACGTCTGTAGGACAAAAAAACTCGACCCAAATTTGTGGCAGTTAAAAAAATCAAACACTACCTTTATGGGAGTTTTCTAATAAGCTCACGCTCAAGCCCGTCTCTCGGCTTCAAATCCTCAGCACTTTCAGGCGAATGATTATCATTTCCGTAAATTCTTGTACTTCTTTGGGGCATCAAAATTACCCTTTATACAAAAAACTGAAACAGTCTTAATAAAAAATGTATTTATCATTTTATTTGTCTGCATTGGGGAAATATTTGGGAAAACAATTTAATATTTGAAAACCAATCTTTAAAATCGTTTTCATAAAAAAAAACAAGTTCAAGCAGATGAGGCTTCAGGAAAAAATCACTTTTATTAACTTCACTGAGTACCTGTTTTGGGTGTAATGTCTCTCTTGGGCGAACTTTAAACCAAAAAGTAATTTAAGGCTTTGGGACCTCAACGAACAGTCCGGGATGGGAAAACGTTGGAGCGTTTGTTTAATTTCCGTCTCAAAAACGAAAATTCCCTTTATGTGGGAAACGGTATTGGGGCGGGTGCCCGATATTCCAGAAGGAAGAGAGTGTGATAGATAGGGGGGGAAATAGTTAGGATGACAGTTTTTGGGATTGAGGATTTGGAGTATCAGAATTTTAGCTTTTGGGTAAGGGGCGGGGGGGGGCTGTGCTGAGTTCCTACCCCTGTGTGTCTACAGGAAAATGGAGATAACAGATCCTGCCCGGCGGGGGGTTTCTGTGGGGAATGCTGAACCCCAACTCTGTTTTGGTTAAATTTTCGTCGCAAAACGACCCCCCAAAACAGGGACTCGGGGAATTTTTTAAATACAAGTAATATTTTCCCGAAGCCTCATTTTCTTGAATTGCGTTTTTTTTTGAAAAAACGATTTTTTTAAAATTATTTTCAAATATTCAATTTTTTTGCCAAAATTTTTTACCAAATGCAGACAAAAAAAATGATAAAAATAATTTTTTATTAAAAACTTTTTTGGTATTTAAAGGGGAATTCGATATGTCCCCAAAAAAGTACAGGGAAAATTTACGGGAAATGATAATCTTCGCCGAAAATGCTGGGCATGTGGATGCGCGAGGGACTCTGGCGCTTAGCTTTGAAAAAATCCCCCTTGCGTTACCCAATTTTTTACCATGAAACTTTACCCTAGACCAAAATGGCATGAATCCTTTTTTTAACTCAACGGATCTACCCCAAACATCTAAACCGTTTCTTTTTGCAATACAATATTTAGATATAACAGTTTTTATATTAGCGCCTCCTTGTGCCGTTTTAATACCCCAGTTATTGGCACCATCATCTTTTTTTTATCCCTCTAACATATTTTTATGTCTTGAGGGAGAGGTTGTCTGCGGAATCGATTCGATTTTAAAAAAGACATTTTTTATTCGCAAGATTTTTACGCATGTATGCAATTTTCCCCTTGTTTTCTGGTTTTTTTTTCTGGGGGAATAGCCTTAAAAAAAAAATTTTTTTTGATAATTATCAATGGATTCAATCTGCTTATACCACGGGGAACCCTTTTAAATCGGGATTTTTTGCACTCCTAACGTTTTCTTATGCTTAGGGGTCGTAGATATTAGGGAAACTTTGCTTCCCCCCTTTTTTCCGCGGGGCCTCGTCTGTACATTCCAGGGCAAAATTTTTTTTTTTTTTTACCAAACCCAAACCCGGTTCATCTCTCAGTACCCGTCTGGGGAGACAGAGTACGCGTGCGAGCGACTCTCTTGGGGCGAATTTGTGAGGAAGCCGCAAAACCCGGCCTGCAGCTTGATTTTTTTTTAACTCGGGCCTTTTAAGTTCCCTGCAAACCGTTTAATCAGACTGTGTCTAACTAGGAAAATAGACGCCCACCAAAAGATGTGGAACGTGTCCAAGCTCGCACGGGCTAAAGTCAATTTTTTTAAATACCCTCACCTTAATAAAATTCTATGCCTCAAGCTTTTCCCCCATTCGGGGGGTAACATTTTACAACCTATAGACTAATAATCCCCCTATTTTAGTATCATCCAAACTCGATACTCTGTTAATCCCCTTTTAAATGGTTGATTTAAACAAAAAATTGTAAGTCAGTATATTTTCGAAAACTCATAATCGCCCGTAGATATACGATGGGCCGTAAATACCACGGTCGATGTAAGGGGAGAGCCGCCGGAATTTTAATTGCATCACGGTCATGAAAAAATTTTATTTTTTTTATTTTTTCCCTTGTTATCAAAATAACATTTCAAGCCGATCGATGAAAAGAAACATTTTTGGAAAATTAAAGAACCATTTTTGTCGGTTTTTGATAAAATTTTTGTTGCATCTCCTCACCCTTTTTTTTGACCGTTTCCTTTTGGAATGCAATGATAATTATTGTTATTTTAACAGTTGGGGAAAAATGTTGAAATTGTTTCAAAATTTTAAATGCCCTCGTTTGGGCATTTTAAAAAAAAAAGGCCACTGAAAAAAATTCCAACCCATTGAAAGCAAAGGTAGGGTTTTCCCCCAAAACCATAAAACTCAAATTCGTTATTAAAATGTTTTTTTAATTTTCCGGCGGACCCCCCCCCTTTAAACCTTTCATTATTGAAAATTTTTTTTCCACCCTGTTTTTTTTAAGTTCTTTTCTGGGGTTTCTTACATAATGATTGGGATATAATAAACCCAGATTTTAAAAAACCCTAAGACGATCCCGAAACCCCGCTGTATTGTGACGAGTGAGCCCGACCTAGGGGCGAATCGGTTAAAATTTTACTAGTTTTAAAGCCAATTGATTTGAAAAAAAAACTAGTGCCCCCATCGTTTCCCTGTAAAATTTTTGGATCATTTGTAAATCGAAAACAATAATTCAATTACAAAAGACGCTAAATAAAGTACGCAAAACATTTGTTTTTTAAAACTCCTTAGTGGCCCAGTATTTATCCTTTACTATTTTTTAAAAAACACGGTTCTAAAATCTCTACACACCCTTTAGGGGTGGTTAGGATCTGCCAAATGTGAACTATCTAAGAAAAGTGGTTTAACCGGGGGTCCCTGTACCCCAGGGTCAAACCTTTACACCTGGGGTACGAAAACATGCTGACCAAAAATTCATGTAATTTTTTTAAGGGAAGGGAATTATAATTTTAAATTTTTTTGTCTTCAAAAATAATTGTTTTTAACCCCTGGAGTCCCAACGGTTTCATCATTAAAGTCATACTACAAAAATCTTGTAAAATATATTATTTCCGCTAGTCGTTTCTTTTTTTTACCGTTTCGTACAGAGTTCTATATCGTTGGTTGTTTCAGTGTCGTTGGCTCAGCATAGCCACTCCCCCCAAAAAAATAAAGCAGCCCTGCACCCCAAAATGATGTCCCAAACCGGCCCGGCAGCCGTGTGAAGGGTTCTCCGCTCTCCTCATACCCAGGTTGTGATTTTGACCCCAATTTATCTTCGCACCGGCCACCAAAAATTATCGTATTTTCAGTAGATTTCGAAAAACCCTTAGCTAAAAAATATAGAGTAATAACTATAACATCTTGAATTACATTCCACTAAAAATATTTTCTTTTACCAAAATAATAATATACCAATCATGACACAAAATTTCCTTTTTAAATTTTTTTTTCCAAAAAAATGAAATTTTTTTTTTTTATATATTTAGTAACACTAATGACTCAAAAGAACCCGAACTCGAGAACTCTACTAGTACCACCTAAAAAAAATGGGAATTTCCCTTTTCCCCTCATTCTTTTATCCCCTGTGTCCTGGCGCTTAAAATTATGTGTGTCAGTTGTCATCGACTTTTATAATATCGTGTAGGGATAAAGTAACACAATCTGCCTTTCCCTTACAAAACTGCCTGCTGGAAGAAACCAAGTGGGGTTTTTTTCCGTAGAAGTCAGTTTTTCCCTTTGTCTTGGTGGGGTTAACCTTGCTAAATCCCTCTCAAAATTGCGTTCTAATGGGGGCAAGAAACGTCCAAATCCATGTATGCAAAGGACAAAAGCCCAAACTCAAAACTCTCCTCTTCTCTCTCGCGGGAAGTTACGTTTTTTTTTTTTTTTTTTTTTTTCGAGACAATCTTTGTATGATTTTAAATGTACTTATATTTGTGGTCAATTAGTATTTTCGTGTAATTTCTAACAGCATCGACATCGTACGGATAGTCAAATTTTCGTACAAATACGAATTATCGTACGTTAAAAACCCTGCTGCCCCCAAAACGCATAGTGAAACGGGCTTTTTTGGTAGAAACCCGTAAGAAGCCGGCTTCTTGCGGCTTCTCCCTCGTTTTTCGTGCCTCGCCAAACGGCTGACGTTTCGAGGCTCGCCCGCTCGGCCTCAAGCTGAAAATTGAAAACATAACAACCACAAAAGCGAAAGTGTACCGTCGAATAAAAAGCCTTTAAATAACTTCATAACTGCTGACAATTGTAAATGTTCACAACACATATCCTTCCATTTGTTTTTTTGCTCCAAAAACCAAAGGACTATTAATGGGGGCAAGGTAAAGGGGCGGCACCACGGACATCATATGGGGGCTGGGTCGAGTTACATTAGTGACTTATTTTTTTAAAAACTGCTCACCTGATGGAAAGGGTCGGGTATAATGAGGGGTTTTTATTAACTGGCCATCATCTGGCCGCCATGCCCGGGATTTTCCGCTTTGGGGGTTTTGGGGCTGTTTTTTTGGGTTTTGGTTTTTTTTGTTTGGAAGATATGGGGGTGTTTTTCTTTTGGCAAATTTTTGGATTAAAAAATTTCTCTCTCTCTTCTCCCCTTTTTCCCCTTTCTCCCCCCCTTTTGGGCCCCTCTCTCTTCTCTCTCTTCGCTCCCTCTCTCTCTCCTTTTCTCTCTTCTCTCCCCCTTTTTTAATAATTACTGTTGGTATAGGGGACTCAACAAATACTTTTTCATTTATTTTTTTAGCTTTTTAAAAACTGCAAATATTGCAGCTAAATAGCTTTGGAGGAGCTAAAAAGAAGGAAACTTTACTCCACATAAAAGAGTTAAAGGGTTAAAAATTTAAAGACATATATTATGAAAAAATTTTCGCTGTTTATAAGGCTGTAAAGGGGGTTTGTACCGGAGTGGTACCCTAGTTTTCATTGTCAGGGAAAATACAGCCATACAAAAGGCAGCAAAAAAGCCCTTATGTGCCAAGAGCCAAACAACTGGTGCCAGACCCATCACTGTAAAAAGGCCTTAATATGGAACAATTTCCTTCATGCATCATTAATTTGGAAGTCTACACTTTAAGTCTTACTTATAAATTTCTTTTAAATTTACCCAAGTGAACCCATAATTGTTTCCCCATATCAAATAGCAGTTGCATTTTTTATTAGTAGTAATTTTAAAAAATTTTTAAGGGATTTTAGTTCTTAAGTTTAATGTTATAAAAAATTTCCTTTTAAATTTTTCGTTTTAAATTTTTTTTTATTATTTTTTTTTTTTGCCGACTTTTCAGCAGTTTCATTTTTAGTATATATTGCTAGAAATCTGTGATGTAAATTTGATAGTAAAACCATGTTTCAGGAAAAAAGATTTTATTTATTTATTTACCCCCCCCTTTACCCCTTCTCTCAGTGTTTTTCCTTTATCTTCGGGCAGATAACACTTATGCAACCGGCACTACATACCCGAACATAGACTGTTTCTATTTCAGATTTAAAACCCTTGCCATGAAGGGAAAAGAGAAGACAGCTTATGGTGTTTGTTCATACATGAAATAAAACATGTTCAATTTCATCCTAAATTTTAAGATGTTTTTCCACCTTTTATGTAACAGGGTAAAAATACAAGGAAAAAGCAAATAATATAAAAAGTATGTTGGATGTTCCTATATAAAGTTTTATAAGACAAGAAAATTTAAAAAAAGCAAATAATCCCCAAAATTAACAAAAAAAAAAAATAATTTAAACCCAATTTTAAATTTAACAAGGGGGCCCGTGTAATACTGATTGGCAATAATTGTAAAACCAAAATACCAGTAAAAACGTAAAATTCATATTAAAAAAATACAATTTTTCATAACTTTTCATAATTTTTTATTTCCTACGCAGAAAACACTCTTGACCCCTAACCTAATCCTTTAATGTCACCAACCGAACGTTTGGATATACACTGATGTCCCGATACTTTTTTAAAGTTTAGTGTATACCACAACCCCCGCTTTACGGACCTTTAGTAACAAAAATCGCTTCAACACTTTTTCTGCCTCCGGATATTCTTTCTTTTACCGAATAAAATTCATTTTATGCGTGTGCGGTTCTGTTTTTTTTTTTGCCCTGTATTCGGGTTTTATTTGTGAGGCTCATGTATTATGTATATAACTTCGTCAGTGTAACGGGCAAAATTCAGATACCGGAAATTTGTCGGAATAAGGGAAATTTTTACTTTTTTGTAACGACCCCCAAAATTTTTTATATACAAAAAATTCGGATCACTCGGATAATTAAAACCTCGCATCCTTTCCCCCAAAATTTGTTGTCAAAGCGGAGTTTACTGTCATCATTAACCATTAATTATTCAAAATAAAAAACAGTACACCAAAAAAAAACCCTTAATCCTTTTTCATAAACATACTAAATTTTAAACCCAAAAATTACGAAAATACCAATATATTTTATTAAAATATATTTTATATTATATATATATATATATATATAATATTATATATAATTTTAAAAATGGTAAATCTAAAAAAAACAAGGGCACCCCCCCCTACTTTTTCTTACGCCAAAAAGCTTGGGGTCATGGTGGAAAACCGGGTTTTTGGGGGGGAGCACACACTAATGGAAAATGGCCCCCCAAAAAAAATCCATAAAAATAGCGAAATTTCCCTAGTTTAAGACTTTATCGGGGGCCCTATTTCCCCTTTTATGGTTTTCTCCCCCACCCAAAAAAAACCCGGTTTCCACCCCCCCCAAGCTTGTTGCTATAAGAAGAAAAGAAGAAGATAGGAGGGGGAGGCTTTATTCTAAGATGACAAAAATCACAGACCTAAATGCACCCCCCCTCGAGCCCTCGGGCTGTGCACAACCTAACCTAACCTGAACCTGACCTTACCTGACCTGACCTACCAACCCAAAAAAACCCACGGACTTAGTTTTTTTTTCAGAACCGAAAAAAAAATTAAAATCGGGCCTGTAGGCAAAAAAAGATCGGGACCATTAAAATAAAAAACAGATGTGTTAAGGAAAGGGGAAGTATAACACATAGAGCCAACAATTTGGGGCAGCTTACCGTGGGGCCCTTGTTCTTAAAATTTTCCCCAAAAGCAAAGCTATTCTTTCCACAATACCTATCAGCACCTCTACCTAACATTAAATTTCTGTCCGTCAACAGTAATATAATGCATACTTAAATATCTTCCAATGTTTTTTTGGGGAAATTTGGGGTGATGGTGAAAGGGTTTTGGTCTCTCGTCCCCGTCGGCGAGATTCCAACATTTCAAAGTTTTCAACAATGTGAGAAAACTAAAACCAAAATTGGAGCATAAAGAATCACGAAACGTTTCGGTTTTTTTGATGCATAATTTGTAAAAAAAAACAAAGATGGTGTTATGGTTAAAAAAACTAGAGAAAATTATTTCACCAGACGATCGACGTTTTCCCATCACCATGTCTTATTTTAGCTCTATTAGTGTGGCGAAAGTTAAAACCCCTGTACTAATGTACAAAACAGGTAATTTGTGCATATTTTCAGCAAAAATTTAGCAAAAACTACCGCGCAGCTAGGCCCTTTGTCAGCCTGATAAACATGATCATTCTTTACCGTTTTAAAGTTTCCTTGTTCATTAACCTTGTATATTCTGTTCGTGGGCTTAAAAGGGGTGCATGCTTTTGAAAGTCTCTATTTTTTACTTGTGTCCTGTTATCTGTAATTCAGTATTTCTAGCCGATACTCCTGTCTGAGAATCTCTGCCCCTCCCGCCATATTTTTTGTTATCTCTGACTCACGGCAACAACGGGGAAAAACCATGGTAAGCAGCCCTGGGCTCTCGCTTCTTATGGCTTCTTACGGCTTGACCAGCTGGGCCAAACCATAAGAAGCCGGGTTCTTAAAATGCCTCGCCATAACAAAACGCAAGCTGAAGAAGCCAGCTTCTTACCCCCCCAAAATTCGCCTCATGTCGCCCCTCGGTCGCTGGGCAGGGTTGTGAACTTTTTTAGCCCACATTGTTACCGAGCCCCAAAAAGATCGTATTTTCAGAAATTATCGTACAACCTTAGCTAAAAAAAATACATATATAACATAATTGAATTAGCATTTCACAATAAAAAAAATTTTATCTTTTCACCAAAATCTAAATATCCAACAACCAAAAATTCCCTTTTTAATTTTTTTTTTTTTAAATAAATTAAATTTAAAAGAAAAAAAAAAATATATTTAGTAACACATTAATGACCAAAGAAGCCCCGAAAAAACCCCGAAAAAAAAACTTTTAAACCCCCAAAAAAAGGGGGGTTTTTTTCATCCCCTTCCCAAAAGGGGAAAAAAAAAAAAAAC
>JACEEZ010019433.1:0-10206 GCA_016584305.1 Chionoecetes opilio
GTTAAAATTTAAAGGGTTAGGTAGAGGATATTTAAGCTCAGACTCCTGAGCCCTCACGCAACATTAACAAACAGCCCTCTCGGTGGGGGGTTCATCTATATCTATGAGCCATTCACCCAAACCCTTTGATGTTAGCCCAAAAAACCAAATCGCATGCAAATGCCAACCCCCACACCGTGGGGGCCCAAGCCACCCACCACAAGATGTAAACTCTAACAACAGGAGAATAAAGAAAACGACAAGCACTGATGCGGTAAGGTCCGTAAGATTCGATCATACGCAAAAAAGTGGTACTCAACATCGGGTTTAAAACCCGGTATATCGCCTTTCCCCAACTACACATCTTCCAAGAATCCCATTTCGGAGGTCATTTTGGGGGCCAAGGCCCCCCCAAACGCGGTGGGGGGCCGAAGGCCCCCCAATAGCCCCCGCAGGAGTACCAAAAACCCCGCCCGGGGGGGGCTTTGCGCTAGTTTAAATAGAAAAGACCTTTTTGATGAATTGGTATTTTTTTTTGCCCCAACTTTTTAAAAGGGGTCATACTTATCTTTAGAAAAAAAAAAAAACAAAAGGAACACGAAATTTTGTTAACTGGGGCCCTTTAAATGAGGTCAAATTCCTGCAAGGGCCCCCCACTGACCCAAGGTGTTACACCAGAAGCACCTCGGTCAGGTGGGCCCGAGATGGCAGAGGAGCGTTAAGAGAAGTTAGTAAAAAACATTTGTTTAGGGAGCACAATGGGAGAAAAAAACTTAAAGAATCGCGAGACCCTTTTTTTTCTTTGCATAAGTATGTGGAATTTTCATGCAAAAATTTAATCCACAAAAAATAATCTTTTCCCAGTTTTTTCCAAAAGCACGATTTTTTTGAAAAAACGCGCAGGAAAAAATCAGCCCCGTTCCGCCCCGGGGGCGAAGCTTGCTGATGATCCGGGGAGGCCGACAAACTGCACACACAAAACCTTCCCTCCCCCGGCGTCAAAAATTCTCCACACATTTACATGGGCCCTAAGGTCGGAAAAAGGGGCCTAAGTCTTGAAAAGGACAGCTGTCTTTTGCACCAAAAGGGTGCAAGTATATGCCCTATCGCAAAAAAAAAAATTAGAAACACCAAAATTTTTCAGGTACAATTTTTTCTGGTTTACGTGCTTCTGGATTACCGCGGGGGGGGGGGGATGCCTTTTTTGACGTCTCGAGCTATGTGCGTCGTTGCAGTCGCAGGAGCATTTTTGGAAGCTGGGGAATTTTTAGATTAATTTTTATCGGATCATTAAAAACTGACGGGGTACAAACAGTGAAACATATTTTTTGATAATTTTGATAGTGGTATTTTTTTTGATTGCATTAAATCAGGAATTAAATGGTCTGGACGATTGCTTAAAGCCTAAACGAGGGTTTGAAGTAAGGAAAAAGGGAAGAATGTTTGGGGTATCTCCAAGGCGGCCAAAAATAATGTAAGTCCCGAAACCCTGTCTCGGGGCAGGGGGGATAGCAAATTTGAAGGTTGTTCACCAGGTTGGTCAGTGAAAGAGGTGAAAACCAAGGGTGGTGGTGAAAAAGAAATCGCCCAGAATGAAAATTTCAATTTAAGTAAAACGGTTAAGGGGTGCTCCCCTTTGGATTTTAAAAGTCAAAAATTTATAATAGGTACTAGCCCCAAAGCCGCCCTCCGGGGGGCTTTTGGGTAGCTCCTGCGGGGGCATTGGTGGGCTTTGGCCACCACCTTGTTTGGTGGGGTTTTGGGGCCCCCCCAAACACAGACTTCCAGATAGCCCTTTAGCTTTCCTGAAATCATGATGTAGAAATATATGTATTAACGCCAACCCATTCAATCCCCCCAACCCTTCACTCACCATTACCATCCCCCCCCACCCATTCACTCCCCCCATTACCCATCCCCCCCACCCCTTCACTCACCCCTTTCCCATACCACCCAAAACCATTCACTCACCCCTACCCCTCACCCCCACCCTTCACTCACCCCTTTCCCACACCACACCCCTTCACTCACCCATTACCCATCACCCTCCACCCTTTCCCCCACCCATACCCCCCACCCCTTTAATCACCCATCACCCCCCACCCATTACCCCTCACCCCCCCATTCACTCACCCATTACCCCTACCCTACACAAAGTTTTTCAATTCTCGCAACCCCCTTTTTTTCACAAATTTCGCTAATAGGCGCAAAAAAAAAAAAAAAGTGATCGGATCGTTCTATAAGTGGGCTTTTAACCTTTCCCCCCTGACCCCGGTTTTCCAAAAATGCCATATGAGGGGATTTGCGCCCCCGGGGGGCGGAATATACCCCACCCACACACAAACAGACAGACACCACTTTTGCTTTTATCTTAAATGTGGATTAGGTGAAAAATAAACAGCAAGATTAATTTTGTAAGGGGATGACTTTAAAAGCAAAACCCAAAGGCAAAAAATTCTGAATATTAAGCCGTGGGCCCCAAGAGCAAGTGATGTTGAATGTGTATGCACAATTAACAGCCAGCCTTGGTTTGAAAATGAGGATAGAGAAATGGAGGGACCATAAAAGGGGACTGCAGTGCTCACAGACCTTGTGTCGTAGTTGAAAAAATTTGCTTTTGCACACAAATTTTTCTGTGTTCCCTACAAAGGGTATGTTTGGGGGTTAAAGGGAACACGATTGATTTTTTCTGTGTTTACGTTTTAAATTAAAAATTTTCCCTCTAATACTTTTTTATTACTATAACGTCTAAATTAATTCCCCAACCCATTTAAAAACATAGTTCTCAATCTCACTTAGCTTCCCCATTATCTCACTTAAAAATTTTCCCTAACATTCACTTAAACACTCCCAACACAAACTCACAGACAAATAAATATAGGCTGCGTAAAACAAAATTTTCTTACCATCCCTTACTTTTAACCAACCGGTCTACTTAAAAAATTTAAGTTTCCCATGTTTTTCGGCTGAAATTAATAATAATGTCTCGTCCTTCCTGACCCCGATTATATTACTATTGAAAATTTTTAAAAGGGCAACTCCACTTCGCTTACTTAAAGCGTATTTTTGCGACCGCTCTGGCCCCGGGCGGACTGGGGTAGTCCGGGCGGTCACTGTTTTTGCGAGGCAGTCGAACGGGTCGCCCAGCCAGTCCGGGCCAACCAGATAGCAGGACCCCCCTTGGACCACTCGGCTGGCGCTGCGCACTACAGTCAGGGGGGAAACGACAAGGAGCTTCTTGGGGGCACTGATCACTTTTAAAGGAAGATGGCGACTGCAAGCTTGAATTCGTAAGGTAAGTTCAAAAAAAATTGCATATTACAGTACCTGTGGGTTTAGTAGCGCATTATTGAGACCATATTAATTGAACAAGACAATTGCATGATAAAGGGGCTAAAAAACCTTGCAATCCCTACTTAAAGGGAAATGGGTTTGCTAAACATCATCGACCGTCGCCCTCCGTGAAGTGAGGTTTGTTTTGGGTTTTAGCCCCAGGTTTAAATGGCAGTCGGAGGGGAGGTTTGGGGCGGAGGTGAAGTGGTGTTGTGTGTTGGTGCGGGGGTTGGAAGGGTAGAGTGGTGCGGGGGGGTGGGAGGAAGGAGGCTGAGGTTAAGGGAGGTAAAGGGGGTCGAGGGAGGTGTAGTGAAGGGTTGGTGGGGCCCGCTTAAGACTATTCTGGAGGCGATAGAAGCCCTGAAAAGAGCTTTGCAAGTGAAGTGAACGAATTAAAAAGGTTGTAAAAGAAGCAGAAATAGAGATACTTCTCTTAAGTGTGGAGGTGAAGGTCAAGTGGAGCGGTGGGGGGGGACATGCGAGTGATGTCCTGTAGGGGTACCAGGCGGAAGTACTCAAGCATACTAGGTTCCTAGTAAGCACCGGGATTGGTGTTTGGAAGGTAGTTGATCATGGAGCCCCCCGCGGGGGAGAAAAAGGAAAACAAGGACCATCTTTTGTGCACGAATCATTTCGGTCTCTGGGGTGAAAGGGATGATACGGAGGTTAGGAAGGGTAGACGATACATCTTTACCCGAAGGAAAAATTTTGGTTTTTGGGACGTCGGGTTAGAACTTACGCGGGTTCGTGACAAGGGGGGTCCAGAAGCCCGGTGATTCCCCAGGGAAAAGGATAGGATGTTATGAAAGATAGTTGAGTGCTGGCGGACCGGGAAAAAACCCCATCGTTGCCTGAGCGCTGGGGGAAATGATGTTGGTTGTAAGAATGAGGAATTCTACGGGGGGTTCAAGGAAGCTGAGGTAAGTAGGGACAGGGGTGGGTTCCCGTGGTGTGTGGTGTCCTTCCAAGGACGCTTTTTTTCGACAGGGGGACCCCTTTCGGTAATTGGGGGGGCGGGACTTTTCAAAAGCCAATGGGGGGCCTTTGTAAACCTGGGACCCTTTTTTGGGATAAACCTTAGCAGGGACGGGGTCCCCACCCCCAGGAAAAGGCAACCCCAACCCGAAAAAAGAAAAAACCCTCACAAGAAGAGAACGGGGTTTACACCTTAAAGGAAACTTGCGACACTAGGAGGATTTCAGAAGGCGGGAAAAACTAAAAGGATTGAAAGAAGAGAGGAGGGGGGGTTTGTTAAAAAAAGGGAAAATTGACAAAAAAAAAAGAGTTCTTGGGTTTTAATATACAAACTGTAGGATATTTTAAAAAGATAGTTTTTCCTGAGGGGAAAAAATATGTAGAGGTTTTGAATAATAGCATTAACAAAAACATGGTTGGATATGTCAAAAGGTATCGATCGGAAAAAGTCGAGATAGCTGGGTAAAAGTTTTTTCACAAGGCGAGTAGGCAGACGAGGAGGGAGTTGCGCTTATGCAAGAGATGCATCCAGTTTTTGTGTTAACAATTTTTAAAAAAAACCCGAGACAGCATAGAGCTATATGGGAAAGGGGTTTACGGAGGGAACTGAGAAAAGGGTTTTTGGGTGTAGTGTATGCCTCCAAACCTTATGTAAAGAGGATTCAGTCCTAAGGGGAAAAAAAAACAAGGCCTGCAATAATCGATTATGCGTGGTGGAGTTTTTAATTTTAGGAAAATAGACGGGGGAATTTAACAAGGTGACAAGCGAACCCCAATGAATTGTTAAATAAATCCAGGAAAACTTCCTAAGTAAAAGAAATTTCAAGGAGTTTATAGAGGAGATAATTTCTAGATCTATTGCTACAAATAGAGCCGATTTATTTACAAATGGGAGGTCGGGGAATTTAGAAAATAGCGACCATTATGAATCAGATTTAGCTTAAAAATGGGAAGTTGGAAAAATTAAAGTGGCAATAGCATAAAAATACCTAATTTCAGAAAGGCCAATATGGGGGTTTTAAGAAACACCTGGAGGTATTAAAAGGTTGGGTGGAGGAAGGGGAATTCTCCCGGGAAGGGGCTTTTGCACAAAAAGGCCAATTATAAAGGATTAGGAAAGGGCACCGGAGGTAATTGGGCGCGGTCAGTAGGTAGTGAGGCGAGGTGAGGAGAAAAATTAGAGGGGGTTAGACAGGGAAGTGGGGTGGGCTGAGGAGGAATTCGAGGGTTAAAAGGGGAAGTGAGGTCGGAGCCGAGGAGGATATACCCTTTTTAAAGGAATAAAATTTGACGGAAAAAAATAAATATTCTTTATAGGGAAATGGTTCAAAAAGAGTGACCCAAAAATGGAGACCCCCAAAGTTAAAACACAACATTGGGTAAAAAGAACATTTTTTTAAGGTTAAAGGCAGGTTTGGTAAACAAAAAACGTAAACGGAGGGCGAGGACAGGAAGAAATTAACTCGAGTTGCAAAGAACAATTATGAGATTAAAGTAGCGAACAGGCAAAAAGGGGCCCCAAAGGGTTCTATCAGGTTTATAAAACAAATACGGGAATTAGTTGGGCCAAAGGTCAGGAAGGGGGGGTCTTAAACGAATAAGGATTGTGTGGAGCAAAATGTTTTCTTAAGTGTTTTTACGGAGGAGGATACACGACGAAAACCTGATAGTAAAAGAGTTTAAAGGAAACGATGAAGAAAATTAAAAAATTTGGATAATAGGGAAAAGGTGGGGAGGGTATGGGAAAAAAGAAAAAATTTAAACGCCCGGACCATATAATGTTCCCCGGGTATAAAGGGAAGCAAAGGGGGTGTTAGTGAGTCGTTAGTGCACATTTTTTGGAAAACGGGTTTAGATGGGTGTGCCATTATTTTGGGGAAAGGGAAAAGTTGTTCCCCCATTTAAGAAAGGGGGCAGAGGGCTAAAGTCAAAATTATCGACCCCTAAGTCTAACACAGTGGTGGGTAAATTATTGGAATTATTATTGCAAAAAACATTTTAAAAAGCACTTAGATAAACTAGTTTGATCAAGATTTTCAAATGGATTCACCAAGGGTAGGTCATGTCTACCCCAATTATTTAGTTTTTATAGGAAAGTTTATGAGACGGCAGTAATGATAAGGATTATGATATAATTTTTTTGGGCTTTGTAAGGCATTTTACAAAGTACCACACGGGGACCTTAAAAAAGGTTAGGGCTCATGTATAGATGGGAAAGGGTTTTTCATTGGTCGAGCTTGGCTAAGTAATAGGAACAAAGGGGTTTTCAAAAAATGGTTCCAAATCTGAATGGGGGTGGGGACAAGTGGAGTTCCACAAGGGTCGTTTTGGGCCCTTACTATTTTTTATTTTAAAGAAAGACTTGGATAGTGGGATTTCAGGTATCAGAAATTTGCTGATTATCTAAGTTAGGGAGGTTATTTAAACACAGTCTGCGGAAACCCTATTTCAGGGAGTTAGAAAACTTAACGAGTGGGCAGCGATGGCAGAGGAATTTAATATTGATAAATGGCGTTATGAAGTTGGTAGAAAAAACCCTGGTAAAGATACACCATAAGCAAAGATCGCTGAAAGATCAGAAGGTAAAAAATCTTTGGGGTGAGGTGAGCCAGACCTCCACCTAGAAACAATGTATTAGGCCATAGAGCAAAGAGATTAGGATTATTTCCAGAAGTTTTAAAAAATAGAAGTGCGGGAAATTATTCTAAAGCTTTTATCTGGCTCTAGTCAGGCCTCACCTAGCTATGAGTTCAGTTTTTGGGCTCCCTATTACAGGATGGATATAGTTTGTTAGAAAAAATGCAGAGAAGATGACCAAAAGATCAAGGGGTGCGGGAACTTTTGTTAGAAGGAGATTGAAATTTTTAAAATTACACTCATGAGAGACGCAGAGTAAGGGGGGATTGAAGAAAATTTTTTAAATGGAAAAGGGATTTAATAAAGGGGAGGTAGGAAAAATTCTTACGGCTTTTAACCAGGGTAGAACAAGAAGTAACGGATTTAAGCTGGAAAAGCGTAGATTTAGAAAAGGAAATAGGGAAAAAAGGTTTAAAAAGAGTGGTGAATAAGAATGGTCCCCCGTGACAGGTAGTTTGGCTGAGCATTGGGGGCTTTAAAGGGGGGCGGGGAGGTTCGGTGGGGGTGAAAGGTGGATGTAGGGGGTTTTGGTGACAGGGAAATACCACGGTAGGCCTGGGCCCTTGTAGCTTTCCCTTTTTTTCTTTTGTTTTTTGTTCTAATCCCAGTATATAGTGGATGCCAGTATAGGGTGAAGGGAATTAATTCGTACTACCCCGGGGTTACAGGGATTTCGTAACCCCGGTTTTATTAGGTTGGATATTGTTTTGTATATTTCCTGTGTAGTTTTGTAATTCTACGGGTGTAGCAAGTTTGACTCCTAATTCAAAGCTAGCAGTCTTTTGAAGTTTTTTTTTTATCAATGTAAAAGCATATCATTTAAAAATGTATTTACTTTAGGCGTCGAAAAAAAACTGAAACTATTACAAACAAACAATCCCAAAGGTAATGTGTAGGGGAAAAAAACAACGAATAAAAGGTTTTTCATGTCGAAACAACTTTCAGCTCTGAGTGATTGAGAAAAAGAGGATAATTTTTAGTTTCACCCCAACAACGATTTCATCGCCTTTAGTTTTTTGGTGTTTTAATGTGTTTTTAAAGAGCTGCAACCGTTTGTCTCATTTTTTTTTTTTTTTTTTTTTTAGGGAAAGTTTTTTTTTTTTGTTTTTTTTTTGTTTGGAAAGTTAGGTAAAAAGGTTTGTTTGGTAAAGTTAGGTTGTTTTAGGTTATTTTTTTTGTTTCATTTTTTCAAAAAAAAAAAAAAAACTTTCGACAGAAAAAAGTAGCAAAACATTTCCAAACCATAAAAACACACAAAAAAAAAACAAGGGCATCAGAAAATTCGTTTTTGGGTGAAACTATAAATTTACCGAAAAAGACTTGGCGTTTAGGTTAGGTTTTGGATAGAAACACTTGCTGGGGGATGAAAACTGGTGTACAAAAAAAACTTTTGGGACGAATACTGCACCCCACCCATGTCACACACACTGTTTACTCAAATAAATATATTAACAGTGGGGTGCCCCGTGCAAAAAGAGGGTTTAAAAAGGGTTTGGATAAGGAAGAAGGTTAGGATAAATTATAGGATAGGTTTTTAGTTATATTTAAAAAAAGTGTGAAGACTGGCCATTGTGTATACAGTAATTTAAGTAAAAATATGGGGAAAAAAATTAAAAGGGTTTTTAATTGAAGTACAGTAAAACCCTTATAACTGGTCTGTAAAATCGGAATTTGATATAATCCCCGGCATGGGAAAAATAAGTTTTTTTTTTTTTTTTTTTTTTTTTTTTCCCCCTTTTTTAAAACACACACACACAACACACAAAAACCCCACCCCCCCACCCACCACCCCCCCCACCCCCCCACCCACAACACACCACACACCCCACACCCCACACACACAAAAACCCCACACACACACAAAACCCCCACCACAACCTATGCCCATGCAATGTAGGCAGGAGCTCCCGGGGGGGGAATGATAGGCCCCGGAGGCTCCTCGGGGGTGTGATGGTTGGCCCTCGCCCGTGGGGCGCAGGCAGGATTGTTATAGTGACGCCTGTGATTAGAGGCTCATGCCGCCCGTGTCCTCCCATGCACTCACAGTCGAAGGTAGAGTTAATGGACAGGGCATGTGGGTGTTCTTAGGCCACTCGACGGTGCAAAAAGATTTCAAGTGGATTTATGGGTCTCACTCGGGATCGAACTCGGGTCTTCGAGAACGCCACTCGGTGACGCTAACCACTCTGCTACCGCCTCACCTAAACTGCATCTCATGGTTTTCACTCGGCATATCATGCCCTCACAACCTCTTCTGTGAACATGTAAACAGAAAGTTGGCAAAAAATAATGTATCTCGCATATTGATGTTATAACTGCATCTCTTCGCTTACACTCTGCATATCGTCAGTCGCATAAAGTCGTATTTTTTGTCCTTTGATCTTTTCCTGCAAGCTCAGGCTCTTCAATTTCATTCCCTTCCTGCTGGAGACACCCTTGCGTGATGGAGCTGACATCTTGAAATACAGTACTGTATGATGTAATCCCAAAACACGTAAAATAGGTGGCAAAGTAAAGCAAAGGTCGGGAACCAGCGTGTAGGCTGTCAGCTGCTGAGCCGTGTTTATGTCGTCAAAGCACCGTCTTGGATACGAATTCCGTTTTTTGTCGAAACTGAAAAAGGATTGGTTTCTGCTTCAAAAACACAACAAGCTTGGTAGGAGCCGAAATAATAATCAATGCAAAACATTGCAAACAATATCACAGAGTAGTATAACACACATTTCAGCAAGTGTTATTGGATTGGGTTTCGTAATCCAAGACGGTGCTGGACGACAAAAACACGGCTCAGTCTAACGCACTGGTTCCCGATCTTGCTTAATTTTGCCACCTATTTTACGTGTTTTGGGATTACATCATACAGTACTGTATATCAAGATGTCAGCTCCATCACGCAAGGGTGTCTCCAGCAGGAAGGGAATGAAATTGAAGAGCCTGAGCCTGCAGGAAAAGGTGAAAGTGCTGGCAAGGATGGATGCAGGTGCGTCCATGTGTGCTATTTGTGCTGAGTTTGATATCAAAACCAGCACATTCTACCCGTTAATTTTTTTTTTTTTTTTTTTTTTTTTTAATTTTTTTTATAACCCATATCAGAGGAGGACATTGAATAACTCGGCACATTGAATAACTCGGCAAGGGCCAGAGCCCCTATCGTGCCGAGTTATAAGGGTTTTACTGTATGTGAGTTTAACTTTCTAGTTGTGGGGTGGCAATTAATTATATTCCGAAATACATCTAAACACATACGAATATTCCGAAATACACCTAAACACATACGATTTG
>JACEEZ010019434.1:0-17500 GCA_016584305.1 Chionoecetes opilio
CGACTGCTGTGTCCTGGGCTGGATTCCTGAAGTGACGTCACCGAGCCGTGGCCTGTCTGCTGGTGAGTTGTTTTTGAGAGCCAGGGAATTTACAGATTTTGAATGCGGATCATTTAAAAACGGGTGACTGGATGCAAAAAGTGACCATATTGTTGATATACTCGATCATGGCTATATTTTGACTGCATTAAATCAGGAATGATGAAATGGTCTGGACGATTACTTTAAGGGGAGTGTCCGGCTAGAAGTACGAAAATAAACTGGAAATATTAAAAATGAAAAAATTCCTAAGCAATGGCAACACCTTTAGTAGTATAATTTCAAAGTTTTAGCGCAAAATTATTTATGGTTCCGTAATTATAGATGGTTCTCCCCACCCTACCCCCTTTACTACCCACCCTACATCGCGCGACATCCTGGAGAGATGTGTCCGTGGACTGACACAGAACGCAAATGAGAGCTTCCACAGCAAGATGTGGTAACGTGCACGGAAAGCTAAGTTTGTTGGCTTCAAAAGACTATAGTTTGTTGCAGAGTCAGCAATAGTGGACCATAACTTAGGTCATCAGAAGGCAAATCTGCTGAAATCCTTCAAAGTCAACTCGAAGGCACTAAGACAATCCCTCTCACAGCAAGATACAGAAAGAAGAAGGCACAGCAAAGGCAAGCTGCTACAACCCAAAGCCAAAAAGAAAGAACAAACTTCAGGAGACTATGCACCTGGTGACAGTTCACATAATTTTCCTAGCCAGTGAGGAGTCTGGGGCTCTGGGCAACTCTGAAGAGATAATACCTTGCCTTGAGGAAGGGCAGGGGGGGTGACTAAGAGTCTGATTTGCAATAAATACATGTGAATTTTTTATCAAGATGTAAATAATCCTAAAAAAAGCAATGAAGTATACCTATCACTTCATGTTTTGCCATTACAGGTGTGCGATCGATGGACAAACTTCATCGGCTCGTATCTCAAAACATAAGTTTTCTACGTTCAAAATTCTATTTCTCAGCAAGTGTTTGGTTTATTGCATTGAAACAAAAACTAAGAGCAAAAACAGTCATTGAGCCTCAAATGACTGTTACGTTTTTTTTTATATCTATGAACTGATTTTTGTTAGATTTTTTTTGTCAAAAAAAGAAATTAAAATAAACAAATATAAAATTCATAAAAAAATCATAATAGGCAAATAAAAAAAAATATTGTAACGGAGAAATGAACACCGCTATGACGTGTCTTAAGGCCGGTTCCCACTAGCCCGCTTCTACGGCCGCCGTTGCCGTACACCGCCCAACAATGACGTCACCATCATCACCGCTTGATTGGAAATTGTGGTAACCGGGCACAGTTTGCAGCTCCGCTTGAGCGGACACCGCCGAGCGGGAGAGATGACTTGATTTTAACTTTGTACGGCAGCTGTACAGCGGTACGGCGGTGCGGTCGACTTTTTTTTGACGTCATTGTGACGTCATTGTTGTTCATTGTTGTTGTACGGCGGCCGTACAAGCGGGCTAGTGGGAACTGGCCTTTAGGCATAATATTTTGAAGGGGGGGGGAGCAATAATAATGAAGAAAATGCACTTTGAAAATTTAGAAAGGGGTGAAAGGGGACGGAAAAAAGAGAAAGAGAACCTATTCGAGCTTTCTCCTCACGTGACAACAAGAAACAACGGTTTAAAGCCTAATGGTCAACGTTTCATCACAGATGTCCGTAAAAATTATTTCAATGAAGAGCTGTTAATCGATGGAACAAATTACCAGCAAATGTTGTCGAAACCAGCACAATGACTTCATTTAAAAACAGACTAGACGCATACTGTAAAGTAAATGGGTTTTGATATTGCCCTGCGAATTATATTATATCGTCCCCCGGATCGATTAGTGTTAGTGGGAGTTAGTTAGTGTTGTAGTTAACATACTTCTATCCTACCATTCTTCACTACGAAACTTCCATGTTCCTATCTTCTTTAGGGGCATGGTATCCTTTTCCAACTGTCCTCATACATGTAGTTTGATAGTTTGTAGTATGTAATTCAGCAGATACCCTCGCTATAGACCATTAGGTCTCCTGGTATCTGTTATTCCTATGTCCTTGCTATGTATTCCTATCTCAGTAGTTTCCTTGACCCAAGAGTTCTTGTGTGTTTATTGGTGCTGATAAAACATCCTTCTGTCCTTTACTTTTTTCAGATGGGTGAGGAAGATCCTTCTGCACTAGTATACTATTCTTCGCGCTTTGTATTTAGTGTTAGCACATTCAAATAGCCTTGTGAGGAGCAGTAGATCTGTTGTTGTGTGAAAGGTCCTCTGTATTCCTTTGTGTTCCACTTAATCCTAATCCTCTTCCTTTTCCTTCTTCTCTTGTCTTGATCCTCTTTTCACCTCCTCCTCCTCCTCTTCCTCCTTCGACTCTTCATCCTTCTCCCCCGCCCAAGTATTTGCTTCTTCATACCCCAAAGTCTCCTCCTCCCCCCTACCATCCTTCCCATAATATGTTACCACAGTTATCTCCCCATTCTTCCCTCTTCCCCTCCCTTTCTCTTTCCTCCCCATTCTTACAACTAACCCACACCATATCACATACCTTTTTCCCTTCCCAATTTCCCCTCACACACCTTCCCTCCTTATCCCTTTTCTCATCTCCTCTTCCTCCTCCTCTACCTCCTCATTTCCTGCCCTTCTTCCCTTCTCTTTACTTTCTCTCCCTTCCCCTTCCTCTCCCTTCCTCCCCTTCCATTCTGCAGACATAAGTTTCAAGATTGACTTACATTTTGGAGGCAAAAAGTTACTCCTCCTCCTCGTCCTCCTCCACTGCGTCGTCAGAAGACGTGAAATAAATGAGGTAAAAAGGAAGAGAGGGAGGAAGACAGAAAAGAGGGAGGAGAGGGAGTGAAGAAGTAGTGGAAAAAGGAAGAAAGAGAAGAAGGATAAGCTAAGGAAGGGGAGGGAGAGAGAGATGAAAAAGGGGAAGAAAGGAAGAAGAATGGAAGGAATAGGAATAATAGGAAATAATGTAGGAATAAGTAAGATTAGGGAGAGAGAGAGAGAGAGAGAAGAAAGAGAGAAGGGGAAAAGGCGAGAGAAGAGAGAGAAAGAGAAAAGTAAGAGGAGAGAGAGAGAGAGAAGAGGAGAGAGAGAGAGAGGTTTAACAGAATCTTTGTTTAAGTTTATGTATTTTGTAGACACTTGTAATTCTATTAAGTTTCCCTTTTTTGTCCATCTTTATCTCACTCTCTCTCATTCTCTATTTCTCTTTTTCTCTTTCTCTTTCTCTCTTTTTTTTTTTTCTCTTTCTTTCTCTTCTCCTTTTCTACGTACCTACCTTCATTTTCTTTTTTCTTCCTTTCTTCCTTCCTTCCGTTTTCCTTTTTCGCACATTCCTACTCTTCCTTTTCTCCTCTTTCATCTTCCTCCTACCTAATTTTTCTTCTTTCATTCTTCTTTCCATTCCATCTATCATGACCCCATTGCAGCATTTTCTTCTCCTCCCACTTCCTTTACTCCCCTCCATCTCTCTCTCCCTCCCCTCTGTATCTCCTCTCGTCTCCATTTCTCCCCCCTCCTTCCCCTTACTCTCCCCCTTCCCCTCCCCCTTTCCCCTTTCTCCGGGCCCGGGGCCCTCCTACCCCAACGGAAAAAGGGCCGGGGGATTTATGTTCCGAATTTCCCGCTGGAAAAAAAAAGAGGGGAGAAGAGAGATAGAGAGAGAGAGGACGAGAGAGAGAGAGGAGAGAGAGAGAGGAGAGAGAGAAGAGAGAAGGATCATAATTCTTTCCCAAATTTGGCAATGACTATTCTATAGTAGGAGCCCCACGTTTGCAAAATAAAGAAAAATATAATAAGATTTAAAAAATTTAATATTTATAAAATACAAAAAATCAAAAAACATTAAAAAACTTAAAAAAAACATATTTTGAATTTTAAGGGGAAAATATACATAATTTTTAAAACCTAAAAAATTTCAAAAAGAATATCAGGTGGTTTTCAATTTGTATTACCCATCTTGAGAAATTGGGGGGGAAAAAAAAGGGCAAGGAGTATGATTACTCCCAAAAATATTTTTCACAAGAAACGAAAAAAAAAAGGCTAGCCGCCAATTAAAAGGAACCAAACAAAAACTGCAAAGCTTGTAACATTTAGAGGGAGGGGTAATGTCCCCCTAAAAACTCCCTGGAACGCTTTCCTTTGGGGAAAGGGAACTGCAACAGCAAACTTCCACCGGGAGTACCACTTCAGACAGGGGGGGAAAAAAACGTTTTAATGGAAATCGGGAAAAGTGAAGGGCAGTTTGGGGGAGAGCCCCCAAATTCCCCCAACGAGTGCCCTTCCCGGGTTTAAGAAAAGCCCGCAGTTAGTCCCCGCAAAAAATGAATGGCCCCCCCACAAAATTCCCAAAAGAAACGAAGTTTTTTATTTTTCGGGAAAATTTATTGCCTATGAATACTGCCCAAGATTATACTTAAATTTTTAGTGGGAAAAGGTTTTACAGGGCATTTGGGGTTTTTGGGTTTCTTTTTTTGGACTACCGCAATAATTGGGAAATTTAAAAAATACGACAAAATCACCTTAATAATACAACCAAAAAAAATTTTAATTATTTATTTTTAAACCCTTGTGGCCTGGTTATTTTTAAATGAAACCCGTCCATGCAAAAATGAACAAAATTTAGCCTATCATTTTTTGCACATCAAAAAAAAATGGGATTAAATTTAACCCAAAATGTGACGTTTTTCATTTAAACCCCTTATTACTGATCCCCCCCTTACTGTTTAAATGCAGCAAAAAACTTGATTTTTATATAGCCCCTCACCAAAAAAGGGATTGCTAGTCTTTTTTCAGGAAACTTTACTTACCCTAAAGGTTGGGTTTCCGGGTTTTTAAATTTTAGCTGTGTTTAGTCTGGGGGAAATTTTTGGGGAAAAAAATATTCCCTTTTAATGAATAAAGTTTTGTAAATTTTTGTACTTAATTTTAATAGTGAGTCCCGAAATATAGTTGATAGGTAGGCATATACATATTAGAAAAATTCAATTACAAACACAAGGTCTTATTTTATATAGGGGAATGTTGGGATACACTCCCAAAAACTATGTGTACACAATAAACTTAGTCCGTTCACAATTTTTAACACGTCACTTCATCTCTTCCATGGTCACCATCATCAGCAGCATCGAAACGTTACTGTTTCTTTGCTTTTGAACAACTCCCTCTGCAAAAGTCCACATGCGAATGTGCAAGGCAGCCCATTTTCCACACCAAAATTTTTACCACTGCAGCCCCCTTGCATGAACACTAACATTTAGGAATACTCTGGTGCTGCAGCGGGGTCGAATGCACAGGGATCACCCTGGGGTCCAATACCCTCCCCAGTCAAGGGGTTTGAGTTTGTCCCCTTTCCACTCATGAACCTGAGGAATACCCGTGGGGGTTTGTGATTTTTTGGAACGGCTCTTTGGGCGAAGTACCCGGGGGTGAAATGCTGTTCTGTTTTTGTCACCTTAGCATGAAATTTACTACTCTCAATTCGTTTAAATTGTCTGATGGTTTCCCCCGTACACAAAAAACCTTTGCTCTGTCTCCTGCACAATGTTTAAACCTGTTTGAGTTTTCATTCCCAAAAATTAGGGCCGCTTGCGGAACAAACATTTCCTTGAACGTTTGATCCATTTGCCTTTCCGCCCAAAGCCCCTTTGATGTCGTGTGCATCCCAGGTATCATGGATGAAGAGAATTTTTTCAAACAGTCCACCCAGAGCCTCTCTGACTTTGCAAGTCCAATATTGTTTTGGTTTTCAATGAACCCCTTTTCGGCTCCGACTTTAAATAAGACTGGCGACTATTCTTGCTGAAATAATCACAGTAGTATCAACAAGTGTGTCTTCCCCAACAAGAACAGTTTTGGATTTTAAAGAACTACAACTGAGTTGTTCTATGAGTAGGTCCCATCTCCACTCCATGAACACTTCACAATGAGATTCTTCCGTTTCTTACCAAGGAGTCTATGAATTGTTGTTTGTTATTTTTGTTCCGAGAAACTTTCCTTCTTGACAGTAACGTCATGGTTTCAGAAAAGACCCCTTCATGTGGTCGTCACCCCTTTTCTGATGACACAGTCTTTCGTTAGGGCCCTTTGACGATCCATCAAACACGACGATAGCATGCCCGTAGTGCCTACTAACATATTTCAGGTGCGGTCAAAATATTTTGTACTTTTCACCTGACGCCACGGTATGCGCTGCAATAGGCCCCGCATCTAGTACGTATTGTTATCGGATTTTTTGTATATATCGGCAGGTCCCAAGGATTTGACTGCTGAGGCAACGCGGGTTTATTGCGGGAGCAAGGCAATTTGTCTCGAAAAAGAAGGAGGATATCGCATAACTCACAACGAGTGTTTTGGAAAACCCCCTAATTCATGCCCGATCAAACTTAAAGATAACTGAGGGTTGAAGTGTCTCCGTTGGTGGCCCATTGCAGTCTCTGAGTCTATTTTTGGTTTGACTTTTTTCTTGATGATGTATTAAAGCACAGTTTACCACTCATCTCCCCAAGACCCTTTCTCCCACTTTTTCGCGTCATCAACATTGACCGCTGTTTTGGAAATATACCATGAAAATGTTGTGAAGAGTATCGTTTTCTTAAAAGGGATCCCTCCATAAGAAACGCAAGCTTTTTCTGGGTATCAGCTACCTTCTTCGTCAACTTTGATAGACCTTTTTTGTTCACTTGTACATAAAATATTTCAGTGAGGTGTTGGGGGGGTTTTGTTCACCTCGCCAGACAGGGCTAGCCATGACCCAGACTGACGCTGTTCTCTGTCATCCCTCTTCCACGGGCCCACCCCCCTGATTTTTTCAGGCTCCTCTGTACTTGCTCGATGACTAAATCGGTAGACAGACCAGCCGTATCTGCGCCCGTCGGAAACTTGGAATCCTTGGAGAAATTTCATTACTTCTGGGGGTCCTTCGGTAACTCGTCAAAAGTTGCAGTATATGTGAGGCACTTTGTGTATGCCTGTGTCCGGAAGCTGAAAGATAGGGCAGCATGGCGCGCGGACTGCAAGTAAAGCATCCAACCCCTGTTCTTTCAGTTTTAGAAAAAAGGGATAATTTCCACCATTTCCATGATTGTAACCACAGTCTCGCGTCCTTTTGATCCTTCATTGTCAATACATGCTTGTTTTTTGTCTCCAATGACCCCCATCCCCCTTCCGACTCGATGTCTGACACTGCTTGTCCCCCGACATCAACCGTAAACACGTCCCTGCATCATTGAGTCTGTTGGAAGTGTGGGCCACTGTCTCCTCATTGGTGGGTTTTCTCTGAAAACCTTGGGAAAACAATTTTTTGTTGAGTGCGGCGAAAACGAGTAGTGTCCACGTATAGCTCTAGACCGGCTTTGCCACTCATTTGGGTTTAGGGTGCTAGCATTGAAAACTTCCAAAAGCTTTTTGAGTCCTGAAACCAGACCAGGTGGCCAATAACCCAAGAAAACTCATGGTGTATAATCCTCCTAGTCTTAGAACAATCGAGTGAAGTTTGCTGCCCGCTGGCTCGCTCTTGACTATGGTGGAGTTTTCCCCCCAAAGGGGCTGTCAAATGCAGTATGGGGTTACCCCAAATTCCCTTGGCTGTTCACAAAAAAAGGGGCATTTGTTGGGATTTGATGCAGCCAAGTCATTTTGGCTGAGATCAATCATGGGCAAAAACTTTTTTTATGCCTCACCCGGATTTTTCCCCCTTGTGTCCATCTGCATCATTCCAGCCCAAAGGGGGTCGGGGTGTCGAACTGTGACAAAACCTTTCCAGGGAGTTTCCATTTGAGCTGATTTGTCGCAGGGGTAGACCCCGGGAAGCTTTCGTAATAAGTGACTGCGTCCTCCACATGCATGGAATGGACGTATATTATTCGCCCCACTTTTGCGATATCCTCGCTGAACAGCTTACGGGCAATCTGAAGTGTCCCGGGCTGCTTTTTGGTGTCACACCCAATGATGCCCCTGCCATGGAATGTGTTTTTCTCCCCTTTTAAAAATTTCAGATGTCATGGTCAACTTTTCCCCACTATTGAATGAAATGTCCCGGGGGGTTTAAACCGGGATCTGTTCCACTCGTGCTGCTTTCGCTGCGCTCAAAGTTTGCACCTCCGGTATGAAAAAATACCCATGTGGGAAAGAGCGGTCTATGAAAATCGAGAACCGAAATGAGTGCATTTTGGGTCCAAGACCCCCAACGTGGACTTTTAAGGATCCTAGGCCTCGTGGGTTTCATGATCGCCTGCCGAGTGACGGATTTTTAAAATCTTTTTTTTTCCCCACAAGAGCATTTTTCCCGCAAGAGCTTTAGTGACTCTGGTAGGAACTTGGTTGCAGCTTGAAGGGGCATTTTGATAGTATCGGGTAAAAGTTCCTAATTTTTGATACCTGTTTTATGTCCCCTTTTAAAGAATCAGGGGTCTTATCAGGCGCAACTTTTCTGTTCGGGTCCTTTTCCTTTGTTGACGATAGAAGCCGAAGAATCGACGATGCCACACCCCTAAATGCACAACATTTGGTTTTCCATTCCCGTCGCAAAAATTTTGTCTTATCACCAAATTGATTGAGAAGGTTTTCCTTCATGTATGAAAAAAACCTATGCATCACAGCCATGTCTACTAGGAAGTCCCTCCATTTTCCCTTAAATCACTAATTGTGGGTTAGTTCCCATCATTTCCTTTTAGGGACTTTGCCCCCTCAGGAACGCTTTAGTCTGATTTGGGCCTTAGGTCGACCCAACTTCTGCTTTTTGGTGAAGCGCCCCTTCCGATTTGGGAAATTTGGGGGTAACTGTTTTCTTTTTTTACGAAAAATTATACTGCACACGTTATGGGAACCGCATCTGCTGCGTGTGTCGCCAACAAATGCAATTCTGCTCCTCACTGTATGCCAATTGTCTAATCGATTTTCAAGGGTCGACCTATTTTGGAAGTCGAAAGTCTTTTAAAATGGACAAAATATGTCCTTTTTTCCTCCCCCGTACTTTTCAAATTACCAAAGAAAAAACACTGATTCGGGATCAAAAGCTAATCCAAAGAACGAAGGCACCTCCCTTTGTCTGCTCAGACGAAAAAATGTTTTGCTTCAAAAAGTTCAAAGTCTCTCAATTACAGAACACCCTCCCCGGCTCTGTTGACTTTCCCTTCCTATGGACCCTTGGACTTCTTTACCACGCTCACTCCGCTTCTTTTATCCCGTAAACCTTTTTCCGTCTGTACTGGTTGGGTCACAGGAGAGGGGTTTTTACAGAAGACGCAGTCACCCCTGTTGCTGAAAAAAGAGGAAACTTAGGATTCATTTGTTCCCTCTGTTTTTCCCACTAAAAGTACTGTTCATATACATGTTTTATACAAATACAAAAAACAGTTACTCTCCATTTTTTAAGTTAATCGGGTAAGTGGTTAAAGGCCCCAAAAATTGTTAAAGAATGTTTTAAAAAAAATTTAAATTTAAAAAAAAAAAAAAAAAAAAAATTTAAGTTAAAAAATGTAAAAAAAAAAAAATTTTTTAAAACTTTAAATAAAAAAAAAACCTTAAAAAAAAACCCTACATTAATAAATACTCCTAACATTACAAGACCCAGGTATCTCTCCAAGTTTTTTTAAATTAATGGGGAAGTGGTTAAAAAGGGGCCCAAATTGGGACTAAAGAAAAAGTTAAAAAAAAAAAAATTTAAAAAGTTAAAAAAAAATTTTGTTGAAAAATTTTAAAGTTAAAAAAAGTTTCAGAATTTTTTTTTTGTTAAACTTTAAATAAAAAAAAAACCTTTAAAAAATCCTACATTAAAAATAAAACTCCTTACATTCCAAAGACCCCGGGGTTGAACTGCCTCTCACACCGATCCAATTTCTCATGGCAAACGGATCCACCTTCCCTTTAGGTCTGTTCAAAACTGAAAAAATAATTTATCCATCATTAAATTGAGTATAATTTCATATTTTTTTTCTGGGGATAACAGGTTTCATAAAATATTGTTTTTTGTTTTTATTGCAATTTTTTGGTGGGGTTTGGGGGAAAAAAAGCGCTAAATTGATTGGAATGTAGTGGGGAAGGGTTTTCGGGGGAGGTGACTACGTCTGTCCGTCACAGCCAAGGAAACTAGAGACCGAGGAAGGTGTTCCCTGAATAAATTTCGAAGCGCGTTGTGCTGCCATCTCCGGGGGATCATTGTAAAGACCGGAAAAGGACCTTTGGAAGGACGGAAACGATGGGGAAATCAAATATCAAATATTCCGCACTTCCTTCAAACCCTTTAAGAAGGTTATAGAAGGTCATTAATTTTTTAGTACTTTGACAAGGAAATATATTATGAAAATTTTAAAGCTAGCCAAGTTTTATGAAATTTCTATTACATTTGCAGTACTTTGAGGTTTACAATTTTGCGATCACGTTGCGATTCTAATTTTGTAAAAACCCAAACAGAAAAGTAAGATAATATCTATTTTACATGCAGAAAATGGCAACACCAACAAGTGCCAATTAGACATCGTAATGCATTGCAGGAGATAACACAAGAAGTTAGCTGCATTATACAAGAGATCACATAATAGATCATAATAGATCATAATAGATCATAATAATCATGATAAGATCACTAATATCATACAATATTGGCAGCACTAAAAACACGTAAAGCATAGCACAATAACACAATGATTTGTTGCAAAAACATGCGCCCACATGACAGAAAACCATCAAAGTTTTTATATTAAAACGTAACAAAAGGGGGTTGGGAACGCTATTTGTTACAACAGTTGATAACAAAAACCCAAAAAAGCAAATGTTTCTCATCCCCAATAAAAAAGGGCACGAGGGAACAAAAGTTATGTAAACGACATATAACCAACCAATAACAATTTTGAACCATAATAAGCATAAGAGATACTAAAAAGTAAATGAAATTAAAACCATTATTGAATAACATGCTGTAACAAACAGCACATACCTGTTGTTGTCCAGCAGCACATGAGAGAAATGAGAGGACAAATACCAAATGCCACAGTATGAGCTAAACAAAAAAGAAGCAAAATAAATAAATGAAATGAAAATAAAAATAATAAAAGAATTCAAATATACTATATAGTATACAGGCAAGATAAGATACTTTGATCCTATCTAGACACTTTGCAAATACCAACTACAAGGTTATTGACTATACAAAGCGTCACCACGCCAGGACGAACTTGGTGGGCTCGAACCGCTGACCGAATGCAGGGACTTGCCGCGAGCCCGCAGTTTCTACCAACCGCGGAACCCTGACGGGTTATACGGGCAAGTATATAGGGTAACAGCAATAAAACTTTTTAGAATGCATTGAAACCAATGGAAGAAACTTATTTCCCGGGAAAAAATAAAAAAAGCAACAGTTTAAAGATACGTAAAATTCAGTACACAGTAGGAAAAGCAGAGGCATTTTTTTCCCGAACACATTGAAAGGGGCCTTTGAAAAAATTAAACAGACCTCAAAATAAAACCCTTTTGTTGACACTTTTTTTAAAAACAAAATGTCAATTTTAAAGGCTTAAACTTGCAAATTTCCATTTTTTTTTTTTTTCTTTTTAAGCTACGTAACTCTTTTTTCCCCCCACTTAAGGGTATAAAATTTTTAATTTTTATTATATATATATAGGGAATTATGTTTCTTGGTTAGTGGCTGGACACAATGAAAAGGAAAGACAAAGGGTGTGTTTTTTCTAAAGGGGGGCGCCCACACAAACCACTTTTTTCGTCTATTTTAGACATCTCCCTTTGGTTTTTTTTCTCGCTCTGACTAGTTGTCCGTCTGAATCAGTAAAGTCTGAGTCAACGATCGTGACGCCCTTCTTTGGAAAAGGTTAAAAGACATTTTTTATAGCCCAAATCATATCCTATTTATTTTTTTAAAAGATTTTTCCGATAAAAATTTAAAAAGGTTTTTTTTTTTTGAAAATTTATAATTAAATATTTTGAAATTAAAATTTCAAGTGCTATTGTACAGTAATACATTTAAAAGCCGTTCTATAAAAATAGCCAAAGTCTCTGGGGAAAGCTCAAATTTTTTTGGGGTTCTTTTTCCCTTGTGACCTTTTCTGCTTAATAATCGCTTTGTAGGTCTCTGTAAACTCGTTGTTTTTTTTTTCCCAAACACACTCAAATTTTTGTTTTTTTCCACTCTTAAAAGGATTTCAATTTAAGATAAAAAACGAAATGCTGTGAAAACTTTCCCTCAAAGAATTTCTCGTTGAATGCTACGGGGGCCAAACCCTTGCTCTGGGACCACAGTTTAAACCCTTGTACACCAGGAAGGCCTTGATATTCTATTTTTAAATCTAGGTCTTATTATATCTGGGGTCATATTGGCCCTACTTTTGTTTAATATACCAAAATTAAGTGTATCCACTTCCCCTGGCGCCGGAAGCCAGGGTTTTGTTTACAGTCGAAGGAACAGCTGACGGGTAGTCGGGGTAAACCCGTTTGGGTTGTTGTGCGGTTGCAGTCAAAAATTTTGTTAGTTATCAGAAAGTTCTGAAAAAACTAAGGGAAAAAATTTGCTAGTGTGACCCCGGGTTTTAAAAAGATACTACTTTTGGGGGAGACTTTTTCCCAAACGGTGCTTTTTTTGCAAGCTGCCACGGGGGCAAACGCCTCCACCTCTGTAAAGTGGGTTCAGCCTTTTCAGTGGGTATGGAGAGACCCCCCCAAAATTTTTTCAATACATTTACTCTCAGCTTTAAAAAAAAAAAAAGTACTTCGCTATCTAACTGATGAATTCATCTAAAAAACTTCCTGCAATTTTGACAATCTGAGTTTTCAAATTTTTTGCCCTGTCTAACCAACTTATATAAAACAAAGAATTTCCCCCATCCCAATGACCCCGCTTCTACCAAAATGTATCAGAGATTCAGAATCAAGTGTGGTCCCAAGGGGGCATCTGATTCCTATTTTTGGGTTAGGTCCGGAACCTTTAAAATTTTTGCCTCAGAATTTTAAAAATGAAAAGGAAATGAAAAAAAATAAAGGGCCCAAAATTTGGGCTTTAAAAAACCTACATAAAAAATTTGGGGTGTTTCCCGGGGGTGAAAAATTTGGGGCCCCTGGAGGTTTGGATACCTAAAAAATGGGTTAAGTGAGATGGACAAGAAGGATTACATGTGTAGATTATATGCTTTGGGGGTGTGGGGGATGAAATCCCTGATAAATGGGAGGATAAAGTTTGGGGTATGTAGAAAGGGGAAAAAGGGTGCTAAGTGAGACGACTGGAAGAGTATGAAAATTAAAAATTTTTACAAATTAAAAATGGAAAAAATACGGTTAATGTTTTTAGTCCTTTAAAATTTTAAAAAAGGGTGGGTGGGGGTGGGTGGGGGGGTAGGTAGGTTTTGATCTTGGAAAAATTTTTAAAACCTTTCGTGGCGTTTTTTTGAAAGACCCGGGTCCCCTCAAAAAGTCTTTCGGTGGATTGGGGATAGACCAAAGGCAATTTTAAGGGGGAAGGTTAACTCATTTCGCTCGAAACCCCCTCCCCCCGGGGGGGGGGGGGGGGGGGGGTACAAATTTGTTCGGTTTCCCGCCCAGTCAGTGAGGGACATGGGGTTTTAGAAATTTTTTCCCCGCGTCCACCGTGTTTACTCTCCGTTTTTTTATAGTGAAAGGATACTTGTGCATTCCACCCCTCCTCTCTGCCCTTCCTCTCTCTCTCTCTCTCTCTCCCCTCCTTTTCTCCTCTCTCTCTCTCTCTCTTCTTCTCTCTCTCCCTCTCTCTCTCATCTTTTCTCTCTCCCTCTCTCTCTCTCTCTCTCTCTCTCTCTCTCTCTCTCTCTCTCTCTCTCTCTCTCTCTCTCTCTCTCTCTCTCCTCTCTCTCTCCCCTCTCTCTCCCCTCTCTCTCTCTCTCTCTCTCTCTCCTCTCTCTCTCTCTCTCTCTCTCTCTCTCTCTCTCTCTCTCTCTCTCTCTCTCTCTCTCTCGCTCTCTCGCCTCTCCTCTCTTTACCTATTCCATCTCCAGAGACATACGAGAAAATGGTTCTATATTAAATATGCTCTTTTACTCTGGTTAGAGAGAGAGGGGAGAGAGAGAGAGAGAGAGAGAGAGACCTCACCCGATAAGAGCACAACCAGTGTCCTGGGATGTGGGGACCTTTTGTTGTTTTTCAGTTGCTTTTTATGCTCTCTCTCTCTCTCTCTGTCTCTCTCTCTCTCTCTCTCTCTCTCTCTCTCTTCTCTCTCTCTCTCTCTCTCTCTCTCTCTCTCTCTCTCTCAAACCAGAGTATAAAAAACACATTTAATTAAGAAACCATTTTTTCGTATGTCTGGAGATGGAATGGGTAAAGAGAGACGATATATATATATATATATATATATATATATATATATATATATATATATATATATATATATATATATTCCTCGTTTTCTATGGTGACGTCACGATTTGTACAGAAGGCCATGCCTCATGAAATTGACACTGGGCGTCACTCGGGAAATTATTTGACATTATCTCTCTCGGCTTTGGGCCACGATGTTATGGACTCGCTCAACACGAGTATTTGGCGTTGTTGGTATACACCTGTGCAGAGTTACAAAGATCCAGTTCTATAAGTAACTTGTGATTTCTGTCTTACTCTGTGACATGGACACTAAATAGCGACTAGAAGAGGCGAATCGATGCCTTTGGTAATGGGTGTCTCCGCAGAATCATGAGGTATCGCTGGGATAACTACTTGTCAAATCAGCGATTGCACCGTCAGACTGAATCGAGGCCTATTACCTGCATAGTCCGTCAGCGCCAACTTCGGCTATATGGGCATGTATATGTGGCACGTTACTCTGAAACTGGTCCTTCTCACCGGGTTGTATTTATAAGAGGCACTCTACCGTGGAGGAGGTCAAGGGGGGCCAGCCACGCCCACAAGGCTCATGGGTGGGGCAAGTTGATGTTTCCTGCCGAGAGTTTCTTGGTATGGGAAGGGAGCCTGCATGGGGACTCCTGCGTGGTGACCCCCGGGAGTGGAGTTGTAGGGTGGGCGAGGATACGTTCTCCCCGGCTTATGCCCCCACTGATTTTAAACGAATAGAATAACGCTTTGATATATTTCAATTACAGTCTTTTTTGTGATATGCTGTAAATTAAGCATTTCTACTTCAATTATCTAAAGAAATTAAACAGTAATTTCATATTTATTATTATCAAATATTATTAAATCATTTTACAATTACATTTATTAGTATAAAAAACACGAATTACGGTTAAATTTAATTACGTTAGTTACTTTCTACCACCTGTGGGCGATTTTGTATTTAACAAAGCTGACTTGAACTGCCGTAATAACCACTTCAGTTGGTTACAAGTGTGAGAAGCGACACACGGAAGAGAAGGGAAGGAGGAGGAAAAGAGCTACGAAAAAATATGACGGAAGGAACATAGGAAGTTATTGCAGAGAGAAAGAGACAGTGGAAAGCCTGTAAGGGAAATGATACCGGAAGAATAGGAGAAGAAAAGGAGGAGAAAATATAGGGAGAATGTGTAAATAAAATTACAAAAAAGGAAGAGAGAGATAGTTTTAAGGGAAATGATAAGTGCCTCATATCTGCACTCTCCTCCTCCTCCTCCTCCTCCTCCTCCTCCTCCTCCTCCTCGCCGAAAACATGTGTAATGTATTCACAAATAAACTCCAATCGGTGGTGGAAAAACATGTTCCCATGGTAAGAAAACGTTTGAATAACATAAACAGACCCAGTTGGATGAATAATGAGATCCAACAAATCATTGGCAGCAAGCGCCGAGCGTATAAAGTTTACAAACGATCAAATGCAGACTGCGATTCTAGAGAATACAATGACGTAAAACGTCGCTGCAAAGGACTAATTAAGTCTAAAAAGCGTGAGTATGAAGAAAAAATTGCAAAGGAATCCAAATTAAAACCCGAAAAGGTTCTTTCAATACGTTCGAAGTAAGAAAAACGTCAAAACAAATATTGGGCCACTGAAAGATAATAATAATATCTTGGTAAATGAAAATAAGAGTATGGCGTTCGTACTCAATGAATACTTTAATGCGGTATTTATTAAAGAAGACGAAACTCCATTACCAGAACCAGTAAACATGTTTGCGGGGCTCGAAAGGGATAGACTGGTAATAGGAGAGATAACAGTAGACGAAATATCAAAGTATTTGCTGAAACTTGACCCAGCAAAATCCGTGGGGGTAGACGAAATCTCGCCGCGACTACTTCGCGAATGTCACAGTCAACTTTCGCTCCCATTAAAGATTATTTTCAATAAATCGCTAATGGACAAAAATGTTCCTAGTATGTGGAAATTAGCTAATGTTACACCGATATTCAAGAAAGGGAGTAAGAGCCTAGCAAGTAATTATCGCCCAATTAGTCTAACGTCCGTGATTGTTAAACTATTTGAGAAAATATTGCGGGATAAAATAGTGTCTTTTCTCGATGAAAATAACTCAATACTAAACTCCCAGCATGGATTTCGAAATAAGAGATCCTGCTTAACAAACCTACTGGATTTTTTAATGTCATTTATTCAAACTGGGACGCTAAAATTCCCTCGGATGTAATATACCTTGATTTTCAGAAAGCCTTCGATACAGTTCCCCATAAGCGACTGTTGACCAAGCTAAGGGCACATGGCTTAGGAGAGCAATTATGTTCATGGATTGGCGATTGGCTTTCAAATCGTAAACAACGGGTAGTAATAAATGGCGAGGCATCTGATTGGTTAGATGTTACTAGTGAGGTGCCTCAGGGCTCGGTCTTGGGTCCTACTCTTTTTCTGATATATATCAACGATCTGGACTGCGGACTTGTATCTAAAATATCGAAATTTGCAGATGACACCAAATTAGGCGGTAAAGCATATACTAGAGAAAACTGCGAACTCAAGAAAGAAAGTAAAGTGATTTCGACAAACTATCAGATTGGAGTGATAAATGGCTATTAAAATTCAATTCCGATAAATGTAAAGTAATGCATATAGGCAACGATAACCTCAAATATAACTATCAAATGCAAAATAAATCGTTAACTGAAGTACAGCAGGAAAAGGATTTAGGTGTCATCATCAGTAATGATCTGAAAACCAGACTGCATTGCCTAGCTGCCAGTAAAAAGGCAAATATGATGTTGGGCTTTATTAAACGTAACTTTGAACATAAAACTCCGAAAGTAATGACACAATTATACACGTCCTTGGTTAGGCCGCACTTGGAATATGCCGTTCAATTCTGGTCGCCCTGTTTCGTAAAAGATCAAGCCAAATTGGAATCAGTGCAAAGAAGAGCAACCAAACAAATTCCATCTCTGCGAAATTCATCTTATGAAGAGAGACTGCGGAAACTTAATATGTTTTCCTTAAAGGATCGTAGAATCCGTGGGGACTTGATAGAAACCTTTAAGATCCTAAAAGGTTTTGATGTCATTAATCAAGAGAACCTATTCGAGCTTTCTCCTCAAGTGACAACAAGAAATAATGGTTTA
>JACEEZ010019434.1:22500-27500 GCA_016584305.1 Chionoecetes opilio
GGGGGTGGGTGTTCGGTGGTGGGGGAAGGGGGTGGGTGTTGGTGGTGGGGGAAGTGGGTGGGTGTTGGTGGTGGAAGTGGGTGGGTGTTGATGGTGGGGGAAGTGGGTGGGTGTTGGTGGTGGGGGAAGTGGGTGGGTGTTGGTGGTGGGGGAAGTGGGTGGGTGTTGGTGGTGGGGGAAGGGGGGTGGGTGTGGAAGGTGGTGTAGTGGTGGGGAAGTGGGTGGGTGTTGGTGGTGGGGGAATGGGATGGATGTTGGTGGAGGGGGAAGGGGATGGGTGTTGGTGGTGGGGGAAGGGGATTGGTGTTGGTGGTGGGGGTAGGGGATGGGTGTTCGGTGGTGGGGGAAGGGGGTGGATGTTGGTGGTGGGGGAAGGGGATGGATGTTGGAGATGGGGGAAGGGGATGGGTGTTGGAAGTGAAGATGTGGGTGGGAACGGGGGTGGGTGTTGTGGGATGTGGGTTGGGGAAGGGGATGGGTGCTGGAAGTGGGGATGTGGGTGAACAGGAGTGGGTGTTGTGGGATGTGGGTGGGTGTTGGGGATGAAGTAGAGTGAATAATAGCAGATTCTTGAAGGATTCCAGCATTCCCCCTCTCTCTCTCTCTCGGTGAATACCTACTCTGACGTCATCAATAATATTCGCGGGCCTGTTGGAGAGATGAAACTCTTTTTCGCGCGCTTTTTACAAACGTTGTGATTTTACGGAGATAAGGCGTGGAAATGAATTATTTTTTGTGGATTAGGTGTTTTGAATGAACATTCAACATATTTATGCAAAGAAAAAATGGGTCTGGACGATTACTTAAAAAGGCAAAGGAGCCTCATAAGGGGTGCCGCTTCTCAGCAAATTCTAAACATGCCAGTTATGATTGTATTGAAACAATATTTGGTCACTCCGGATTTTCATTTATTGAATAAAATATCCTTGCAAACGACACTTATATACCTTCTGACATCTTTGGAAAACAAATGCAGCCTCACTCCAGGGTGTGTAAGTCTTTTCTTGCCACACACACAGCAGCAATAACTAGAGGCAACGAGCGGCATGCTTAAGTCAGTGACGTCAGTCGCCATGTGGGGCCGTAAGGTGTTTTGTTTACATTCCCTCCGAATTTCCGAAGAGGCGACGGTGCTGCCATCTAAGCGCCCGCCTATGCATAACGCCGGGATCGCCCGCTCCCATTGGAGATCACCTTCCTCGTGTCTTCCTTGGTCACAGCGAAGCCCGGCACCGGCGTTACCTTGGCTAGACTATCCCCTTTCCCCTGGACACGGGGTGAGAGTGTTGACGAGGTACTGGCCAATGAGTAGCTACATTGAAGCCCCGATGTAGGCCGGCTGGCGAGAGTGAAAGTGGTAATCACCGTTACCGTAACGAGGGAGGTGTAGTTAAAAGGCAGTTCCTCACGTGTTCCTATAGTTCCTCACTATAATAAAAGTGTTAAAATAGATGTTAGTCAAGAATTAAATATATTTTAGCCAAAAACGTCATGAATTTGAGTTGGAATTGATTAAGCAAAAGGCGTTTTTTCAAGTAGCTTTTAAAAGTAGCTTTTACCTCGCTGGGAAAGTTGTTCCAGAAAGCCGGTTCAGCCACAATGAAAGGACCTCGCTGGCTCCCAAGCAAGGGTTACATTTGGGCACGTATTGTTGTCTAGTGTTTATAGGTTGTTCCAAAGACTACTCTATAGTCTATAAGTCTATACTGGACTTGCTACTCGTGCCCCACGCCAACCCGCCCATGACCAGTGGAGGCCAGTTTTGCGATTCCTGACATTTTCGAACATCACTCCCATCTCCCTTCCTATGGTTTATCAGTATAAATGATATACTGTTATCTTCGTAAATGTTTGTTCTATAATATTATCAAATAAAAAACAGAAAAATACACTAAAAAAATGTCATTATGAGAGAGTGAAGAAATATGCATGAACTCAATATTCACTTAAACTCTTCGCCATTTAATATTTTACGAGAAAACGTTTTACATGAAACATAGCAAAAGAAGCGGATTTGCATTAGCTTTCCATTGATATATTTTGTTTTCTGATAAATTAATTAGAACCATGCATAAATTAGCGTTAACTAAAAATATAACATCACCAATCTGATCGGCAAGTAGGAAAGTGTTCCATGAATACAGTAGACTATGGTTTATCAGTATAAATGATACACTATTATCTTCGTAAATGTTTGTTCTATAATATTATCAAATAAAAAACAGTGAAATACACTAAAGAAATGCCATTATGAGACTCTGAAGAAATATGCATGAACTCAATATTCACTTAACTCTTCGCCATTTAATATTTTGCGAGAAAACTTTTTACATGAAACATATCAATAAAAGCAAAATGTTATTAGCTTTTCATTGACATATTTAGTTTTCTGATGAATTAATTGAAACCATGCATAAATTACCGTTAACTAAAACAATTACATCATCAATCGGGTAATTTTCCCGATTGATGAGGTTATTTATTTAGTTAACGCTAATTTATGAATAATACTAATTCATTTATCAGAAAACAAAATATGTCAATGGAAAGCTAATAACATTCCGCTTCTATTGATATGTTTCAAGTAAAATGTTTACTCGCAAAATATTAAATGGCGAAGAGTTTAAATGAATATTGAGTTCATGCATATTTCTTCACTCTCTCATAATGGCATTTCTTTAGTGTATTTTACTGTTTTTTATTTGATAATATTATAGAAAAAACATTTACGAAGATAACGATATATCATTTATACTGATAAACCATAGGAAGGGAGATGGGAGTGATGTTCGAAAATGTCAGGAATCGCAAAACTGGCCTCCACTGGAAATAGCCCAAACTGAGTAGCAAGTCCAGTATAGCAAGTCCAGTTATAGCAGTCGTATACATGTAGTTACTGTGAGAGTGTGAACAGCAAGTCTGTGTAATGTAACCATAATATAATGTATTAACTGACTACTAACGATGGTCAAATTAGTATTTCTCATTGATTTTCAACCAGCCAAGTTCTCTCAAGTAGGGTGTGCCATGATAATGCTTTGCTGCCCCTCCCAAAGTAACTTTTTCTGCAAAGTTTTGAAATCTTTGTACACGTTGAATCTGTGTGACGTTGCATGATCCCCAAATCTAAATACCATAATTTAAGATACTCTGGACTAGTGTTATCTTAGTGTGTTGATGTGTATTATGGTTCCATAGGTTTTCCTACACAATGCATTTACACGTTCATATGGTGGTCCACTCTTTGTGGTTGTCAAAGCATATGCCCAAGTTCTTTAAGGATCTACTAGGGAAGAGAGAGAGACAAAAAATGAAACTAATGAAATATGAGAGATATGTATCATTAAACAAATGAATATGTGAATGAAAATGGAATAATGTGTGTCATTCACCCATGGTCTTGTCCACGTGAGCCGGACTCGCGTTCGCCAGTTTCATCCTCCCGGTGATCGCCAGTGTGTGTGTGTGTGTGCGTGTGCGTGTGCGTGTGCGTGTGCGTGTGCGTGCGTGCGTGCGTGCGTGCGTGCGTGCGTGCGTGCGTGCGCGCGCGTGTGTTTGGGAGAGAGTGGGGGTGTGTGGGGGGTATAGAGGTGATAAGTAAACTTGTATGCACTTAAAGATTTCGCCTTTTAGCCTTGCCATGTTAAGATTCACATTTTGTTCGGCTTACTAATGATAATATAATAATAATAACACTTACTAGTGATAAGAAGATGTGATTGCTGTAAAAGAGAGAAATGCAAATCATTAGCACAAAAAACTTGTACTTTGTTGATTCCACTACATTTTTTTAAGCATTTCACTATAAGAAGCTCTTAAGTGGATTCCAAAGTAACAAAACATTTTCATTACACATTGACGAAAGTTGAAAGAAATACCCTTCAATACACTGCTATATAACAAAGGACAAAATAATCCTGTGTGTCATTCAAACTACCACCAAACTGAATATTTCTACTACTACTGGTCATATTGTAGTTTGTGTTTTTCTTTTTTATTCCTATTTTCTTGAATTTTCATATATTCTGCTAGTAATTTTGTAATTTCTTTTTATGAGTTTTTAAAATTATTTTCACATTTTTAACTTTAAAACTATTTCATTTTGTCTATATTTTATCTATTTTCATTCTTTGTCATTTTGTATTTAGTTTTTGAGTTTTTGATCTGGTTTTTTTTTGCCATTTCATTTACTATAATCATAATATATTCATTGTTTATACTTATTTATATTACAATTTTCACATCACTCTTGCATCACATTGTACACCAATCGAAAGCAGTCATCGCGGATACGACCAAACTTTCGCGAATAACATGAAGATGAAGACAGAATGCTGGCGAGGAATTAATACAGAGAAGAAGACAGGAATGGAAGGTGAACATGATATAGAAGAAGATAAAGAAGTGGATGGAGGAAATGTTAAGGAGTGTCACGGTACGAAGCCCGCACGGGTACCTGCTAGCCCTTCCGGACACTGGACGAGGGAGAGTCGGTTGGGGTAGAGTGAAAGTGGTAATCACCGTTACCGTAACGAGGGAGTGTAGTTAAGCAGTTCCTCACGTGTTCCTATAGTTCCTCACTATAATAAAAGTGTTAAAATAGATGTTAGTCAAGAATTAAATATATTTTAGCCAAAAACGTCATGAATTTGAGTTGGAATTGATTAAGCAAAAGGCGTTTTTTCAAGTAGCTTTTAAAAGTAGCTTTTACCTCGCTGGGAAAGTTGTTCCAGAAAGCCGGTTCAGCCACAATGAAAGGACCTCGCTGGCTCCCAAGCAAGGGTTACATTTGGGCACGTATTGTTGTCTAGTGTTTATAGGTTGTTCCAAAGACTACTCTATAGTCTATACTGGACTTGCTACTCGTGCCCCACGCCAACCCGCCCATGACCAGTGGAGGCCAGTTTTGCGATTCCTGACATTTTCGAACATCACTCCCATCTCCCTTCCTATGGTTTATCAGTATAAATGATATACTGTTATCTTCGTAAATGTTTGTT
>JACEEZ010019434.1:32500-57500 GCA_016584305.1 Chionoecetes opilio
CTTTGATGAGCTGTCGAATTTGTGGACCATCAAACACACCGGCCTTGATTTTTTCAATTGACAGTCCAGGAAATGCCAAGATGATGTACTTCAAACAGTCGCCATCAGTTGACAATGCTTTTACAAATTGTTTCATGAGACCTAGTTTTATGTGCAGAGGTGGGAATATTATTTCTTCCTGTCAACAAGTGGCTCATGTACAATGTTAGGATCTCCAGGTTTAAGATCAGATCTCGGAGGCCAATTCGTCTGAACCCAATGCTTCTCTCGAGCTCTGCTATCCCACATACAGAGAAAGCAGGGATACTTTGTGTATCCACGTTGTTGACCAAGAAGGAAGGACACCATTTTAAGGTCAACACATGATCCAATTGTGTTTGTCATATTGCAATAACTCAATGACTCTCTTTACATCTCCATATTCTTCACGAAGACAGACCGAATGCCCAATAGGGACTGCGCCAAACAAATTGCCATTGTGTAGAAGGACACACTTCAAGCTCCGCTTTGAGCTATCAATAAACAATCGCCATTCATTTGGATTGTAGATTGAAAGCCCTATTTCCTTCAGTAAACCAGGAATGTTATGGCAAAACACAAAACCGCTGGCACTTCGAAAGTACTGCAGAAATGTACTTTCTCTGGTTCGAAAGTATGATACCTTCACTCCTTGTTCAAGTATGTTTTTCTCGTTCAGTCTTGATGCTAGTATTTCTGAAGCTTTTTTGGATAGGCCCAAATCACGTGCTAAATCATTCAACTCGTGCTGATCAAATCCCCTACGAACTGAATCCTAGTGAATGTCAAAATCTGCATCATTGCTGTCACTGCGTTCTTCAACATCACTCAGATCTTCTAGAGGAGGTAGTTGTTCGAAAACTGGCACTGGAATTTCAGCTGAATGAGGCTGAATGAGGCTCACAAGTGGAATTTTGCTTATCTGGAGGGTAAGCTGTGGAGAAAAAACTTGACGTGCTAGAAAAAAACTGACTACAGATTTGGAATCAGCATGCCAATTTTAGTCTAAATAAGCTCAAAAATCTAACTCAACAATTTTTTTTCTTTCAAATTGTTCCCCAGTGAATTATTGATGTATTAACAAATACGTTATTTGTACATGTACATTAGTACAACACCACTGGGTTACAGGCAGTGGATGCCGATCCTCCCATTGACGAAACCGCACCCTCTCTTGACGAAGTCAGAGAGGCTGTAGCAAAGTTGAGGGGTGGAAAGGCAGCTGGTGTTTGTAATATCAGTGCGGAGCTCCTCAAAGCTGGGGGTGAGGCCATGATCCGCGGGTTGCATGCTGTCCTGACTGCCGTGTGGCAATCAGGTACCATTCCTCCTGACTGGAAAAGGGGGCTGGTCGTCCCTATCTGGAAAGGGAAAGGGGACCGTCAGGGCTGCAACAATTACCGCGGTATTACACTGCTCAGCGTACCAGGCAAGGTGCTTGTCCATCTATTGCTGACACGGATTCGCAGTCATCTGGTGAAGCATCAGAGACCTCAGCAGTCTGGGCTCACGCCTGGTAAGTCAACAACGGACCGTATCCTAGCGCTTCGTGTCCTGGTGGAACGCCGACGTGAGTTTCGACAGGGGATGCTTGCAGCCTATGTTGATCTCAAGAAGGCGTTTGACTCAGTGCATCGTGAGTCACTTTGGGATCTTCTGCGACTTCGAGGGATTCCTGCAGGGACTATTGGTTTGATAACTGGTCTGTATTCTGGGACTGAGAGTGCTGTGAAGTGTGGGGCAGGTGTATCCAGCTTCTTTCCTGTGAATGCAGGAGTGAGGCAAGGGTGCGTCCTTGCCCCATCACTTTTCAACACTTGTATGGACTGGGTATTGGACAAGGTTGTAGATCAAAGTGATTGTGGAGCATCCGTCGGCAACACCAAGATCACTGATCTTGTTTTTGCCGATGATGCAGTAATCTTTGCTCAGTCGCTGGAGGTCCTGGTGATGGCTCTCGAGGCGCTGCACGAGGAGGCAAAGCCTTTGGGACTTGAGGTCTCCTGGCTCAAGACCAAGGTCCAGGTGTTTGGAGACTTACTAGATGAAGCAGTACAGTCTGTTCATGCGTGTGGCGAGGACATTGAGATCTTGGAAAGTTTTACATACCTTGGTAGCGCAGTCCATAATGACGGCGGGTCACGTCAAGAAGCCTTACGGCGGATTGGCATAGCCCACGGTGTTATGGACTCGCTCAGCGGGAGTATTTGGCGTTGTCGGTACCTGTGCAGAAGGACAAAGATCCGGATCTTCAAGTCGCTTGGGATCCCTGTCTTACTCTATGGTTGTGAGACATGTACACTAAATAGTGACTTGAAGAGACGAGTCAATGCCTTTGGTAATAAGTGTCTTCGCAGAATCATGGGGTATCGCTGGGATGATTACGTGTCAAATCAGCGATTGCACCGTGAGACTGAATCGAGGCCTATTACCTGCATAGTCTGTCAGCGCCAACTTCGGCTATATGGGCATGTGGCACGCTACCCTGAAACCGATCCTTCCCATCGGGTTGTATCTGTAAGAGACAATCCGGCGTGGAGGAGGCCAAGGGGGCGCCCACAAGGCTCGTGACTGGGGCAAGTTGATGTTTCTTGTCGAGAGCTGCTTGGTATGGGAAAGGAGCCTGCATGGGAACTCGCGCGTGGTGACCCCCGGGAGTGGCGTCGTAGGGTGGGCGAGGCGACGCGCCCCCCGGCTTATGCCCCCGGTGATTGATTGTACATGTACATGTACCGGGCTGATGCATTTGTCAAGAGAATCGACAACATGATGAATTGGTACAGTGAAGGACGAATCATCTTCGACCGCTATATAACGGGATCTATGAGAGAAAAAACACGTTCCAAGCGAGCAGGCTCAGCACAACCAGTGAAGTTCATAATACAAGACGCGATGAACATACGCAATGTTCCTATGAAGCTACTGCTATCTCATGTAGACACCAAGTCCCAGCTCACAGAATTTCTTGGGAAACGATTGCTGAAGCATTTCTCTGGGAGTAACAAAGGGCTTGTTGTTGTGTATGGGTCATTAGCATACACCAATGCAAACAACATCATCAGTCAGAATATGTCCGCTCACAATCACGAGGAAGCTGACACACAGATCCCGCTTCATGTCATCGATGCAGCAAGACAAGGAACGTCAACGCGAGACATGTATGTGTGGTCCCCAGACACAGATGTGTTCTTGTTGTTGATAGATCTTGTTGCCAACCACACCATCCCAGGACAATTGAAGATGTTAAGTGGCAGAGCGAAGTTCTTCCGGACAATTGACATCAAAGAGAGGTGCACTGCGATTGGAACGGAGAAGTCAAAGGCTTTGATAGGACTGCACAACTTCACTGGCGCGGATTGGGGTGGAAAGTTCTTCAGTATATCGAAGAAAGCGTGGATAACCAAGTTCCTGCAACTACCTTCGAGCAGCAAGATTATCAAGACTTTCCAGATCTTTGGATGTTCAGACAGTCTTCCTGAAGCTGATGTTGTCACTCCAGCAAAATTTTGTGCGTCACATTGCCAGCTCTTCGATGGGAGCTGTTCAAGGTCAAGAACTTGGAGGGTGAAAAGCTTCCACCGACGCGAAGCACTCTGAAACCTCACATACAACGTGCCAACCTGATGTCCAAAAGAGACAAAACCTACCAAGAACCAAGGCCAAAGAACCTGCTCCCAGAGGGCAATGGATGGAAATTAAATGACGACAAAAACCTTATACCAGTACAATGTCTCGAAAAGCCAGCACCACGTGCATTACTTGAACTAGTTAGGTGTGGATACAAAGGTGCGTGCAAAGAGAAAGTGAACTGTTCATGCCATAAAAATCGCCTGCCATGCACAGCATTATGCAAATGCACCGACTGTGGAAACGTGAAAGACTACAGTATTTGTGACGAAGATGACATGTAGCCAATCAGTTAGCCAATGTATTAAGATCAGCAAATGACCCCATAAGATTCATTTAAGATTTTACATTCATTTAGTCTATTGTTAGTATTCATCTAGATGTTGAGTGGAGTAATTACTGGTGGTAAAAGGTGGTATGAATGTGTGATGATTACAGAAAAGTATATTTTTATTTTCTTTATTTGTATCAGTGCTATGAAGTCATGTCATGAATATTACATGTTTTATCATACATTTGTCGTTTTTTTCTTATATATATAAACATACACAATCATATCGTGTAAATATCATAGTATATGCCTAAATAATGTAACAAAAGAAAAACAATTCCTGACACTAACTGGTGCTGAGGTTGTTAGAATCTTCTAGTCACGGATGACTTATTTCTGCATTGGATACTTATCTGGGAAGAACATACTTCATAAAATAGTGCTACGTTACTATCATCGATTAGGCCTAGCATTCATTTATTGTACATATATTTAGTTAGATTTTTTTTATAGTAGGAGACAATCAAAGGTGCTGAAATGGACAAAATCTTAACCTAGTTCAGAGACGGCGGATATCGTGGTTCACAGACTCTGCATGTACAAATAACATATTTGTTAATACATCAATAATTATTTCAGATATCAACTAAATATTTGGTACATAAATGAATAATGATATGAGAAAGACACCTGATTATTTTCATAATTTTCCGATTAATATTTTAAGAGATAAAAATAGTTATAACAATATTAGCGCTTTCATTTCGGGCGATAAGCTGCGAAATGACAGTACCCCCGTTTAAGGCCCCACAAAAACCCAAATTCCCAATAGTAAAATTGCCACCCAAGTTTTTCTGTTTATTAACACCTATAGATGGCATTTAAACAATAAAATCGCTTTTGGCACGCAATTCCCACGGCTATGGCACGGTGTCCCTGACTAGAGAGAGAGAGAGAGAGAGAGAGAGAGAGACAGAGAGAGAGAGAGAGAGAGAGAGAGAGAGAGAGAGAGAGAGAGAGAGAGAGAGCAAAAAAAATGTGGTGGAAAATAAAATATGGTAAAAAATAATGAGAGAGAGAGATGGTCAATCAGTCAGTCAGTTAGTATCTCACTCCCTACCCACACACACAGGCTTTGTATACTTTTCAGGGTGTCAAAAGGATTTAGAGAGAGAGAGAGAGAGAGAGAGAGAGAGAGAGAGAGAGAGAGAGAGAGAGAGAGAGAGAGAGAGAGAGAGAGAGAGAGAGAGAGAGAGAGAAGGTGAGATTATGGACAGGATTAATGCACAAAAGTGACCATGACAAGAATCTAACATTATAGTTCGTATTCTATATATATTTCCAGGGAGTACCTTGGATTATCAGAAAAACATGCACAGCCAGGTAACAATTCTATGACAGATTTGTAAGATTGTCTCAGGCCAAGCCTTGCTTTACCTAGGTAGGATCTGGGCACGGCCGCTACTTCTGGAGAAAGTTGTTGTTTTGGGAGAAAACTACCAGAAATATTAGTTTTTAGCGAAATATAGCAAAAGTAAGACATAACTGATATTTTCTTTTCAACTGTTATGAAGATATAATTATTTTGACGTACCTCAGAGCTGTGGTAATTGTTCATAAGCAGCAGCACACGTTTACTGGCTTCGTTGCGTGCCGCCACCTGGCATAAACAAAGCGCGCCATTCTCACAGCACCGCCCTGGCCACTCCTACGAATGTACCAGTTTTCAAGAGAAAACAGGATTGGATCAAGGACGAGAGCCTTTTCTTGTTTGTTTCCCATGCAGGTTAACGCTGCTTTTCCCTGCACTTCACGATTTGGCACAGATTGTAAATAGTTCCAGGTGATACTGTAAGTGATATCTCACTTGCAAACTGAGTAAATGGTGCGACATCAAATCATCGCTGCCACACAACTGTATTTTCCCTGAAGCCAAACATATCAGCATGCAAAAAACAAAAAAGTTAGTCATGGTGACTAACTTAGCATACTCAAGCCGTGGGGTCTAAAACGAGTAACCAAAGTTAGTCACGCTGAGTAACAATGGTTAGTAATTTTTTGAGTAACTACCTAGTAAATCTGAGTATGGTCTTAGTCAAAACAAAATGACTAACCAGTTCGTCAAGTTCACCGTTTTGAGTACCCACATTAGTAAATTTGACTAAGGGGGGGGCAAAAAATGCACCTTTAGGGGGGCAAAAAATGCACCTTTAGGGGTGCAGGTTTTGCACCTTTATAGGTGCAACTTTTGGAGGGGTGCACTTCTGCACCTATATAGGTGCAGCAAATGCACCTTTAGGGGTGCAACTTTGCACCTTTAAAGGTGCAAAACGATATCACCGATTTTGCACCTTTAAGGGTGCAAGGTTGCACCTTAACACTAGGGTGTAACATTTTGCACCTTTTGGAATTGGAATTTTGGGTTCAATTTTGCACCCATATGGGTGCAAAAAAAGCACGTTTAGGGGTGCAGGTTTTGCACCTTTATAGGTGCAACTTTTGCATCTTTTGGAGGGATGCACTTTTGCACCCATATGGGTGCAACAAATGCACCTTTAAGGGATGAAACTTTGCACATTTAAAGGTGCAAAATTAGGTCCCACTTTTGCACCTTTAAAGGTGCAAAAGCTGCACCCAGGCTCAAAACTCCAGTTATTGCACCTTCTGGAGGAGTGCAAACTTACACCCTATTGTACAAATAGGGTGCAATTATGCACCCCTCCAGAAGGTGCAAAAACTGCACCTCTGCACCTCCAGGAATGCAATTATAGTTATCTGTCCTTTATGGATCTTTAAAGGAAGAATTCCCGATATCATATTCTTTTATGGCAAGTTGGAGTAACTTTCTATCGAAAATTATGATATCATGAATTCCTCCTTTTATAAGATCAGTAAAGAACAGAAATTTGCACTCTTGAAGGTGAGGTTGTTGCTGCAAGAGGGACATGTACGCAAACAGCTTCTTCGATGCCCAAATCATTGTGGAAGTTCCTGCTCAATAAGTACTTCTCAAAATTAAAGCAAGGATCTTAATAAACCAGCATTCATGTTAACATTGTCTACTTTGCTAGTCTTTAAAGCGAAAAATATGCATTAAAGGAAAAATAACAGGGTTAAGTTAATAAGGATATAATACATGATTATAGAAATACATCTTTATTAAAGCTGAAACAACTTGAGATTAGAAAAAAATACAATGTTAGATTAATGTGTACATGTTTACAGGGTAGGAATGAATGACAATCTACTTAGTTCGCGATTTGTCCTTCAACGCTAAAAGATGGAAATATTTTTCCGATATTTATCTTTGCAAACTGAACACAAATTACGCTATTTATTTTTTCATATCTTAACACCAAATGTATGAAAATTGAACCATGGAAATTTTTCATATATATGACCTACTTTTTTTTCATTTTAATGATAAATATAGCAATCATCATCTAAAATGGTGCTTTGCAGCATTTAAGACAGGAGATTGCCAAACGCGACAGTTGGCCAACCTAACCCTATGCATTATTACAATAGCCTGTGAGTGATTAAGTGATTATTTACGGGAAAATGCTATTGGAAAGGATTGGGCCTGGCTATAATATTGTATGCAGTAAAAGTAGAAAATATTGTGTACATATCCATCACACAGGCATCAAAATATATTGCAAACACTGATCTTATAAGTGAGATTAGTGCAACATCGTGTAGAGAAAGAAATATATACATGAAGCTCTTTTTACTCAAACGCATTAAAGTAGGAAGGGAGATTAAATGCAATAAATATTTTCAAAGGTGACATCTGATGAAAAGCTTTTGGATTCCTATGCAATGTTTAAGAAAGACTAAAAAAAAACAACAACTGGTGGATAGTTTAGCATTAAAAAACCTAACATCTGGAAAAATACAACCTAAGAAAATTTTGTTAGAAAACTGGAAAGATGAAACAGGCATTCACTGGAAAGAAGTAAGACAGACACAATAAATTAATGCAGTGGCCAGTTGGAATATGATGGCAAATTCCACATATCAAATGACTGGCCTAGATGCCATGCTGTCTATTTATTACTGCTTAAAAGAATGCCAGTAGCTAATTTTAGTATATTACATGCAGTAATATGCTCCATACCATCATTTCCAACCTTATGTGCATAGCCTACCTTACACAATCTGTTTGTACATACATTACTATTATAACACTGCTGTACAAACAGGTTGTGTAAGCTAGGCCATGCACATAAGGTAGGAAATGATAGTGCAGAATGGGTATAAATAAGACAAACTATAAGCCGCTATAACCTACCACTTGTTAATAACTTTGTACTGTTTGCAGAGAATGACAAAACATATATAAAATCTAGTTAATTATTTCAATAGTTTCTATGAGAAAGAAACCTGAAAGTTAATGTTGGCCAAAATATGCTGCTGTGTGCTGATTGTATTTGGATGAAAGTGAAATACTTAATTTGCAAGGCAATGTATAAGAACATAAGAACATAAGAAAATAAGGAAGCTACAAGAGGCCGCGAGGCCTACACGTGGTAGTTCCTGTCACCTAACACTACCTACATCCACCTTTCATCCCCATCCATGAACCTATCCAGCTCCCCTTTAAAGCTCCCCAATGACTCAGCACTAACTACCTGTCTACTGAGACCATTCCATTCATTCACCCCCCTATTTGTGAACCATTTTTTTCCCTATTTCCTTTCTAAATCTACGCTTTTCCAGCTTGAATCCGTTACTTTTTGTTTCCCATGGTTAAAAGCCGTAAGAAACCTTCCTACCTCTCCTTTATTAAATCCCTTTATCCACTTAAAAAACTTTATCAGATCGCCCCTTACTCTGCGTCTCTCGAGTGAGTGTAATTTAAAAAACTCAATCTCCTCTCATAACTAAAGTTACCCCATCCCTTGTATCATTTTGGTCATCCTTCTCTGCATTTTTTCTAAAAACCACTATATCCATCCTGTAATATGGAGACCAAAACTGAACTGCATAGTCTAGGTGAGGCCTGACTAGAGCCAGATAAAGCTTTAGAATAACTTCCGCACTTTACTTTAACACTTCTGGTAATGAATCCTAATACTCTATTAGCTCTATTTCTGGCCTCAATACATTGTTTCCTAGGTCGGAGGTCTGGGCTCACCCACTCCAAGCTTTTTTTTCACCTTCTGATATTTTCAGCGATACATGTTTTATGGTGTATCTATTACCAGGGTTTTTTCTACAACATTCATAACGCTACATTTATCAATATTAAATTCCATCTCCCATCTGACTGTCCACTCGTTAAGTTTATCTAAGTCTCCCTGCAATATGTTTACGCAGACTGTGATCCAATAATCCTACCTAACTTAGTATCATCAGAAAACTTGCTGATATCACTGCTAATCCCAACTATCCAAGTCGTTGATGTAAATCAAAAATAGTAAGGGGCCCAAAACAGACCCTTGTGGAACTCCACTTGTCACCAGTCCCCATTCAGATTTGGAACCATTAATTGTAACCCCTTTGTTGCCTATTACTTAGCCAAGCTCTAAATCCAATGAAGAACCTTCCCATCTATACAATGAGCCCTAACCTTATTTAAGAGTCGTTTCGTGTGGTACTTTGTCAAATGCCTTACTAAAGTCCAGATTATTTTATCATAATCCTTATCATTATCTGCCGTCCCCATAAACTTTCCTATAAAAAAAATCAAAAATTGGTGAGACATGACCTACCCTTGGTGAATCCATGTTGTGAATCATTGATCAAACTATGGTATCTAAGTGCTCTCTAATGTTTTTTGCAATAATAGATTCCAATAATTTACCCACCACTGATATTAGACTTACGGGTCGATAATTGACTTTAGTCCTCTGTCTCCCTTCTTAAATATGGGAAAAAACATTCCTTTCCTCCACAATAATGGCACATCGCCTATCTCACCGATTTCCCAAAAAAAGTGCACTAACGACTCACTAACAACCTCCTTGCATTCCTTTAATACCCTGGGATACACTTCATCTGGTTTCCCGGCGATTTTAAAATTTTTTATTTTTTCTATAACCTCCTCCACCATTTTCCTAGTTATCACAAAATCTTTGAGTTTCTCCCATCGCTTTCCTTTTGAACATCGTTCACTTCAGGTATCGTCGTGTATCCTCCTCCGTAAAAACACTTAAGAAATAATCATTTAGACTCCTACACATATCCTCATCCGTATTTAAGACCTCACCCTGTCCTGACCTTAACGGCCCAATAAATTTCCCCTTTTCTTTTTTTATAAACCTGATAGAACCCCTTTTGGGGCCCCTTTCGCCTTTTTCTGCTACTTTAATATCATAATTGTTCTTAGCAACTCGAGTTAATTTCTTCACTGTCCTCGCCATACGTTATACTGCTCTTTTTTTACCAAACCTGCCTTGAACTTAAAATAAATGTTTCTTTTACTCCAATATTGGTTTTAACTTGGTGGCCATCCATTTTGGATCACTCCCATCTGGACCTTTTTCCCTATAAGGAATATTTCTTTTCTGTCCGTCCAATTATATTCCTTACAAATGAGGTATAATCCTCCTCGGCTCCGACCTCACTTCCCCTTCTAACCTCTCTAATTACCTCCTCAGCCCTGACCTCACTTCCCTGTCTAACCGCTCTAATTATCTCCTCAGCCTCGACCTCACTACCATATCTACCATATCTACCATATACGTATAGTTTGAGAGATGAGATGAGAGAAACAATGTCAAATAATATAAAAATAAACAGATGATAATGGAAGAGGACTCTGTGCAAACAAGGGAGCATGGAAGGGTAGATAATAGAGAACACAACAAGAAAGGGATATAATGGGAACCTTCACCTATATGTTGAGAGTGCAGTGAGGCAGTAAAAAAAAGGCACTCAGAAATAGCTAAAAAGACTAAATAAATAACTGCCCTGTAGGGGTTTTAAAGGAACCTATATATCAACATAATTAAATTAGACTAAACCTGTTTCTTGTTGTTCACTCAGCTCAATCTCTTATGGTCTCCTCAGCCTGATTTTCATGTTGTTGTAGATGTTGTAAAGAGCATTGATTTCCAAAATTTTATACAGCTTCAATGATATGTCAACACTTGTTTCTCCATGAAGAACATGAAAACTGTGTGTGTGTTGACCAATCTAGCGTCTCATCACACTGGTGTCTTGTGACCTCTGGAATGACATGTATAATATGTATTAATAAAAAATGTTAAGCCTAGCATTATGTAACAGAGCAGATTGAGGGTGGGGCCCAAAACACATAGGGGAAAACAAACCCGCTGACATGCCAGTCACCAAACAGTGTGCAATAGCAAATGAATGCGTCAGATATACATAAAATATACAAAAGATATTATAATTTTGGAAATATGGAGCTAAACTCCACAATAGCCATGTAATCTAAACTTAACTTAACGGTAATTTAGAGCGTTTGTCCTTAATCACATACATTATTTCGATATCACTTATATTCTTTCTTTGTCTGATTAGTCATGGCTCTATTCTATACCATTAAGCCCGTCACACATACATGACTCAAGGTCGTAACGGCTGTTTTCATCAATAGTCCCTTGAATCGCCGACTCTTAGTGCGTTTGTGAGCCGCTGGGACGACCCGTCGCGCCTCACGAATTTTTATTGTGCGGGTTAAAAAATTGTGGCCGCCTCACGACTTGTCAAAAGTCGTGTCACAGTAGAGAGTGTCGTAGCTCGGTTGTGAAGCAGTCTTAGCTTAACCCCTTGAGACCCAGAACGTAATTGCCATTGTAATTTGGGTACTATTAGACAATCTTTTTTGTGAATTTAAGCAATATTTTATAGATACGACCTGTTTAGTGTCCTTATCGACTAACTAGTTTGGTATATTAAGCTACTTTTTTTGTAATTTTATGGCTAACAGATAATTTCATAAAGCAAAGGAAACATCTGGGTGTCAAGGGGTTAATCGAATGTGTCGTGTCGTGATGCAGTCGCCGACAAAAAAAACGTTAACCATTGGCGGTTGGCGTGGGCAGCGAGGTGACAACACTGGTTCGTGGCCTTTTGAGTGTACATGATAAAAGGGACGCGACTCTCTCTCTCCAAATATAACAAAATCTAATCAACAATTATAAATAATCAACTTAAAACACTGATAATAATAATAATAATAATAATAGTAATAATAATAATAATAATAATAATAATAATAATAATAATAATAGTGGTAGTAGAAGATGTGGTAGTAGTAGTAGTGATATGGGTCGTTCATGGGAGGGTGGGAGGGGTCGTAGTGCATCCCCAAACGCGTGTTGCATTCAGGCTGACAAAATCCATTATATTTCAAATTTGAAGACTCGTACGTAGCTCCGTCGCCTCGCGGTATTGCCGCGTTCTTGAGAACGTCCGACTAGTCGTGAGCAGAGCAGACTCGTCAAGGAATCGTGCCAGTCGGGAGGTGTGGGACACGACTTTGAGTCGTGGCCGGTCACCCCTTGAGTCGTGTAGGTGAGGGGCTTCACCGATGCATATTATTCGTGTTTTTTTAAAAAAAAAACCCAGGTCAACAGGTTAGGACAAGTTAATAACCATTCAGCAAAATCCAGGGGGGGCCCCACAGCCTCCCCTTGTTAAAAAGTTAGGTTAACTCCAAGGTTTCCTAACTACTTTCTGACCTGGGGAGGGATTAAAAATAATAACTATGATTTCTAACAGTAAATTCTATTGATCCCCCATTATTCAGGTAAATTGTCTTTTTACCTAATCTTAAACCTAGAACTAACAAAATGGCAATTAATATTACTCAAAACTGGGTCAGCCGGATATAATGGACGAAACTTCCGCCGTTTAACCAAAGTTTTCTACATTTTTTTTTGCTGTGCAGTATTAATCCACTTCAGCGTAACCTTAACAACTTATATACATATTGAAAAAATGATATAGTTGTCTAATAGAGCATATCGCGAAGTATTATTCAGTATTACTCATACCACAAGCTTATTTATTCACTTGCAGAAACCAAAATATTAATATTTTTATTCAATATGTAATAGGTTAAGTAACATTTAGGCTATATTATAGGCTAAGTTTAGGTTTGGTTTATGTTAGGTTAGGTTATTTATAGGATTGGTTTGGGTTAGGTTTTGTTTAGTTATTTAGGTAAATACAAGGTGTTAGGTGTAAGTGATCTGAGGGGTGCGTGATGGGCCCTGGCTTGCATATTACCCAAGTCTGGAAAGGTTCGCCTACTTTACTTTGACACGTCAGGTTAGGTTAAGTTAGGTCAGGGTTTTAGTTTTCCTTCCCAAATATATGGTAACTTTGTGTGGAATCACAATGGGGGCCCATTTCACGAAAAATCCTGTGTTAGTTTCGAAGCGAACGGCTAAGCATCTTCCCCCGGCAAGGCGACCCTTTTCCAGACTTGGGAAATAGCGGCCCCAGCGGCCCGGCTGGTTGGGGGCCCAAATTTCCTGTGGAATATTTACCAAATAGGTTATTTTGTTAGTGTCTACAAGTTAATGTATCTTCACTACATATATGCAGAAGAAACTTACCAAATCGTGTTATTAAGGTTTGCAGTGAAAGCCCAGTTCTGTCTATTTTTTTTTTTTTTTTTTTTTTTTTTTTTTTTTTTTTTTTTTTTTTTTTACATCACAAGAACTAGCCAGGGCACAACAAAATGGGTAACACAAAGCCCCTTTAGTTGCCAGTCCTAAAAATATGGGTTATTATTAAGCAAACTGGCTTTCACTGCCAACCAAATACACACCAAATACAACAATATACACCAACAAAAATTGCAAAAATTTTTGTATAATTTCTTATATATATTAATTTCCCAGACCCCCTGTTAGTTCACTAACCGGTAAGATTCGCTTTATCAACCCTCTCCTTTTTCAGATAAAACTATATTTTTCTGATAAAATTTTTTTGTTTTGAAAGAATCTGATATTTGTTTGGTTAAGATTTGTTTTATCGCCCCTGCCATATCTCACTTACTACCTTATGAAGGACTAATCTTTTGTCAAAACACGTCTTCTACTAACCTTCCAACCTCTTGGCAAGCTGTTACTTTTAAACAAAATCACGGAATAAATGAATAATATAAATAAATAGGTGCCACTCTGCCGTCGCCGTCAGCACAAGTCAGTGACCACAGGCCAACCCCTCCCTCACTACAGTAGCCAGCTAGGTTAGGTTATGGTTAAGGTTAAGGTTAGGTTTTGTTTAGTTTTTGTTTAAAATAATACTAAACTTCTTAACCTAACCTCCCTTTTTGACCAAGTAACAGTTTGCCAAGAGGTTTGAAGGTTTAATAAAAGACATGTATGACAAAGATTAGTCCTTCATAAGGGAGTAAACGAGATATGGCAGGGTTTATACAACAAATCTTAAAATCACTAACCTAACCTGGGCAGTGGGTATTATTTTACACTAGGACCAGAATTCCCTACACAAGTGGGAGCATGGTTATTTTACCTTATTGGATTCTAAGAAAAACTCTCAATGAGCTTCCGTCGCAAATCAAAACTTTTGGAGATATTTACAAGTGACAAGAGAGACAAGTGTTTACGTGCACCTCACTCTTCTTTCTCTTGTGACCTGCTTCACCTCAATTTTTCCCTTGCCGCGGACATTTTTTAATGTGAATTTGGCTTTAGTCAGGTTAAACGTGGGGTTAGGTTAGATGGTTTTAGACTACTTTCAACCAGTAATTTAGTACGAACTACGTTAAAAGTATTCTTATCTTATATATTTTGTTGTGTTAAGAATGATGGTCACATTAAAAATCGTCGGAAATGCCTCATTTTGCAGTTATCCCCTTAAGGTTAGGTTAGGTTGGAAAAATTCCCTAGAAATAGGTAGGTATCTGTAGGTTTTTGGTTATATATTTTTATGTATTTTCAGCTTTATATCATCCCATAGTGTATACCGGATATATTTTACGTCATCTACAAAATCTACTCCACATACAAAACTCATTTCCCCCTTCCCCGCTCAAAACTCCGCATTCCCAATGGGTCCTCAGGTTTGTTATGGAGGGGGATAACTGCAAAATGAGGCATTTCCGACAAGTTTTTATGTGACCAACATTCTTACCACAAAATACATGGAGAAAGAACATTTATAATCATAGATTCTAAGAAATACTATATGAAATTCCGTCGCAAATCACTACTTTCAGAGATATAAGACGTTTTTAATAGGAAGGGGTGTATATGAGATATGAAAATTAAACTAACTTAACCCCACCTTTAGACTCACTAACCTAACCTAACCTAACCTATTCATACGCTTTAACCTCCTAACTAAAGCCAAATCTGCATTAAAGAAGTGACTTCCCGTGGCAAGGGAAGAACAGAGGCGATGTAGGTCACAAGAGGAAGAAGAGTGAGGCGGACGTAAACACTTTGTCTCTCACCTCCCTATAAACAACATGTCATATCTCCAAAAGTAATGATTTGCGACGGAAGCTCACAGAGACAATATTTCCTAGAATCCAATAAGGTAAACAGAAACCACACTCACAATTGTGTAGGAAATTTCGGTCCGCACATACGGAGTGGTATTGTTTTAGTAGTGTTTGTTTTGTTTGATTGTCTTGTCTGTCTTGTCTGTCTGTCTTGTCTGTCTGTCTGTCTGTCATCAGTATTACTTGAAGACCATTTATTTCCTTTCAAAAATCTGTGGTGAAAAAGATATGACCAAAATCTTGGCCAAGTTCGAACCTAGGCACTGTAGGCCGATTTTGATAACACTTATATGACCAAAATGTGACAAGCGAGGTCGCGGCTCCCGAAGTTGCAACCAACGTCCATTGTTTCCTTTACCAAGGACTGAGAACGATTTTTCACTTAATTAATGAAATCAGTGTCAATAACAATACGGAAATAATTCTCTTCATGCACAAATAGTGTGTTAAGGATATCAAAAATGTCTTTGTAATGGGCTTCCGTGTCGTGTTTTATTCGACATTTTGATGTTCGTATGTGTAAGCCAAAAACTCTGTAAGTTCAGAAACTTCGTACGGTGGTGCTTAAATGTCTGCGATGTTCTAGTTTCTTCTTCCATTTTTACGCTTTGTACGAACCCCTTCTCCTCCCGTGGCGCTTCTTCCTATTTTGGACTGCACCGATGGTCCTCAAAAGGTTGAACGGTCAGAATTTCACTTGAATCCTCGACGGGTTCCTGGGAGTCTTCCATATATGGTCTCCCCGCACTGCTCGATTTCACGTGGAGGTGACGCGGCAATATCCTCTGGAGAATATATAGATTGCATTGATGTCTCATCAACCACGGGAGAGGAGTCGATCAACCTCCTTTACATCCTGGTCTAGTGAGGCAGCTACAACGCCTGCAGCATCGGCGGACTGACCTGGGCTCACTTTCTTGGCTCTGACCTAAGAAAAGGGGGAAAAGAAACACCTGACATTCAAAAGCGCAACACATTCCAGGAAACACCCAGCAACACACGTAAGTTTTGTTGTGAACACCGGGTGGACGTGTTCGGCCTTGGTCACTTCCACCTCGAGGCAGCCAAGGAACCGTTTTGTCTCCACCCGGCGATTCCACATGCACACCGACTGGGGCCCCGCGGGCCCGCATGCCTCCACTGGTTCTCGGGGTTGGGTTAGCGTCGAAGTCCCATCCCCCACAAGTGAGCCAAGAGCTCCCGTACGTGTCATGCCGTAGCGGCGTTGAGCCCTTTGTCTTCCTACGCCTGCAGGACCTCGGACACCCGCAAGGCATCGTTCAACGCGTCCTGCCAAGCGCTCTTGAGGAGGGCAATGATGCCCTCTCATCAACACAATCATCAGGGAGTGTTTGCTAAACTCGTTTTCACCACAGTAGTTTTATCCATTTTGTTTTCCCGCTTGATTTTGTTCGACATGTTGATGATGTTCGTATGTGTAAATCAATGTTCAGAAACGTGCTACGGTTTATCATCTACGACGTTCTAGTTTCTGATAAGATCATACTGAGTGTGCTCGTTGAGGGCGTCCCTTCGCTGGTGGAAAGTCCTCAGCTGACGCCTGCGTTGGTGCTGGTCGGCCATTTTTATGCCAGTCAAGATAGATTACCTATCAAACTTACATAAGACTTTTATAGCCAGGATACGATCCTAGGACAAAAACGCGTTCATGAATAGTGCTGAAGGATTCCTGGACATGTTTCTGGTATTATGTTTTTTTGTTTTTTGTTTTTGTCTCTGGCACATTTGTAAATACATTGCTAATTGCATGCAGAACTACTGTTATTGTCGGTTTTGTCACTCCAGCCGCTGTTGTTGCCGCTCCAACCACTGTTTACGCGGTAGCTGCCTCTGCAGCTGCTGTTATCGCAGCTGTTCCCGCCTTTGCTGCTGCACATGCAGAAGGGAGGCGATGCGGTCCTTCACGGCCGTCACCTGGTCACCTGAGTGCTCGGCTCGTGGCTGTAAGGTCGCAAGTTCGCTGCCTGATGAGGGAGGCGGTTCTGTCTCGTCACCGTAGCAGAGTTTGATGTTCAGTGACCTATAGATCGGGGGATTCTTTGATCACCTTTAATCTCTCACATGAAGGAGCTTCCAGCTTGTCCTTATTATTATTGATCCCTCTCATTGTTATTTGTGTGTATTGCTCCTAACATTTGCGCGGCGCCACAGTCATTGCTATGGTGTCCTACCTAGCACAAGAGCTTCCCACCATCTTAACACTTTCATTTCTCTCACCAGTAAACTCAAACACTTCAAAGTCTAGTTGTCTTTCTTTGTTTTCTTGTCACTATTTATCTTTTACGGAACTTCATGGAAACAATTACTGTATTTCTTCACTTTCTTTTTCACAACTGTGACGCCTTGGCCATGTAGCAACGATTTGTTCCTACAATTTTGCGTTTATATATTACTTACCTTTATTGCCGTTTTTTTTTTAGCGGTTGAGAGACGAAAAAAAGAGATTTACTTCTCACATAAGAGCAATAATAGAGCATATTTTTTTTTTTCTCTCTCTCTCTCTCTCCTCTCTCTTCTCTCTCTCTTCTCTCCTCTCCTCTCTCTCTCTCCTCTCTCTCTCTCTCTCTCTCTCTCTCTCCCCTCTCTCTCTCTCTCTCTCTCTTCTCTCTCTCTCTCTCTCTTCTCTCTCTCTCTCTCTCTCTCTCTCTCTCTCTCTCTCTCTCTCTCTCTCTCTCTCTCTCTCTCTCTCTCTCTCTCTCTCTCTCTCTCTCTCTCTCTTCTCCTCTCTCTCTCTCTCTCTCTCTCTCTCTCTCTCTCTCTCTCTCTCTCTCTCTCTCTCTCTCTCTCTCTCCTCTCTCTCTCTCTCTCTCTCTCTCCTCTCTCTAGATTCACGAGGCCATCGATCTCACGATGTCGAGGTCATGATCGCTTTCCTTCCCTCTCTCTCCTCCTCCCTCCTCCCCCCCCCTCCTCTTCCTTTTTCAAATTCTGCTAACCTCCTCTATTTCTTTTACCTCCTCCTCTTCCCGTACGACATATTGTCTATGAACAAATTTTGTTTTTCTATTCTCTTCTTCTCCTCTCCTCTCTCTCTCTCATCTCTCTCTCATCTCTCTCTCTTCCTCTCTCTCTCTATCTCTCTATCTCTCTCTCTCTCTCTCTCTCCTCTCTCTCTCTCTCTCTCCTTCTCCTCTCTCTCCTTCTCTCTCTCGTCCCTGTCTCTCTCTCTCTATCTTTTCTCCCGTCTTCTCTTCCTTCCTGCCCCGTTTTAACATTTCTCTCCTCTATATTTTTTTCGTCTTCTTTTTCTATTTGTTTTCGTTTTTTGCGGACCTCAATGCTAGATTTTAGGGATCATGGGGGGAGGAGAGAGGGGTGTGAATGGTAGAATAAGAGGAAGGAAGAGGAGGGAAAGGTCAGAATGAGTGTATGAAAGTGAAAAAGAGAGAGAAGAGAAAGGAGGAGACAAAAGGAGGACGTGAAAAAGACGGTGTAGGAAGATGGAAGGCGTAAACATGAAGAGAAAATCAAAGGAGGAAGAAAATGTGAGAAAGAATACTTTGCTGTGTATCTGATGAGAGAGAGAGAGAGAGAGAGAGAGAGACCGCCCAATTTCCCTTCTCACCACTGTTGGGAAAATCCAGAGTCCCTCATCACCGCCAAGATCCAACACCTTCTTGGACGCCCACCATCTCCTCAACTCCAAGCAATTTGGTTTCAGGCAGGGAAGGTCAGCTGCAGACCTGCTCCTCCTTCAGTCTGCTTCCTGGAACCACTCGCTGGATAGAGGAATGGACACCTTTGTCGTGGCTTTGGACATCGCCGGAGCCTTTGACAGGGTGTGGCACCGAGGTCTCGCTGCCAAGCTGAGGAGCCTGGGAGTGCGCGGCGCCCTACTGCAGCTCATCCAGGACTACCTCCAAGACAGAACCTTACGGGTGGTGATCAACGGCCACACTTCCAGCCAGCAACCCATCCACGCCAGCGTCCCGCAGGGCAGTGTACTCGGGCCTCTTCTGTGGAATTTCTATTTCAATGACATTCTCCAGCTCATTCCTGAGGCCCAGGCCTACGCTGATGACTGCACCCTTGCCTTCCCCTGCGATAGACGTAACTGACAGGACACGGTGTGCCGTATCAACCTGGCATTGGACAACATCGTCACCTGGAGTAGTCGATGGCAGGTCAGCCTGGCCCCTGACAGAACACAGGCTCTGCTTATCTCCCGCAGGCAAGACATCGCCAACCTGCCTGCACCGAACATACGGCTTGAGGGCAGATCACTCTACCTTCAGAGATCCATCTCCATCCTTGGGGTGGAGTTTGACACGGGACTGACCTTCACCAGTCATGCCAGGAGAGTTGCTAAAAACTCGGCCTGGAGACTCAGCTGTGTCCGGCGCATCTCCCACCTTCTAGATGCCAAGGGGGTTGAGGTCCTGTACAAGGCTCAGGTACGTCTCCTAATGGAATACTCCCCCCTAGCATGGTCTTCCTGCCCGCCCTCTTACCTGGCCACACTAGACCGCGTCCAGAGAAGAGCCCAGCGACTGGTTAACGACAAACCTCCCCACCACGCGCCTAACTCCTTCCAACCCCTCCAGGAGCTAAGGGATGTGGCAGGTTTATGTGTCATGCACAAGGCACTAAATTTCCACACGTTCCACCTGGCAGCCATCAAGCTCCCCAGGCCCCCGCCGCCCCTTCACTCCACCCGAGTCGCCCCACACAGACAGGAGCATGTGACTGTGCCCTTCTCCAGGACACAGCACCACCTACGTTCCTTCTTACCCCACTACGGCCGTCTTTGGAACCAGTTAGTTCACCGAACTGACCTCCACCACCACGCCTCGCTACAAGACTTTAAGCGGGGGGTGAACTGCTGGTTCAATCAATCAATCATTGGGGGCATACGCCGGGGGGCGCGTCGCCTCGCCCACCCTACAACGCCCCACTCCCAGGGGTCACCACGCGCGAGTTCCCATGCAGGCTCCTTTCCCATACCAAGCAGCTCTCGACAAGAAACATCAACTTGCCCCAGCCACGAGCCTTGTGGGCGCCCCCTTGGCCTCCTCCACGCCGGATTGTCTCTTACAGATACAACCCGACGGGAAGGATCGGTTTCAGGGTAGCGTGCCACATGCCCATATAGCCGAAGTTGGCGCTGACGGACTATGCAGGTAATAGGCCTCGATTCAGTCTCACTGTGCAATCGCTGATTTGACACGTAATCAACCCAGCGATACCCCATGATTCTGCGAAGACACTTATTACCAAAGGCATTGATTCGTCTCTTCAAGTCACTATTAAGTGTCCATGTCTCACAACCTGCTGGTTGATGGCCTAAATTATTATTAAATATAAAATGTCTGTTTTATATTATATGTAGCTATAGATAGCTCTAGTATAAAACCTAGAACCTTAGCTCTAATAACACCAAATGTACTAACAGTTTAAATAAAAAAAATACAAATAAAAAAGAGGAGAGAGAGAGAGAGAGAGAGAGAGAGAGAGAGAGAGAGAGAGAGAGAGAGAGAGAGAGAGAGATCTTTCCAAGCTATCTCTTACAACTTCCTAGTCCTTATCTTGCATTATTTACCTTCCTTTTCTTCATTACGTATCTCCTTCCTTCCTACTTCCCTTCCTTCCTGTTCCTTCTTCCATCTCTCATCATACTTCCTTACCTCTTTTATTTCCATCCTTTTCTTCTATTTCTCTCCCTCCCATTCTCCCTTCACCCTCTTCTTCCTTTCTTTTTTCCTTCCTCTCTTCCTTCCTTCCTTGCCTTCCCTTTCCTTGGGCATTAAAGTTTAAGAACTCACTCTATTCGCCAAACCCACACACTCATTCTCTCTCGCTCTCGCTCTCGCTCTCGCTCTCGCTCTCGCTCTCGCTCTCGCTCTCGCTCTCGCTCTCGCTCTCGCTCTCGCTCTCGCTCTCGCTCTCGCTCTCGCTCTCGCTCTCGCTCTCGCTCTCGCTCTCGCTCTCGCTCTCGCTCTCGCTCTCGCTCTCTCTCTCTCTCGCTCTCTCTCTGGGATTCATTGTTATTTCAAGAACCTTCTTCCCCTCCCCCTTGTCCTCGTCCTCCTCCGCCTTCTCCAACTCCTCCTTCTTCTCCTCTTCCTTCTTTTTCTTATGCTTGACCAGTCATTTTATCTTTTGTCTGCAAACACACACACACACACACACACACACACACACACACACACACACCACACACACACACACACACACACACCACACACACACACGCACACTTATTCCCGCGGATTTGTCCACTGAGAAATTCGGGGGTTACAGTCCCCCTTGAGCAAGGGGATGGAAAGTGTGGTGTGTGAAGTTCCAGCATTACCCTAAAATTGGTAATAAGAGCTCCAAGCTCGCACCGGGAGGGTGAAACTGGCGATCGCGAGTCTGACTTGCGTGGACAAGTAGATAATATAAAAAGGGGGGGTGGACCAATTTAGTTTTGGGGGGGGGGGTAATGACACGCACATACTCACACATACACGCACGCACGCACGCACACACAACACACACACACACACACACACACACACACACACACACACACACACACACACACACACACACACACACACGCACACACATTACACCGCATGAACGGCTTAATGGGTTAGAGCGTCAGGCACCATTATGTGGTTCGGTGTTCGATCCCCGGCCCCGCTCATTCCTGGGGATTTTTCCACTGAGAAATTCGGGTCATTGCTGTCCCCCTTGAGGTGTGTGGTGTGTGATGTTCCAGCATTACCCAAAGATCGGTAATAATGAACTCCAAGCCTGCTCCGGGAGGTTGAAACTTGCGATCGCGAGTCTAACTCGCGTGGAAAAGACCATGGGTGAATGACACAAAGTTATTTTTGTACTTTTAGTTCACTTTTGTTTGTCTTATTTTCTTTCCTTCCTCTATTTCAATTTTTTTTTCGTTTTTCCTTATTATCCTTATTGATTAATTTGATTAATTTTCCTACATATAATTGATAATTATCTTTGATTCACTCTATAATTCTACAATATTTTCACTCTTTTCCTCTAAATTTTTTTGTTATGGAAGGGTTTGAATATTAAGTGTTATAGTAATGGGGTGTATGTATAACATAGGTGTCGGCACCGTATATGGGGAGGCGGTGGCCGAGTGGTTTGCGTCTTGGAGTGGTGAAGGGAATGTCCCGAGTTCGAATCCTGCTGGGGGCAACTCTTTCGACCTTCTTGAATGCGGTCGACAAGAGCCTGGTAGGGGAGCAGAAGGTCCCGAGTTCAAGTCCCACCAAGGAGCAACTGTCAAATACATCGTCGAGTGGCTGAAGAAACCCGCATGCATGCAACAGTGAACCTGTTCTCCGACTGCGAGTGCGACGGAGGAAACACCAGGTGGCAGCATGAGCCTGATTCAGGATCCGAACATCACAAAAAACGGGATCTTCACCTAAAACCACAGGTGTCACTATAAAAAAATCTAGCCTGCGCCGCCAAATGGTGAGGGCGACCAACATCATGATTCTACAGAAGATTCATGATTCTACAGGCGCTATAGGCTCCAACGGAATAAAAAAATAAATATATATATATATTTCTAGGAATGGTGCGGCAGCCTATTCTGACGGTCATTAGGGGAGGGAACACTGCTAGCCTCAGCCCTGGAAGCAGTCGCTCTGTCCCCAAGCTCCATTTAGTCCAGGTCTAACACTTCCCCTTGCCATACTCTATACACTCTTTACCCCCAGCAGCAGCGACACCTGGTACCCATGCATACTGAACATGGTCGTAACTATAAAGGGTTTTATCGATTTTAGCGATTAGGTCGAGAGTAAAAGTGGTGACTGTCATAGTGTTAAGTTAAGATCACTAGTAACTTATTTGCTATCGTCCTCTCATCCTTCCTTTTCTCCTTCCCTCCCACCCTACTTCCTTTCTTCTTCCTTTCTTTCCGTACTTCTGTATTCTTCCCTCTTCCTTCCTTTCCCTCCCTCATACGTTTTATTCCACCTTCCCTCCCTCTTTTTTTCCTACCTACCTTCCCTCTTACCGTCCCTCCCTCCTTCCTTCATTCCCTCCTTCCTTCCTTCCTTCCTTCCCTCCCTCCTTCATTCCCTCTCCTTTCATTATTTCCTTCCTTCCTTCCTCTTCCTTGCCCTACATGACTATGAATAAAATCATTTACGGCACAGAATTTCATATTTATAGGCATAATTGGAACAGCCTTTGGCGAAGGAAGGGAGGGAAGGAAAGGGAGGTAATGGAAAGAGGGGTAAGAAGATATATAAGGAGGAAAGGAGATAAATGAATAAACCGAACCAAGATGAAAACAGGGAGGGGGTTTAGGAAAGGAAGCAAGGGAAAAAGGTAAGGAAAAAGGAAATATAGGGAGTGAGAGAATAAGAGGAAAAAGAGATAAGTCATAAGAGCTTATAAAGAAGAAAGGAGAGAAAGAGGGGGAAAGAGAAAAGGGAGAGGATAATCAAAACCGCGTAAACATCATAAGCAAATTGAAGTGTTTTTAGGAGCAGAAATGATGAGGAGGAAAAAATCTTGAGGGGGGGAAAGAGGTTATTGAGTGAGAAGATGAAGAGGTGGATGAAGAGGAAGAAAATGCTGAAATAGTGTGAATTGGCGCTTAAGAAGAGGAGAAGAGGAAGAAGGAGGAAGAAGATATAGAAGAGGAAGGAAGGAAGCAGTAGGAGCAAGAAAATGAAGGAACCCAATACGCCATAACAGTGAGCTCCATCTGCCATCTGGTGGCCGTCTGGGAACCTCCCGTCAGCTCAGAATGTCGGGTCTCGGGGTGTCAGGCTTGACTTATTTTCCCTTATTCCCTACCAAACCAGCTACAATTAAGTGTTGCCATGGTCAACATAGGTTTATGCAAAATGAAAATATACGAGTTTTACATTATTCATAGCGTTATAATGAGGATTGTTGGCAAAACAGAAGCATTCGACCACAGGTGTCCTACAACATTCTACTAAATACTGTAGAGGAATGCTTCAAGGCGGGTGTATGGGTAAATAATACCTTCTCTTTGCATGCATGAAGGTAATATTAACCCATACACCCGCCTTGAAACATTCCTCTACAGTATTTAGTAGAATGTTGTAGGACACCTGTGGTCGAATGCTTCTATTTTGCCAACAATCCTCATTATAACGCCATGAATAATGTAAAACTCGTATATTTTCATTTTGCATAAACCTATGTTGACCATGACAACACTTAATTGTAGCTGGTTTGGTAGGCAATAATGGAAAATAAGTCTAGCCCGACAGCCCGAGACCCGACATTCTGAGCTGACGGGAGGTTCCCAGACGGCCACCAGATGGCAGATCGAGCTCACTGTTATGGCGTATTGCATTCCTATAGTATCATATAGCCCTTTTCCTCTTCTTCCTCCTCCTCCTCTTCCTCTTCCTCTTCCTCTTCCTCTTCCGCTTCCTCCTCCTCCTCCTTCTCCCTTTCTACACCTTTCTACTTCCCTTACCCGTCCTTCTCCTTCATTATCTTTGCACTTTTCTTAGCCTCTCTTTATCCCTCCATTCTCCGTAATTACCTTTTCTTTGACTTATTTTTTTCCTTCTCTTTTTCCCTCCTCCATAACATTTCTCCTTATCTCCTTTTCTATCGATCTTTTCTGCTCTTCCCCTTCCTCC
>JACEEZ010019434.1:60000-62500 GCA_016584305.1 Chionoecetes opilio
CCTTTTTAACATTGCCCATGCTCAAGCTATGGCAATGATTAAAATTGACAAAGATCGAGCATTTCTTCAGGCTCAACGAGAGAAGGAACGGCGAGGATACATGGGTGGAGTTGATATTGCTTTGTCATTAAAGGAAGATCGAATTCACAAGCGTAGGAAGAGATCGGATGAGCGGAAACTGGAGGAAGAAAAGTTAAAGAAGGAAAGGTATGCAAAGGTAAATCTGGAGCAACATTCATCAGGTAGTAGCAGTGAATCATGCACGCCATCTCCAATAAAACGTCAATGTACTCGACCTGTTAACATAATCTCACCAGAGGTTGCTGCTGCTCTGGACAGGACTAAAGTAAGTGACAGAAAGGTAACCTATATTTTAGCTGCAACAGCATCTACCTTAGGTCACAACCTTGGGGGACTGGCCATCAACAGAAGCTCCATTCGTCGAGGTCGCTTAGCCAGGCGAAAAGAGATCTCTGCAGTGGTTAAGGCTACTTTCAAAGTAAACAAAAACTGGTGGTCCATTGGGATGGTAAAGTGGTCCCCAGTCTGACTGGAAAAGAGAAGGTGGATCGTCTTCCTATTCTTGTATCTGGAGGACAGACAACTAAGCTATTGGGAGTTCCACAACTTACTACTGGTAAAGGAGAGACTATAGCACAAGCAGTGTTTGCTTCATTTGAAGATTGGAACTTGACAGACCGTGTCGTGGGACTTTCATTTGATACCACATCCAGCAACACTGGCCACACTAATGGAGCCTGCAAACTCTTAGAAAAGAAAATGGGCCGGAACCTTATCCATTTTGCTTGTCGGCACCACATCATGGAGTTGATAGCTGAGGCAGCCTTCTCTGCTTGCATGGGTGCAGCTTCGTCTGGTCCAGATATCCATATCTTTAAGAGATTTCAACAAGTGTGGAAGTCCATTGCAAAAGATCAGTTCGATGTTCTTGACCGAAGTGACCTTCCAAAGACTGTACAAGACCAATTCACATCTTCTGAAGTAGAGGTGGTGATAACTTTCTGCATGGCCCAATTGAAGAACCTACAACCTCGTGATGACTACAAAGAGCTTCTAGAGTTAACCATAATCATACTTGGTGGCAATCCTCCTCAAGGCATTAAGTTCAGGGAGCCAGGGACACTCCATCGGGCCCGCTGGATGGCACGTGTAATATATGCCATAAACATTTGCCGTTTCATAAACAGTTCAAGCTGACAGGACCAGAAATAAAAGGTTTGAGGAAATTTGTAGCCTTTGCTGTTCAACTGTATGTAAAGGCCTGGTTTGAAGCCACTTTAGCTATAAAAGCCCCTGCCAATGACCTTTATTTTCTATACAAGCTAATGAATTATGGTGATATACTTGTGAGGATTCACACCACCAAGACATTTTGCCGTCATCTCTGGTATCTAAGTGAGAATTTGGTGATTTTGGGCCTCTTTGATTCACAAGTGCCTGCTGATGTGAAGAGAGCCATGGTTTCAGCCTTGAAAGATAAGGGTCAAGAAAATCCTCCTCCTCGTATACAACTGGATCCGACACCCACAAATCCTGCAAGAAAGACGCTGGCAGATTTTGTCACTAGTAACTCCACCAAGCTTCTTGACAACTTTGGGGTGTCACAGAAGTTCCCTCATCAGGATCCAGAAAAGTGGAAGGATCTGCCAGAATTTGCAGAGGCAAGCAAGACCTTTGAGAACATCAAGGTGGTCAACGATTTAGCAGAGAGAGGAGTCGCCCTAATGCAAGAGTATAATGCCCTCCTCACCAAGAAAGAGTATAATGCCCTCCTCACCAAGAAAGAGTATAATGCCCTCCTCACCAAGAAAGAGTATAATGCCCTCCTCACCAAGAAAGAGTATAATGCCCTCCTCACCAAGAAAGAGTATAATGCCCTCCTCACCAAGAAAGAGTATAATGCCCTCCTCACCAAGAAAGAGTATAATGCCCTCCTCACCAAGAAAGAGTATAATGCCCTCCTCACCAAGAAAGAGTATAATGCCCTCCTCACCAAGAAAGAGTATAATGCCTCCTCACCAAGAAAGAGTATAATGCCCTCCTCACCAAGAAAGAGTATAATGCCCTCCTCACCAAGAAAGAGTATAATGCCCTCCTCACCAAGAAAGAGTATAATGCCCTCCTCACCAAGAAAGAGTATAATGCCCTCCTCACCAAGAAAGGAAGAACAGCATCAGTTCCTCTTGCAAGTCATTGAGGAGCACCGAAAGAGGTTCCCATTTGCTACAAAGGTCTCCCTGATATCCACAGAAAACGGGCAACAATTAGTGGGTTATGGGCCCCCACGATACCCCCCTTTAAGAGGCTAATACTCACTGCATCTTAAACGCATGAGGGGAACTCGGAATGACCTCGTGTGACACCTCCAAATGACGTTCAAATTAATTCAAATTTTGTATACATGCATTCTACCCTCAAAGGAAGCTAATGAAGGGGTCAGACCTAAGGAATTGGTATTTCGAAATTTTGCCTTATATTT
>JACEEZ010019434.1:67500-75000 GCA_016584305.1 Chionoecetes opilio
CGGTTGATGTCTCTCGCGCTGAAGCCGTTGTTGATGAGGACTTGAGTGGATCGCTCGATTTCTTTGTGCATTAGTTGCCATGTACTACAGTGTGTGAGAGCTCTTCTGATATAAGCACCGATTGTGGAGTCTTTATATCTCTGCGGGCATTCACTTTCTCCTTTGAGGCAGTGTCCGGTGTTCGTTGGCCTCACGTAGACGTTTGTGATGAATGATTCTTCTTTCTGCGTTACAAGGACGTCTAAGAACGGCATTGATTTGTCTGAGCTGCTTTCTATGGTGAAGGTGAGGCCTGAAGTATCTTGTAGGCAGAGCTTCAGCTGTTCTGCTTCGTAGTGACTTGTCGTTTTGATAAAGATGTCATCGATGTAGCGGCAGTATATGTCGGGCTTGCTTATTTTCTTGAATACTTCTTCTAAGCAGCCCATGAAGAAGTTTGTCAGCAATACTCCTAAGGGAGAGCCCATAGCGACGCCGTCTATCTGCCGATATTTGCTCCATCGGGGAGAGGTAAAAGGTGCTTCTTTAGTGCAGCATTCGAGGAGTCCACGTAGTACAGGTTCCGGGACGTCAAGCGGCGGGATGGAGTCATTGTTATACACCTGGTCGATGATATAGTTGATTGTACGGTCAACTGGTACGTTGGTGAAGAGGGACTCGACATCAAGCGAAGAGATTGCACTTCTGGCGTTGTGGGTCTTGAATATGTCGAGCATCAGAGTTTCTCAGAGATTAAAGCTAAAAACAAGAGGAATTCTTCCACATGTCAAACACACCACCAACTAGGGGAGGGGGGGCACTCAGTAGAGCGCATACCTCCGCCCGAATATAAAAAAGTAAAAAAAAGAAAGTAAAAAAAAGAAAAAAAGATAAAAAAAAAAAAAAAATAATATATATATATATATATATATATATTATATATATTAGTATATATATATATATATATATATATATATATATATATATATATATATATATATATATATATATATATATATATATATATATATATATATATATATATTATATATATGCACTCAGTATGAGCTCATACCTCCGGCCGAATATTTCATCAATTGGTTGCCATGGCAAATAGATTTCATCCAAAATTAAATCAGTCCTTCCTTATACCAAATAGACTTGGTATACCGAGTTTGGTCCAAATCTATTCGTAACTTTTTGAGAAATCCTGTACACTAACAAACAGACAGACAGACAGACAGACAGACAAATCGGGGTGAAAACATAACCCCTCCAACTTCGTTGGCGGAAGTAATAAAGCAAACCATGCATTGAACTTGATCAAAAGATTTAATAGCCTTCCAAAAGATATAAAAGTACATCTAGTTAAGGCCTTAATAATACCAATACTAGAATATCCATCGTACCCATTGCTCACATTATCAAGAACGAACTTGCTCAAACTTCAAATAATTCAAAACAAGGCTTTTCTCTTTGTTCTAGAAGAAAAATACCCATACAATATTACCACTGAATAAATGCATAGCCTTGCTAAATTAAAACCAATAAATATCAGACTTTTATGAAAAGGCAATAAGAACAAGAGACAGATTAACGAACATAATCAAAGATAAACACTACCTAGAAATAATAGGAGGACAAGACAATAAAGAGCATGGATGGTTTCAGAAACCATCGAAAAAGCTAAATATAGGTTACTCCTTAGTGTAGTGGTTAGCACGCTCGGCTCACAACCGAGAAGTCCCGGGTTCGATCCCCGGGCGGAGCGAAGATAGATGGGTGGTCTTTCTTAAAACCCGAGCCCCTGTCCACCCGGCAGTGAATGGGTACCGGGTGTTAGCTGGGGTTTTCTGACCCCCCTCCCGGGGTGGTGGCTTCGGCCAACACTAAGCTGCAGCGGTAGATCACTACGGTTCTGAGGAATTATCCTCTAAACAAACAAACAAACAAACAAACAATAGGAGAACCGTATCCAATCTTCACTGCAAATTAATTACTGAAAAAAGAAGAAAAAAAAAATCATAAATCACAATTGTTCTATACATGAATGTGTGTATGAATGGGTAGATGCATGTATGTATAAGTATATATTAAATGTATAAGAACAAAAATAAAAGATAAATAATAATAGTATTATTGTGGGTATGTGTATTTATTTAAGGACAGTTGGGTTGGTAAATTCATAAATTTATTCTTCATATACGAAGTTAAAAATGTTGACTTTCCAAAAAAACTAAAAAAAAAAAAAAAAAAAAAATATATATAATATATAATATATATATATATATATATATATATATATATATATATATATATATATATATATATATATATATATATTCAATGCCTTCCAAATATAACAACAAAACAAATGTGGTAGAAGTGCGTGGCAAATCACTATAATCTAATATAAAACAAGGTGGATCGCCCACAAATCTATTTGCTCTTATACTGTATTTCATTTTCTCTTGCTTTACATTTCTTCAGCTCAATTCTTCTCTCCCCCCCCCCTGTCTATCCCCCCCTCAAACTAAACTAAATCATGCTCACCTCTACAACTGAGGAGAAAATATCTTCCACTTGCTGCTGAAGAAGGGTTCTTAGACCCGAAATCACGATACAGCAATGACAAGCTACGGCGAAGTCATACAATTGATTACTAAAGAGAATAAGACACTCTTAAGACGCAGATAAAATATCTTGAAAAATATAATAAACGCTGAACTAGCTATCGCTTTTAACGAGATCTGTCTCAGAGAAAATCTCCTGCTCGTATATACTCTAAATATATATGTATATATATATGTGTATATTATATATACACGTATATATATATATATATATATATATATATATATATATATATATATATATATATTATATATAATATATATATATATATAATATATATATAAATTTATATATATATATATATATTATGATGGACCGAATATCTATTTTCCGTATTCGCGAATGCGAATGCGAATGCGAATATTTGGTTTTAATATTCGCGAATGCGAATGCGAATTGCAAATCTATAATAATATAAGCGAAAGTGTGTGCGTGTGTGTGTGTGTGTGTCTGTCTGTCTGTCTGTCCGCGATAGGTGCTGCCCCTTGTGGCGGAATCCCATCATATGTCACAGTTTTGGAATCAGGTTGACCAGGGGAGGTTTTAAGCCTACTTATAGGATGATCCGATCACTTTTTTTTTTTTTTTTTAGCAGCCTATTAGCGAGAACTGAAGAAAAAAAAGTGGGTTGCGAGAATTGAGGAAACCTTGATGTAGGGTGATGGGTAATTGGTGAGTGAATGGGTGGGGTGATGGGTAATGGGTGTGGGGTGATGGGTGAGTGAATGGGTGGGGGGTGATGGGTGATGGGTGAGGCAATAGGTGGGGGGTGACACAGGTGGTGGGCCGAAGGCCCACCAATAGCCCTCCGCAGGAGCTAGCCAAAAAGTGCGCCCGGAGGGCGGCTTTGCTTTCAGGAAAGTTAGTAGGGGCTATGATGTGAATGGGTTGGCGTTAATACATACATTTCTACATCCATGATTTCAGGAAAGTTAGAAGGGGCTATCTGGAGAGTCTGTGATTGGTGGGCCGAAGCACCAAACACAGGTGGTGGGCCGAAGGCCCACCAATAGGCCTCCGCAGGAGCTAGCCAAAAAGGCCGCCCGGAGGGCGGCTTTGCGGCTAGTATTACATAAATTTTAAGTAATACACTATTTTTGATATCATACAGGTAACTGAAATATTTTGTATGTATTGTAAGAGTTCAGCCATACAAATATGAATATCTAAAGTAAATTTCATTCAATTTTCTATGTTTCCAGGTTGTGGGACGAGGACCCACTCCTACACGAATACTTACGTGATAATATCTTACATGAATAAATATTATTGCAAAGTTTACACTTTGCAATATCATTAGTGATAATCTCGAAATAATCCCAAACCACACATGATGTGACTGGACGCCATTACGCAGTAGGCTGCTGCAATATTGTTCTCTTTCAAAGAAAGTTGATTGTGCTCGTGGGTGACAGAGAAGAGCGCGTATATGCTTACTGCAGTATGGCGCACGAGGCAATGAGTTGAGTTCAGTAACAGTGACCTTGAGAGTAGCGACTCAGCTGCGGCTGCCACTCTATTGAAGGGTGGAGGATGGAGGTAGTGTCCGAGAGACACTTTTTTTTTTATTTTTTTTTTATTTATTTTTATTTTTTTATTTTTTTATTATACATCACGAGGAACTGGCCAAGGGCACAACAAAAATGGGTAACACAAAGCCCGCTTAGTTGCAAGTCCCTATAAAGAAGACAGTAAGAGAATAAAATTAAAAAGAGGGGTGAGCCAATTTACTTCGGGATTACCTTGGTTACCTGCCTTGGCTACCACTACACCTCCTCACCCCATTCTTTTAACTAACGGTCGGCTATACTATTAATTTACTTATATGTTTGCTTGTGTAATATTATGTTCACTTGATTTAGTTTTTCTTATTTTTGTAAGTTTATTGATATGGGCAAACTATTCGCATATTCGCAAACAAATTCGAGTGGGAGTGCGAATGCGAATGCGAATGCGAATATTGAACAAACATGCGAATATTCGCAATTGTTAATGCGAATGCGAATATTCGGTCCATCACTAATATATATATTATATATATATACATATATTTATATTATATATTATATATATATATATTATATATATATATATTATATATTATATATATATTATATATATATATAATATATTATATATATATTAATTATATATATATATACATAATATTATATTATATATATATATATATTATATCATTATTTATATTAATATATATATATATATATTATATTATATTTATATCATATTATATATATATTATATAATATATATACATATATAATATATAATATATATATAATATATAATATATATATATATAATATATTATATGCAATATATAATATATATTATATATATATATATATATATATATATATATATATATATATATATATATATATATATTATATATATATATATATATATATATATAATTATAATATTTATTTATATACTATATAATATCATATATATATTATATATATTATTATCTATCTATTTATTTATATATTTGATTTCTTGTTACGATTCATCATGATGTTCAAGGTGACAAAACGTAACTTGGGTTGTAGCAACGTTTTCGCCAAGGCACTTGCAACATCAGGTAAAAATAGTTAAAATGTCAATTAGTTGAAGGTGCTAAAAAGCGAACATCTCAAAAGATTAATCTATGAAGAAACAGAAAGTTTCCTAATTTTCTAAAGGGATTACTAACTAATAGATATATATAATTTGTACTTAGGACTGTGTGCTGAATGTGTCTGAGTTGGTAGAAGGACTGAATGAACACTCAGTGTTGTGGGGTGACATTTCAGGTTGCGACGAACGAGAGTCGAGCAATGAAAAACAGTGGTAGTCATGAGAAAGTGTGTGAAGACTGGTTATTGTCGGCAGGCTGTGGTTAGTTAATTTAGTTCATAGGGTATGGCCTTGATAGGATACTAAGTCATTCATAGAAAAAGGTGATTAATCATGTGATGTGAGCGTTGCAGTTGGAAGTGAAGACGACAGTGTCAGAAAATTATGCTCAAGCTAAGGGTTAGATTCTTGCGTCTGCCAGTTCTAGCTAACTGAACATTGATCATAATTAGTGAAGGCTTTGGTATAGAGTCTTTTATTATGGAAAGGATTCTTAGGTGTAAGAGAAGATTAGGAAAAATAAATTTAAATTGAGTATTTGAGTAGCTTTTCTTCACTACAACGAACGGACACCTAACTTTTTAGAAGCTGTTTAAGCAAGAGATGAGATGTGAGATTTCCAGTTCAGATTTTTAGTAAAGGATGGTCTTAGAATGTTCATTGTAGAAGAAGGAGACAGTTGAGTGTCATTGAAGAAGAGGGGATAGTTATCTGGTAGGTTTTGTCGAGTAGATAGGTGAAGAAATTGGGTTTTTGAGGCATTGAACAAAACAAGGTTTGCTTTGCCCCAATCAGAAATTATAGAAAGATCAGAAGTTAGGCGCTCGATGGCATCTCTCCGTGAATCACTTAGTTCCTGTTGAGTTGGACGTCTAATAAACGACGTTGAAAAATGCAGGGTAGACTCATCAGCGTAGGAGTGGATAGGGCTTTGAGTTAGACTTAGAAGATCATTAATGAATAATAGAAAGAGAGTGGGTGATAGGACAGAACCCTGGGGAACACCACTATTGATAGATTTAGGAGAAGAACAATGTCCATCTACAGTAGCTGCAATAGAACGGTTTGAAAGGAAACTTAAGATAAAGTTACAGAGAGAATGATAGAAACCGAATGAGGGTAGTTTGGAAATTAAAGATTTGTGCCAGACTCTATCAAAAGCTTTTGATATGTCAAGGACAACAGCAAAAGTTTCACCGAAACCCCTAAAGGAGGATGACCAAGATTCAGTTAGGAAAGCTAGAAGATCGCCAGTAGATCGCCCTTTACGGAAACCGTACCGACGATCAGATAGAAGATTGTCTATATATCTGTATATAGGTGGATACACCTGTATATATATATATATATATATATATATATATATATATATATATATATATATATATATATATATATATATATAGCGAAAGTCTGTCTGTCTGTCCGCAATAGGTGCCGCCCCCTGTGGCGGAATCCCAGCATATGTTCACAGTTTTTGGAATCAGGTTGACCAGGGGAAGGTTTTAAGCCCACTTATAGGATGATCCGATCACTTTTTTTTTTTTTTTTTAGCCTATTAGTGAGAACTGAAGAAAAAAAGTGGGTTGCGAGAATTGAGGAAACCTTGATGTAGGGTGATGGGTAATAGGTGAGTGAATGGGTGGGGTGATGGGTAATGGGTGTGGGGTGATGGGTGAGTGAATGGGTGATGGGTGAGGGAATAGGTGGGGGATGATGGGTAATGGGTGAGTGAATGGGTGTGTGGTGATGGGTAATGGGTGAGTGAATGGGTGTGTGGTGATGGGTAGGTAATGGGTGAGTGAATGGGTGGTGGGTGATGGGTAATGGGTGGGGGGAATACATACATTTCAGGAAAGTTAGAAGGGGCTATCTGGAGAGTCTGTGTTTGGTGGAAATACTGAAGTGGTGGGTAATGGGTCTATCTAGAGAGTCTGTGTTTGGTGGGCCTTCGGCCCACCTAACACAGGTGGTGGGCCGATGGCCCACCAATAGCCCTCCGCAGGAGCTAGCCAAAAAGTCCGCCCGGAGGGCGGCTTTGCTTTCAGGAAAGTTAGAAGGGGCTATGATGTGAATGGGTTGGCGTTAATACATACATTTCTACATCCATGATTTCAGGAAAGTTAGAAGGGGCTATCTGGAGAGTCTGTGTTTGGTGGGCCGAAGGCCCATCAAACACAGGTGGTGGGCCGAAGGCCCACCAATAGCCCTCCGCAGGAGCTAGCCAAAAAGGCCGCCCGGAGG
>JACEEZ010019434.1:80000-90000 GCA_016584305.1 Chionoecetes opilio
CATAGCCCACGGTGTTATCTACTCGCAGGCTGCCTAGCTGGTTAGAGGCAAGAACAAACACACATTATCTAATGCGACTGGCCATACCGCGCGCTGATAGTGGGTTCCCGCCAAGCTTACGTTTATCGCTTGCCTCTACCTGATAGGCACCCCGCTACCCTCTACCCTCCCAGCAAATCGCGTTAACTTTTTGACGTGACCCGCCTTCATTCTGGACTGTGTTACCAAGGTATGTACAATTTTCCAAGAAAGTCCTCGCCGCACGCATGAACTGTACTGTACTGTACTGTATCATCTAATAAGCCTCCAAACACCTGGAACTTGGGTCATGCTAGGTGATCGCAAGTCCCAAAGGCTTTGCCTTCTAGAGCAGCGCCTTAAGAGCCATCACCAGAACTTCCAGCGACTTAGCAAGGATTACTGCATCATCGGCAAAATCAAGATCAGTGATCTTGGCATTGCCAAGGGATGCTCCACAATCACTTTGGTCCACAACTCTGCCCAATACCCAGTCCATACAAGTATTGAAAAGTTATGGCGCATGGATGCACCTTTGCCTCACTCCTGTATTCACAGGAAAAAAGCTGGATACACCTCCCCCACACTTCACAGCACTCTCAGTACCAGAGTACAGGCTAGTCAGCAGACCAACAGTCCTTGCAGGAATCCCGCGAAGCTGCAGAAGATCCTAGAGTGCCTCACGATGCATTGAGTCAAACGCTTTCTTCATATCAGCATAGGCTGCAAACATCGATAGACTGTCCCAAGGGACTGTCCTGTTTACCATTCAGCTTAATCTTTACGTAAACTGAGTCACCGTGATCATGATATGAATGATAAATTTCGATTGTTTGCAAGTTATCTTTCATATATTATAGGACTCTTCCACTGGCTTAATGCATACGACATTTTACACATGTTTTGTATCCTGGAATAACTATTTCAGATAGTAAATGTTTATCTCTGACGTTTATCCAAATCTTGGTGATACGATATCAGGCGTTTCTGAGTTGACATATGCCAATCATTCGTTACGCCACAAAATTACGCATCTCGCATTCGTGTATAGAACTTTTAGTTCAAATATAGTTTTTGTAAGCTTGCGTGAGTGGTTACCAATAAGGCTTCTAGGGTCCACTGGAACAGAATGCATGATTAAGACACTTTGATTGTGATTGGCTGAAACTTAACGCAGGCCAGCGTCACTGTTTGGTACGCGAGAGGCTACAGTACGTGGGGAGGCGGTGGCCGAGTGGTTAACGTCTTGGAGTGGTGAGCTCGATGTGCCGAGTTCGAATCCTGCCGGGGACACAACTCTTTCGGCCATCTTTAACGTGGTCGTGGTCGACAAGAGCCTAGGAGGTGAGCACAAGATCCCGAGTTCAAGTCCCACCAAGGAGCAACTGTAAATCCATCGTCGAGTGGCCGAAGCAACCCACATGCTGCATTCCTGTTCCGTCGACTGTGCCTTCAAGTGTGGCGATGGGACAACAGGTAGCAACGTGTGCCTTCAAACTGAGGGTAGACCATCATAGAAAACGGACCATCACCTATAACATTACAGGTGTCACTGTAAAAATCCAGCCTGCGCCAATCAACGGGCGGAGGGCCAAACATAACGTCCCTCCATATGATAACATAGCCTACTGGCGCTATAGGCTTCAATGTAAAAAAAACCAAAAAAAAAACCACTGACGTTGCTCTTGTCGTCCACTCGCCGTTTTTAAAAAATCTGAAAGAAGAAACTTTATCACTGAAGATTCGTCCCAAGTGCCAAGGGCCTTGGCCTACATAGCCAACGGGGCTTAGGTTGAGTCCTCGTTCAATCCTCATCCTCGTTCAGGAAGGGGTCCTTATAGAATTCATCCCAAAAAGTTGACATAGTTGACGTTTTTCTGCAACCAAAGAGATCTTAGTCGTAAGAGATTAAGAAAGAGATCTTTCTAAGATATTAGCGTTATAAACCTTGTCGAGAAAGCGTTGTTCCACTTCCATTCTGGGGAGAATTTCTGAAACAAATAATGTTAGTTTACGTATATAATTTTCGGATCATCCTCCTGTACTTGTCTAGCAGTTCTTCTGATCCGCTACTGTACACGTTATTTGTTCCTGCATGAATGACAGAGAGTATTATTATTATTAACATCGCCGGTGACGTCATCGCAGGCTGCAGTAATGTTTTCGAGTCAGACTGATGGTAAAACAAAAGCGTTTTCTCTTATCATTGGTAACTCGACCAACTCGACCACATAACTCTACCAGGAGGAGGAAAAGGAAGGAGGAGGAGGAGGAGGAGAGGTAGAGGAGTGAGGACCAAGGAGGACGAAACGTAAGGAGGAGAGAAAAGAGGAAGAGGAAGGAGGAGAGGAGGAGGAGGAGGAGAAGGAGGAGGAAGAGGAGAGGAAGGAGGAGGAGGAGGAGGAGGAGGAGGAGGAGGAGGAGGAGGAGGAGGAGGAGGAGGAGGAGGAGAGAAAACATCCCTGTCAGCTGGGCTTAAAGCTGACCTGTTGCTTTGCTTCTCCTCTTTCTCCTTTCCCTCCTCCTTTACCTCCTTCTCCTAGACCTCCTCCTCGTCCTCTGCAGACAAAACATCGCCAGCGTTTGAGACGTGTGGACGGGCGGATGTCAGGGTGGGTGGGTGGGCGGCTGGTGGGAGGGAGGGCATGGAATGGGCGTGGGAGGGAAGGGAAGGAAAGGGAAGGATATGGGCGCGCAGGTATTGCTGGAAAAGTAAGGATATATGCAGTGGCGGCTCGTGATAAAATAAAATGGAGGGACTGCAAGCTTAACACAACAGTAGGATACACAAATTTGACCTACCTCAGGTAATAGTTGGAGTTGATGTTCACGGATTTCGGACGAACCAGGAAGGTTGTATAGGAGGAGACGTCATGCCGCGCATTCCCTGTTTGTCGAGTGAAGCCGCTCGCCCCGCCCCAATGCGGGGAGATTGACTCAAAACATTGCGATTTCACGCTTCGGCTCATTGCATTTTCAAGCTTTCTATCTAATTGATACACAAAAATAGATAAAAAATATGACTGCCTAGGTATAGTTATAGGGTATATAGGGTTTCACGATAGAGGCAAAATGCCGCCTACTCCTATATAATCTCCTTGCTCCACATACAATGTAAACATTGAAAACTGAGGAGGACTGAGCAGTTGATATAGCTGGCCTCGACTGCAGCTCATTGTGTTGCTCAAGTGGCGCGGAGGCGGCGCAGACATGAATCGTACAGCAAATATGAAAGTAACTTAAATTTTGGTCTGGTTTTAATGAAAATTCACTTAGTAACGTATTGAAAATAATTAAATAACATATAATGACTTTTTATTATGATATATTTGTTAGTAGTGTATCAATTCTGCTGTGTCTCTAAAGGAATCATACACCTGGCAGTGAGTACTTCTGGGGGTGCTGCAACTCTGCAGCCCTATGCCACGAGCTGCCACTGGATATATGAAATTGTGAGTTGGATGGGTAAGAAGTAAGGAGTTGCAATCATGTTTTTCTTTCTATTAAGTTAGTTATTATGGTTCCTTTGTATTCCTTTGTAGTCCGCCTTAAATTCCTTTCATTTATTCAGATCCTCCGTGGTTCACCTCGCTGCCAATGTATGAATGAATGAACACAAGAATATGGGAACAGAAGGCATACTAAGAAGTCAAGAATAATTGTATATCGTCAGTAGTAGTAGTAGTAGTAGTAGTAGTAGTAGTAGTAGTAGTAGTAGTAGTAGTAGTAGTAGTAGTAGTAATATTTATAGAGGATTTTTATTTTGTTTGGTTAAGAATGGGCATCTTCCTTCGTTCATTTCTATCCTTTCTTCTATCTTTTTTCCCTCTCCTCCTGTTTTTTTTGTCTTGCTCCTTGATTTTTTAAATTTCTTTCCTACCTTCCTGATTTCTTTTCTTTTCTCTTACATCCTCTTTTAACCGTCTTTCTTTACTACTCTCTTTATTTCTCCCTTCCTCCCTCCATCTCTCCCTCCGTTTTCTTCTTCCTCCCTTCCATCCTTCCTTCTTCCTTTCCTTTAGTTTGAATATTAAAGAAACTAGCCAAGCATCACAGAAAAAGGGAAAAAAGAAAGGGCAACGGAAGGAAAAAAGTTTGTGTAATAATTTTCTTTGGTTGCAGAGGAGTGAGGGAGGGATGGGGGGTCCGAACTGTTTAAGTACTCTTCTTTTTCTTCTTCTTCTTCTCCGTGTTGCTGTTGTTCTTGATCTGTTGTAGTTTTATTTTGTCTCTTATTTTCTTCTCTTTCCTCTTTTGTACTTATATTTATGGGCCCCACCCAGCTCCGCACAGGGGCACGTAGCAACCCCTAGTCCCTCTCACGGGGCTCCATCCAGCCCCCCCCCCCCCAACGGGTCGCGGGAAGAGGGTGGGGCACAAGGGGTAGTAATCGCCTGGGCGCCTTCTCTCCCTGTCAGGTCTTGGTGCGCTACCTGCCCCAGCACTACCCCGTTGAGGAGCTCACGGCCTACGTCAAGGAGATGCTCAAGGACGACCTGGTGGAGGTGACGGTGCTGTGGAGGAGGACCTTCTCCGCGTTCGTCGTCTCTACACACAGGAGGCATCGCCGTGAGCTCCTCGACATGAACAACTGGGAGCGACATGTGTTTGTGTGCCCATATAGCTCTCTCACAACAGCTGCGGCTGCTTCTTCACACCCTGTCATCAATGGAAGGTAAACTGAAAATTGCCTCCTATAACTGTTAGGGTGTGAAGAGTAGTGAGCCTCACATCAGAGATATCCTGGGGCAGGTGCACGTGATGGCCCTACAGGAGACGTGGCTGTGCCCTGACGAGGTGCACAGACCGAATGGTCTCCATAAGGACTTTGTGTCGTTCTCGACTTCGGCGGTGGACGAGACACGGGCCCTGAAGCGTGGTAGGCCATACGGTGGTCTCACTTTTCTGTGGCACAAGAGTCTTTCTAAATACATCAAAGTGTAATGCTCAGGATCCTCGCATCTTGGGCATTGCATACAAGGACGACAGGTTCTCCATGTTGCTGGTGAATGTGTATCTGCCCACCAGTAATGTGGAGAATAGGGACGAGCAGCAGATGTATTTAGGAAGACTCGCCTCCATAATAGAGGATGCCGAGAAGCAGAATGTTTGCATTCTCGGTGACTTTAATGCTGCCCCGGGCACTGCCTTCTTCACAGACATTCAGCGCATGTGAGGAGACCGCGACATGGTGATAGCTGACGTGAGGACGCTCCCCCAACGAGCTTCACTCATGTCAACCAGGGGTGTCTCTCACGCACGTGGCTGGATCATGTGCTGTTGTCACCATGCCTGTTTGATGTGATGGATGAGTGCTCCATTATGTACAACAGAGTCTCTTCAGACCATTTTCCTCTCTTGGTGGATTTAAAAGTTAATGGGCTCCCTGCTCTGACACAGGTCAGGCAGAATAATGTGGCAAGGATTAAGTGGGATTTTCGGGACAGGCGGAAGAGAGAAGAGTATAGTCGTATGGTGACAGAGTTGCTGAGTGGCATTGCCATAGATCCTGTCAGGGTATGTTGCTTCCAGAATGCATGTCTGGACCGTGGGAACCATGACGTCATCGACGCCTTCCAAGAGGCGTTGATAGAGTGCATGGTGCGTGCTGGCCAGACTGTGTTTGGTTTCTGCAGGAAGAGATGGAGGCAGATACCAGGCTGGAATGAGTTTGTTCGTGAGGCGCACAGTGCCGCGCGGGAGTCCTTCCTTGAGTGGAGAGCGGGTGGTGGTCCGCGTTGGGGGCCACTGGCTGAGAGGATGAGGAGCACCAGGGCCAGATTCAAGCTGTGTCTCAGGTGGTGTAAGTCACATGAGCACCAGCTTCGTGCCCAGTCCCTGGCTGACAAGCTGGACGCTGGTGACTCCTTTAACTTTTTTTGGTGTGGCGTGCGCAGCATGAACTCGGGCTCACACACGCTTGCCCTACGGGTGGATCACACTGTGGGGGAGGAGGGCATCGCCTTCATATGGGGAGACCATTTCAAGGGCATTCTCAACTGGGTGAGGGACGAGGAGAGTGAGAATGCCCTTCGTGGTGGGATGCGAGGTGTGTCGCTGCAGGGTTTCCGCAGTGTGGACCACGAGGAAATGAAAGGGATATTGCAAAGCCTCTCCTCCAGTGAGGCTTTGGGTATGGATGGGCTCCCTTCTGGGGCATTTAAGTATGTGCCCCCCCCCCAGCCTGGTTACATGGCTCTGTCTCTTCATCAATGCCTGTGTCTGCCATCAGTACATACCCAGTCAGGTCTTGGCAGTGCTTTTAGTGCCCTTACTGAAGAGTAAAGTGAAGGACCCTGCTAACTCTGGCAATTTCAGGCCCATTGCCATAGCGACCGCCCTGTCCAAGGTGCTGGAGAAAGTGGTGCTCCATCGTCTTGAGGCCTACCTGTATACACTGGACAATCAGTTCAACTTTAAGAAAGGCCTTGGAACTGAGATGTGTGTGTGGACATTGAAGAATATCATTCATTACTACACTTCCAGAAATTCACCTGTTTGTCTGTGTTTTCTGGATGCCAGAAAGGCGTTTGACATAGAGTGAATTACTAGAAGCTCTTTCATAAACTTCTCGTCAGGGGTACACCTGGGTACATTGTTAATTTATTAATGTACTTGTACACTACCCAGGCATTTACTGTTTAGTGGGTTAATTTCTTCTCTCTGTCCTTTAGTACTACCAATGGTATTCGTCAGGGGGGGATTTTATCTCCCTACCTGTACAATGTGTACACGGATTATCTCAGTGCCAACCTTCGTGATAGAAGGTTGCCTCTTACTATCGGCTGCCACATACATGATGGGTGCATCAACTCACTGAGCTATGCTGATGATATGGTACTGCTCACACCCACTGGGGATGCGTTGCAGGACCTTATCAATGTGTGTCAGGTGTATGCTGCAAGCATGACATTGTCTACAATACCACTAAGACAGAGTTCTTGGTAGTATCACCGGCACACACTCAGGTGAATTACCTCAAAACAGCATGGCTCGGTGGGTCTGCCCTCACTTTTGTGGATAGATTCGCATACTTAGGCCATGTTATATCCCACGACATGACTGATGATGATATCATCAAGCAGACCATCCAAGCTTCTTGTCGTGGAAAATACTCTACAGAGGAAATTTTCCTACTGTAGCAGAGAGGTGAAGATGGAGTTATTCAGGAGTCACTGCTACTCTATATACTGTAACTCGCTGTGGTCGCGGTTCAAGGTGGCCACTCTGAACCGCCTTAAGGTCTGTCACAATGACATACTTAACAGGCTTCTGGGGCTGCCCAGGTGGGTAGCTCGTCCCTGGCTTTCGCTAGGAACGGGGTGAACAATCTGGATGTGATCCGTCGACACTCCGTGTTCAGTCTTAAGGAGTAGGGTGGAGCTCTCTACGAACTCCATCATCACCTCTGTCAGGCAGAGCTCGGCCTATGTATGTGGACCTATACAACAGCGTGGCTGGGTCTGCTGTTTGTGCAGAATGTGGGGTAGCACAGGTGTCCATGTATGTTTATTGTATGTACTTTGATACTATGTCCCCTAATGTGCCTATACTATGTTCTTTTGTTTGTTTTTGCTCTAGTACTTAAGTTACCTCCTTGTCTTGTTCTTGTTGCTTTGTTTTGTCTGTATGCCTCCGGGCGAGAATAAAATTATTATTATTATTATTATTATTTACATATCATTAGCGTTCAGAAAATTAGCTATTTCCGGGTTTCATCTCTCTCTCTCTCTCTCTCTCTCTCTCTCTCTCTCTCCTCTCTCTCTCTCTCTCTCTCTCTCTCTCTCTCTCTCTCTCTCTCTCTCTCTCTCTCTCTCTCTCTCTCTCTCTCTCTCTCTCTCTCTCTCTCTCTCTCTCTCTCTCTCTCTCTCTCTCTCTCTCTCTCTCTCTCTCTCTCTCTCTCTCTCTCTCTCTCTCTCTCTCTCTCTCTCTCTCTCTCTCTCTCTCTCTCTCTCTCTCTCTCTCTTCTCTCTCTCTCTCTCTCTCTCTCTCTCTCTCTCTCTCTCTCTTCTCTCTCTCTCTCTCTCTCTCTCTCTCTCTCTCTCTCTCTCTCTCTCTCTCTCTCTCTCTCTCTCTCCTCTCTCTCTCTCTCTCTCTCTCTCTCTCTAACCCAAGAAAGTGAACAAATATATAAAATCAAATATATATCTTTCATGAGGTTAATCTTACATAGGAATACATAGGAAGACAGATAACAGATGACCCTTTTGTCTACAACGAGGCTATCTGGTGAACTACATACTACTAACTAACAAACTACATAGCCGGACAAGCAAGCTACATGTAAAAGATCAGAAAACAGTTGGGAAAGGATATCATGCATCTAAAAAGGTTAGGAACAAGAAAGTTTTATAGTGAAGAATGAGAGGAATGGAGTATGCTAACTAAAACTACCACTAACACTAATTAATCCGGGGAATGCTAATAAGATTACTCACGGGGTAATATCAAAGCCCATTTATTTTCAAGTACGCGTTTTTTACACGTACTAATTCTGTTTTTAATTGTAGTTATTGTGCTGGCTGCGACAAATTTAGCTGGTAATTTGTTCCATAGATTGGTTACTCTAACATTGAAACAATATTTTCGAAGATCTGTGATGAAACTCTGTCCATTCAGTTTTAAATCGTTGTTTCTTGTTGTCACTAGTATATGCTTTCCTGCTAATTTAGTGTCATCAGCAAATTTCGATATATTAGATACAAGCCTGCAATCTAGATCGTTGATATATATCAGGAAAAGAGTTGGACCTCAAGACGAACCCTGAGGCACCCCACTTTAACATCTAACCAATCCGGTTCCTCATCATAAATTACCACACGTTGCTTACTTCTCGCAGCGATACAGCATTACTGACCAAACAAAGGATCTTAGTAATTTGATTCAAGTTTTTCATGTTTATCCCTAGGTTCGTCAGTATGTTTGTCATCTTCCTAATACTGTTCTTAATCATGGCAATTCGGGCTTTATCCTCTGCATCACACCGTCCATCCTCGTTCACCAGACTGCTTAAGTACTTACGTAGAATTCTCGACTTGCTTGATTGCAAGTCCTCTGATTGACCTTAACGTTCATCCTGTCCCTCTTCTTGGTTGTCCCCATACACTCCGTTTGGATTCTCAAACCCATTCTCATGCATTCTTCGTCCAGCTTGACCATAGCGTCTGGGGCTTCTCCTTGGAATCAGCCAGTAGTACTGTTTCATCAGCGTATCTAACATTGTTGACATTTCTCCCTCTTACCCTGATTCCTTTCAAGTCCTTTAGCGTATTCATGACCATCTGACTATAATGAAAAACAAGTCCGAAGACAGGACGCACCCCTGGCGGACTCCTCTTTCGATGTCAATTCAGTTGGTCTTGCTATCCCCGATTCTTACCGCCGCCTTCTGTTCCCAGTACAGGTTGACTTATCATCCGGATATCGGCCATGTTGACTCCTTGAACCTGTTGCATCTCTGCCTCTTACATCCTCTTCTAACCGTTTTTCTTAAATTCTCTCTAAATTTCTCCCTTCCTCACTCAATCTCTCCCTCCGTTTTTTTCTTCTATCCTTCTGTTCTTCCTTCATCCTTTCTTTATTTAAAAAAATTTATTAAGAAAACTATAGTCTATTCACTTAAGCTGGATTCTTGGGAGCTGCTCGATGCCTACCTGAGTATGTAAGGACGTCGCTGATTGGCTGAGGCTACCAAAATACCACCACCATCACCACCCAGCCCGCGTGCATCAGCCAATCAGCGACGTCCTTACATACTCGGGTAGGCATCGAGCAGCTCCCAAGAATCCAGCTTAAGTGAATAGACTATAGTAATGCATCACAGAAAAAGGGAAAAAAGAAAGGCCAACTGGAAGGAAAAAAAAATGTGTAAAATTTTCTTTGGTTACAGAGGAGTGAGGGAGGGAAGGGAGGTCCGAAATGTTAATACTCTTTTTCTTCTTCTTTTCTTTCTTTTTCTCCTCCGCGTTGCTGATGTTGCTGA
>JACEEZ010019434.1:92500-100000 GCA_016584305.1 Chionoecetes opilio
CTACTCTAGTAGCTCATGGTGGTGCTGTATGCAATTTATGTCCAGAACTAAACTCTTCAAGAATCCACTAATTGAAGGTCCAGGAACAATATTTGGTTGGTAACACATTTCCCACTGACGGCGAAATAGCTGAAATGGCCACGCCCCTTTTTTTGGGCCACGCCCTTTTTGAGCGAAGTACTACCATCCGCCGAACATCTCTACTGGAGCTGACATACCCCAGGAGATTGTTGACGGATTACTTGAATGCCTGGAAATTCGTGAGAAGAGTTATCAAGAGTTTGTTGAGACCAGATTTCAGGATAAGGAGAAGCACCTACATGATACAATCCCTACCAACCGCAAGACTGTTTTCGAGAAACGTACTTCTACTCCGTCCACAGCGAAGAAATTGATGGCGAAAAAGGATGCTGCAGAAACGATTAGGTACATGCTAGAGAAAGAGGGTACAGCATGCTAGAACTCCTGAAGTATGAATTGACCAGCACATCCCAGTTCCTCACCACTAAATGTAAAGATGCATCAAATTGAAGAAGCCCTATAAAGCCTCCTTAGCCAGGGAACTTGTCAGTCAACTTCCAAAGGAGACGAGGAATGTAAAGAGTGACGCTCAGATGACAATAGTGGACTTCATGGCACTTGTGCGTAAACTACCGATGAAAAGATGGGCCTTCACACATTCGGGGAATTGGCTGAGAGTCTTTCCAACAGCATTCTTGCTACAGGCTTCGAGTCCTGCAAAGAATAGACATTATTTTTGATGTTTATAAAAAATCATAAATCAAGAAAATGGAACGGGCACAGAGAAGTTCTTCAGAAAAAATCACTATCACTATTAGGTCTGACAATCAGAAACTCCCTGTCGATCTTGATATGTTCTGGAGCTCAATGTTGAACAAAGTTCGGTTGCAGGAGTATGTCTTCAAGTGGATGCTGCAGAATGTAGAGTTGGACAAGGAGATCTTCTTTGGAGGAGTATATGGGGGTGAATGCAGGAAATTGTTAGCTGGCACTGAAACACAGATCGCAGAGCTCTCAAGCAACTAAGAAGAAGCCGACGACAGAATCATGTTCCATATTAATGATGGTGTTGTGAAACATGGGAATCAATCAGTCTTGGTTGACTCACCTGACACAGATGTCTTTGTCAACCTCTTAGGTCCAACGGCTCTGTAGATACAGTCACGGTGGATGGTAGTACTTCGCTCAAAAAGGGCGTGGCCCAAAAAAAAGGGGCATGGCCATTTCAGCTATTTCGCCGTCAGTGGGAAATGTGTTACCAACCAAATATTGTTCCTGGACCTTCAATTAGTGGATTCTTGAAGAGTTTACTTCTGGACATATATTTGCATATAACACCACCATGAGCTACTCTAGTATATGTTCTCTTCAGAGGTATTATTTTGTGGATTCTGAACCTGTTAATCTATTTGCACGAGGTAACACATGAGGACAATTAATGGTTAAATTTATCAATGGTTAATGAATGAGGACTTCTACTATCCTTTAGACAATTACGGTATTATTCTATTTTTTTTTCTTTTTTGATACATTTCTAAGTTTTAATACAATAGATCACCCGAATGCACATCTTTAAAACAAAAGAATTACATGATAGATTATTTTCTTAACCACCCTACCTAATACATCGCACGATATACCAATCAATCTTTGTAGGTTTTCTCATATTAACTATTTCGACGGGACATCTCCAGAGGGTATGATGTCGAGAGGCCGCATTACCTTTATACGTGTATGTCCATTGGGATCCTTCTGTTATGCGGGACATCGTTTATCTCGTCTCCCTGAAAAAAAAATGATGTATAACTCTTACTAAACTCACTCACTGATATGACTACAAAATGGGGGCATAATGTATAAAGGTGTTGTTTAGTATATGTATTGGGTTAAGGCACTTGGAGTTGACTCAGTCATCATCCCACATTCCTGAAATAGGGGAGGCGGGGATGAGCAGGAGGGTATAGGCATGAGATCGCCCAGCGGGAGGGGGGAATGTTTATTTTTATCGGCTTATAATCTCCTGGTTTTATTCCATCCGGCTTTCAGATATTTAAAACAAGATTGCTACCGGTTCCAACTTTCGTTAACAATGGGAAATAAGACTACGTTAGGTATCTTAACAGATATAATTTTACCTGAAATAGGGGAGGTGGGGATGAGCTGGAGGGTAGCCATGAGATCGGCCAGCGGGGGGGGAATGTTTATGGCAAGCCCACGAGGAAGATCGTGGTGTTGCCAAGTTTGTTGCTAGTAAGCTTTCAAACCTATTAATATATGAGCTGAATACTTCGGGTGATCTTTGTATTTAGTGTGTGAAAATGTTTGCCTTATGGGGGTCCCATTATTACTGTTTCAAATATATTATTAATCCTTGGAGGGGTAGGGATAATCTTTCAACTTGGCACAACGTCATTTTATATGCTCATGTGAATATTATTTGGGAGAACATGCCATCTGCTATTTCCCGAACAAACTAGGACACTGTGGAAATTATCCACCAAACACCCTCTTATAATTGGTAGAGTGGTAGTTTGTTCCCCCCCCCCCCTAGTGAGAGGTATTTTCCGCTCATAATAGGAGGGCGCGCATAGGGATATGTATATATATATATATATATATATATATATATATATATAATGGTAATGGGTAATAATTAAGGTAATTTAAGTAAATGATTAGTACTGGGATAGGATAAATTAATATTCCCAGTGGTTAATAAGCATTGCACTTAAATAATTAGCACTTTGATTTTGAAGCGCGTTCATTGGCCGCCGCCCATTATATTCTAGGCCACCTGACATGATACACGTGTCATAGGTATTGGTAGCGGGGGTCTCGCCCACCTTGAAGAATCAGTACACTCCGAGCCCTTGAAAGGATAACATCAATTGTTAATAGACGTGCTGGTCTACAGTACATTCCACACCTCCATCGAGTTAATATCTCTTCTCTGATTATTAATGTGAAGAGATTTTGTACATAGTTAATTGTACATATAAGTGTAAACCAATAGGACCGTGTTAAGATACAACACACTGATGACAATCCGCCGCGTCAAGCTACTGGTGTGATAACCATTGACGTCTCGACAAATACCGCCTCCAGCCCACCGCCTCTTGTCATACACGGGCGGCCCTGATCACGGGCGACCGCATCGGATCACAAGATCATTGCAGTATTAATCAAACCCTGATCCGCAATGCAACCCTACTATCCACCGATAAGTATCCTAGTTAGTTGATTGGCTGGGATAATGTGTCGATGCGATAGAACATGGGTTTTGATTAGGTAAGGACTTCAAATTAAATATGTATGTGACATAAATTCCCACAGACACCATAGCCCCTGAATAATTGATGTATATGCTACGTCTCCCTAATTGGACTGGATAATTAGAGGGCTTTCTTTATATCTGTTATCGCTTTGAGGAAAGAAGAAAATTATATTAGAAAACAACCTCACTCATGGGAAGGCTTAATTAAATCCATTTTCCCGGTGGCGCGTTCCCAGCAGCCTGTGTATTCCGTGCAGTCCACTTTTGTTAACCAACAAAAGAAAACGCGAACTGTGCATGCGCGGAGGCGACTGTTTACTAACAAAGATTTGTTGATCAACATAGACGGATCGCATTAAACACGGTACTGTGTACGCATTTTGTTGCGTGTTCCTGAATGTCCGACAAGTGTTCTCAAGCAGGGGAGGGCATATTGTTTTTTCTTTCATAGGAAAAACATTCATGAATCGAATAATGCGCTCTGCTTTTGTAATAGTGAAGTGAAGGACTATTAAATAGCCTTTATGCAGTGATTCATGAGTAAATTTACGGGATACATCATCTTGCTCATTTCTAAACAAAATTATTTTGATGTGCATCATAATCTTTCCTGTAAATCTCCATCCATGTTATCGGAGGACGCTTGCGAATGCTTTTGCTGTTAACAAGTCTTTGTTAGTAAACTTTCGCCTCCGGGCATGCGCAGTTCGTGCCCCCCCTTTTGTTGGTAAACAAAGACGGATTGTCGTAGGACGCCTGGGAATGCCTTTGTTGATCAGCATGTCATGTTAGTAAATATTCGCCTCATAAATAAACATTTGCATGCGCAAATCGCGTTTTCTTTTGTTGGTAAACAAAGGTGGACTGCACGGAATACACAGACTGCTGGGAACGCGACACGGGCACTACAAATCTTGGGAAGGGGAGGAGGAGCTGGTGGAGGAGGAGATGACCTCCTAGATTATATCAGCTGCAGTGATTATAATGAGATCTTGAATATACCAATCACACGGAGGAGGAGGTGCAATATTTGGCTTATAACACACACACACACACACACACACACACACACACACACACACACACACACACACACACACACACACACACACACACACACACACACACACACACACACACACACACACACACACACACACACACACACACACACATTGTACACGCGACACACACACACACACACACACATTGTACACACCCACACACACACACACACACACACACACACACACACACACACACACACACACACACACACACACACACACGCGGGCTGACACAAACGCAGCTATTTCCTTTCCACTTTAAATATCTACAATAACAAGCAAATCCTACGCTCCTGTGACTCCCATCCCCTCAGCCCCCAATCAGTCTCAAATCACTTGAAATCAGACCCTCTTTCTAATCTTTTCCATCCATCCGTGAACCAATCTCGTACACCAGCTCAATCTCCATTTATTTTTATATCTCAAATAGTGTCGGTATTTTATTCAGAGAGAGAGAGAGAGAGAGAGAGAGAGAGAGAGAGAGAGAGAGAGAGAGAGAGAGAGAGAGAGAGAGAGAGAGAGAGAGAGAGAGAGAGAGAGAGAGAGAGAGAGAGAGAGAGAGAGAGAGAGAGAGAGAGAGAGAAGAAAAGTTTGAGTAAGGAAACTGCAATAAAGTTAGATTAAGCTAGTTCCTATACTCATACATCTGCTTCAGCCTTCTTCTGTTCCTCCTCCTCCTTCTCCTTCTTGCGGATAATCACAGCGGTGTGTGTGTGTGTGTGTGTGTGTGTGTGTGTGTGTATTCATCTATTTGTAATTTACAGGACCTGAGCTGCACTCGTATGGCCCCGTCTCCATATCAACATTCTTATCATTCATCCTTAGTGTTGGCCAAAGCCATCACCCCGGAGGCGGGTCACAACCCACTTAATATTCACTTCAACTCTTCGCCATTTAGAACTTTATGAAAAAACATTTTACATGAAGCATATCAATAGAAGCGCAATTTGATTAGCTTTCCATTGATATATTTAGTTGTCTGATAAATGAATTAGCACTATGCATAAATTAGCGTTAACTAAATAAATGAAATTATCAATCGGGTAATTATCCCGATTGATGATGTTATTTATTTAGGTAACGCTAATTTATGCATGGTAATAATTCATTTATCAGAAAACGAAATATATAACTATATGAATAACATCATCAATTGGGAAAATTACCCGATTGATGTTATTTATTTAGTTAACCCTAATTTATGCTTGGTGCTAATTCATTTATCAGAAAACGGAATATATCAATGGAAAGCTAATACAATTGCGCTTCTATTGACATGTTTCATGTTGAAAGTTTTCTCGCAAAGTTGTAAATGGCGAAGAGTTGAAGTGAATATTAAGTTCATGCATATTTCTTCAAGTCTCATAATGACATTTATTTAGTGTTTTACTGTTTTTTATTTGATATTTTTATAGAACAAACATTTACGAAGATTACAGTATATCATTTATACTGATAAACCATAGTCTAAATGATAGTCATATGCAGCAAGTGAATGGGCCAGCAGACAGGTTAACCCCTGCCGCACGGCGGCGCCACCGTCGGCAGATAACAGAAATTGCATTAGGGGGATCCCGAGTGAGATATCTTGTTGTAGAGTGTCTTTGGTTAAAGGTTGACGTACATGTATGTACAGTTTATTGATGTGAGGGCTAAGGGGACAGAGGAACGAGGTATAAGGAAGGAGATAGAATAAATAAGGGAAGAGGAAGAATCGCTGATGATGGTAGCCCAAGGAGGGGAGGCGAGGAAGACTCGCCAACACCACAGATCCTTATCAGCCGGCAAGGGGTGAGCAGCAGCCACCTGCAGATTTGCTGACCTCAGCTGAGGGTCCGTCCACAAGAAAAGGAATAGGGAGACGGAGTAAAGGAAGAGAGAAAGCGAGGAATAAGAAGAGAGAAGAGAAGAAGAAGGAACAACAAATGAAATGAAAGGAAAGACTTGCTGAGACAGCAGCATTGCCAGCAACCAAGGAACGGGTCATCACATCACACCTCACTGATTAACTGTCACACTGAAGATAACCTCTGACCTGTACCCAACACCTGCAGACCAGCTGCACTTGCGAGGGCTGGCTGAGCTTCTGAACGCGGGACAGGAGACATAATTTATCTAGACTTGAGTGCGTGCACACGCAGGCCTGCGTCGCGGTGATCTCTTACGAGACTACGAGACTAGTGTCTTAAGTGCAGCGAGCGAGTTAACGCGTGGTATTCCTTCACGGCCTCTTGGGTAGGCGCGCGTGCTCGGGAAGGTGACTTGAGTCCCACTCTGCCGCGCCCATACACGCCGCGCCCCTAACCGACGCCCCGACGCCCGCTCCGCTTTACCCCCGGGCCAGGTGCAACCCGACGGTGCCACGACGTCCTGCAAGACACCTGCCCCTGTGGTTTCTCGCCTGGGCCCCCCTGGGACCCCGGGGCATTGCGAGAGACAAGCGGTGGGATTACAAGGATCGCTCCGCTTTGCCCCACGGGGCGGGGTGCAACTCTACGGTGTCACGACGTCCTGCAACACATCCGCCCCTGTGGCTTCTCTTCTGGGCCCCACAAGGACCCCGGGGCATTGTGTGAGACACACGCAGCAGGGCTTTAGGACCCCTTGGGTACCACAGGTCTACAAGGAGGCTACGCGGCAGATGGTGATGTATTAATTACGGTACAATGCATGCCAGGGGGGGCTATCAAGGATGTCCCAGGGGGACCTGTAACAAGCCAGGGACCTCGGGGGGGACAGGGAGGGTTGCCCCCCGGCAAATGCCGGGGCTCTTGCCGGCCTGGGGATGCAAGCTCCCCGTATCTCCGACGCCAGGGGGCACTGCCCCGTTTAATGTGAAACGTAAGTACATAGTACATGGAGATATGCCCAACCCGGCACCCTACAGGTAGGGGTGCTGGGGATTAGTTGTCATGCCACGTCAGCGACCCATTGGATAGAACCGTAGCGGTTTGGGGGGACCGCTAAGAGGAGCTTCACCCCCCGTTGCGCCCCTTCTCCCCAGACGGGGCGTAACAATTTATAAGGTCAATTTGAACGTTTAATATTAGTAGATATTAATATAATATAATATAAAATTAATATAATATATAAAAACTGCGCCTTAAGATGAAGAAGGTTTCGTTTAAATTGTTACAT
>JACEEZ010019434.1:105000-112500 GCA_016584305.1 Chionoecetes opilio
TTGGCCTCACCTCATTATAATGCTCTGTGGGTTAGACTAAGAGTTCCTAGTTGATAAGTTAATGGTTAAAGGTAATTTTTAGGGACAGACAAGGCTGTTCTTGGCCCGTGTCTGGTGAAGGCAGCATTCTGTAGGTAGGGAGTTATGGTGTGTGATTCCCTGTACACTTGGCTAATTGATATTTATTAACACGGTGCGTTGGTTTACTTCCGCCTCTCTAACTTAACCGCTCGGCTAAAAGAGACCACTGCAGCAGGACTTTAGGTTAGCATACGATATTACTTTTATTCTTTGCTATAAAATTTTCATGTATCCTCTTTAAGTACATGTATTCTTTTCCAACTGTTTCCTGCCGGCCTGTCGCCGGAGGAAAGGGTGGGCGAGGAGGAGCCTTGTTCTGTGATATTTTGTTCTCTTACGTGTACTTTGTTAGTTAAAAGTATGTTAATTCAGCGGATACCCTCGTTTTAGACTAATTGTTCTCCTGGTATCTGTTTTTTCTACGTATTCCTCCTCCTCCTCCTCCTGCTATCATTAGCATTAATTTAATTGACCTAATTTCCTCTTTCCATCTCTCGATTACCTTTTTTTCAAAATTATTTAAATTTAATTACGTTGTATGCTCTTTTATATATCTTGCCTCTTGTGCATTAGTCCTTCCTTCCTTCCTTCCTTCCCATTCGTCATTTGCAATTCTTCTGTTTCCTCTTTTCTTCTAGCTTCCTCTCTTCTTTTCTTGTATATTTTCCCATTTTTTATTAATCTTATACTCCAAGTCATTCATCTATTTTCCAATTTCGTTTCTTCCTCTTCCTTCTTTTGCTTCCCTTGTTTTATTCATTCTTTCTCTCTTCCTTCCTTCTTTACATATTACCTTCCCTCCATATTTTCTCAGTCATCTCTTATCCCATCCTTTTCCTCCTCCTATCCTTCCCCTCCTTTCTCTTTCTCTCCTTCCTCCAATATCTCCTTCCCTCCAATCCTTCATTTTCATTTTGCCCATTATATCACATTCCTTCCTTCTTTCCTTCCTTCTTCCTTCCCTTCCTTCCTCCCTCCCTCGACCTCTCCTTTCCACCATTAATTTCCATCCTTTACCTTTTTGCTCATATCTTCCCTTCTCAACTTCCCTTCTTTTCTTCCCTTCCCTTCCCATTCCTCTCCTTCTTTTCTCCCTCTTTTCTCCCTCTTCCCTTCCCTTCCCTTCCCTTCCCTTCCCTTCCCTTCCCTTCCCTTCTCTCCTTCTTCCATGCCATAAATCATTGTTCTATATCGTAAAAGTTGAGACTTCCCTTGACCTGTTAGAGAGAGAGAGAGAGAGAGAGAGAGAGAGAGAGAGAGAGAGAGAGAGAGAGAAGAGAGAGAGAGAGAGGAGAGAGAGAGAGAGAGAGATCCTTAATTTTTCAGCTCTCACTCATTTCTTTTCATCGTCCCCACCATCTGCTCTCTCTCTCTCTCTCTCTCTCTCTCTCTCTCTCTCTCTCTCTCTCTCTCTCTCTCTCTCTTTAACTCTCTCTCTCTGTCTCTTTCTGCGTATGACAAGCTTTCTCCTCCTACTCCTTTCTGTCGTCGTCTTTTCTTTGAGTTTTTTTTATTTTGACCTCTCATCTGTACTCCCCCCTTTCCCTTCTTCCCCTCGCCCATGCCTTCATCTGCAGCTTTCCTTGATGACCGCCCCAAAAATAATAAACGGAAGAAAAGAATGCATGTAAGAATGAAAAAAAACTAAGAAATGTATGAAGAAATTTAGCTATATTAAAACTGTTCATATAGTTGGACAGACTAATAGTAGTGGTGGTGGTATTAGTATTAATCTTATTATTAGTAGTAGTACTAGTATTCGTAGTAGTAGTAGTAGTGTTTGTAGTAGTTGTTGAAATTGTTACTTAATTAGTAGAAATAGTGGTAAAATCATAGTAGAAATAGTAGTTGTAGAAGTAGTAGTAGTAGTAGTAGTAGTAATAGTAGTAGTAGTAGTAGTATTAATAAAAATAGGAAGTAGTAGTAGTAACGTGTGTAATGGAGCTTTGAAATGGTTGACATGTAGTAAAAGGCGACTAACAAAGTTCTTTTCAGAGGATGAAGGATAGAAGGGAGGACGTGGTGGAAGGAGGAGGAGGAGGGAAAGGAAGAGTGGAAGGAAAGAAAGGGGGAGATGAGACTGAATAGGAAGCAAGTGGAAACAGAGTTAAAGGGCGGTAAATGGAAAGGGGTAGGAGAAGGAAGGAAAGGATAAATGAGAGTTAGAAGAAGGAAACAGAAAAATGGAAGTGAGAACTAATATGGTTTGAAGGAGGATGACGAGAAGGCGGAGAATTGACGAGACAATATGAAATGAGTAAAGAAAAGGCAAGTGAAATGAAGGAAACAAAAGAAGGAGAAGATGAAGATAGGGAGAGGATGTAAAGGAGAAAAGGGAAGCAAGAAATTGAGACAAGGGCAGGAAGGGAGGGAGAGAGGGAGAGATGGAGGAGAGAGGGAGAGATGGAGGGAAAGTGATAGATGTGTGTGTCATTAAAGAAGGGTGTGTGATGAGAGAGAGAGAGAGAGAGAGAGAGAGAGAGAGAGAGAGAGAGAGAGAGAGAGAGAGAGAGAGAGAGAGAGAGAGAGAGAGAGAGAGAGAGAGAGAGAGAGAGGAAGAAATAGGATGTAGGTATTTTCTCTTCCTCTCATCCTTCCAAGCTTCTCTCTCTCTCTTTTTCTTTCTCTCTCTCTCACACTCTCTCTCGCTCTATCTCCACGGAATCTAATATCCACGGAACAGTCGCCTGGATTCTTTTCACAAAGTTATGATCATCAAAGCATTTTTTTGCAATTCTTGAAAACTTATTATTATCCTTATTATTATTATTATTATTATTATTATTATTATTATTATTATTATTATTATTATCATTTTTATTCTTATTATTGTTATTTAACTATTTTGTTTTTGTTAGTTCATCAATTTTCATAGTTTTATCTTAATCTTCCTCTGCCTCTTCTCTTTCATCCCCTCTTCCTCCTCCCTGTTTTTCTCTTCCTCCACCTCCTCCCTTTTTTTCTCTTCCTCCTCCTCCCTTTTTTTCTCTTCCACCTCCACCTTCTCCTCCTCCACCTCCTTCTTCCTCTCTTTTCTTCCTTAATATATATGAGTAACTGTGTACAATTGGGAAGATATATTACCCACTTTGCACATTATTTTTCTCTCGTTCTCTTTCTTTCTCTTTCTCGCTCTCTTTCTTTCTCTCTTTCTATCTTTCTCTTTCTCTCTCTCTCTCTCTCTCTCTCTCTCTCTCTCTCTCTCTCTCTCTCTCTCTCTCTCTCTCTCTCTCTCTCTCTCTCTCTTCTCTCTCTCTCTCTCCTTCTCTCTCTCTCGTCTCCTCCTCTCTCACTTCTCTCTCATCCTCTTTTCTTTCCTCTTTCCCCTTTCTCATCCTCTTTTCCCTTTTCTTAACTCCCTCTCCATTCTCTCTCAATTCCTACATTCTCACCATCTTCTCCCCCACATTATCTCCTTCTTTCCCTCCTTACCTTTCTCTACTGCCCCCAATATAGAGATCTGTGATGACGGAGGCGTAATTATTTGAGAGAGAGAGAGAGAGAGAGAGAGAGAGAGAGAGAGAGAGAGAGAGAGAGAGAGAGAGAGAGAGAGAGAGAGAGAGAGAGTAATTGATTAATGGTATGGGCTCTTTACTGTTGCTTGACATATTTGTCATTCTCTCCTCTCTCTCTTCTCTCTCTCTCTCTCTCTCTCTCTCTCTCTCTCTCCTCTCTCTTCTCTCTCATCAAATCGCTCGACCTTTTCATTCAACCATTAGTTCTACTTCTCCCTACTCCTTCCTTCTCTCTCTCACCTCCCTCCCCGTCTCACTAACACCTGTCTCTCCCTCATTCCAGGTGAGTCACCCATCCATATGTCACACATGGCCGCCGCACACACACAGGTAAGGGAATGTACAGATAAATAAGACAACCCTGTCAATGTGAGAAAACGTGAAATTATTCAGAGTTTGGAGAGAGAGAGAGAGAGAGAGAGAGAGAGAGAGAGAGAGAGAGAGAGAGAGAGAGAGAGAGAGAGAGAGAGAGAGAGAGAGAATAATACTAGCCAATATCCATCACTTCCACATGAGAAATTAAATTTTTTTGAGGAACTTTAATGTCTATAGGACTTTAGAATGACTTGAGTCGTCCGGGGAGTCATTAGAGGCGGCCCTAGAATCCTAAGAGCTAGAGGCTTCCTTAGGTAAATGCAATATTGTTAGTGACATGCACAGGCTTGACAAATTATCGTGTTGTACTTAAGGCCTTACTGTACTTCCCCCGCTTTTCTGCGGGGGAAGAAGCGAAATTTCTGCTTGCAAGCGGTCACTTTCCTCTTGCTGTACCCCTGCAGAAAAAGGCCTCCATGAAAAGGCGACGCGGCGGCTGAGATGTAAACAGAACTAAGATCAAATGACTATTTTGACCCTCTAGCTATTTTCACACTGGGACGTATCCTATACCAACATAGTCAGAAAAGTGTGCAGATTCAGGAACCTTGCTTAAAAATTTTATGTGATCATAAATAGCCGAGCAATGATGCGTTGAAGCCAAATTAGTGGAAGAAAATGTTTATGCACTATTTTACTTAACCCTCATTTTCTTATACTTGTGTTTACATTGCAGTTTTACAAATTTATACTAGTGCAATCATACATACACAATCATATATTGTACGTGATTCTTAGTACACGTCTTACCGTTTGTTGTTCTGGATGCACAATTATGTTTATAACGATGTGAACCCGCTCAGAAACTTGTAGTTGATGTCGAATTGTTCTTCACTCACTCTCTCTATATAGTAGGGGGTCCAGGTATACACGTCACTCCCTTTATAAGTAGTATATTGATATATACAAGGATGTACAGAGGACACTAAAAATGACCAGTGTCGAGTAAAATTGGATCCTGACTGACTCTCTTGAGGTCAGTGGGTCACTACCAAAACCCCGGTCATGGGGGCGTGACTTTTAGAAAAGAGGACACAGAGTATCAAATGAGATGAAAGGAAGGAGGAGTTGAAATTCATATAGCCAATCACAAAAATATAAATGGGAGGAGGAAAAGTTGTAGCCAATGACTGAGTATGAAGATGAGTTAGATAGGTGGGATTAAGTGTCAACGCATGGCGCCTTTGCGTGTCACCTTACACTAGAGAGAAGGAAAGATTAAGAAACCTGACACGGACATGCAGCAGCCTTGTCGGTCAAGATCAAAGGATATAGGAGAAGATGCGAAGAGGAGTAATTGGAGACATGCGAGGGTGAGGAGTAATTGGAGACATGCGAGGGTGAGGAGTAATTGGAGACATGCGAGGGTGAGGAGTAATTGGAGACATGCGAGGGTGAGGAGTAATTGGAGACATGCGAGGGTGAGGAGTAATTGGAGACATGCGAGGGTGAGGAGTAATTGGAGACATGCGAGGGTGAGGAGTAATTGGAGACATGCGAGGGTGAGGAGTAATTGGAGACATGCGAGGGTGAGGAGTAATTGGAGACAGTACAATATAACCACACCAGATATTGAGTTTTCTGACGCTGTGGTCGGAGTTAGCTATTCTTTTGGTACCTGGTACTCTCGTTTACCGGAATTCTCGACCCGATAAAAATTGGGAACTTTCGCCGACGGTAACGGTTAGATTGGGTTACCGTTAGGTTAGGTTACGGTCAAGTGAATTATACAGAAACACAAGTAAAAGTTTATGGAACTGTCGCCGATAAGAATTCTCGCTGAAACACCAACCGAGAACTCTCGCCGAAGTGGAAATTTTCGGCGACAGTTCCACTTGGAATATATGAAAATGAAGAGTAAAGGGTATTTCATTATTGGACACCACAATTTTTGCTTGTCTCAAAACACTGTAAAACTGCAGTATGATACAATACACATGGACATTGGTTACGTATCCACATGAAGCAAAAAGCTTTATTTGACTCTAGTCAGACCTCACCTAGACTATGCGGTTCAGTTTTGGTCTCCGTATTACAGGATGGATATAGCCTTGTTAGAATCTGTGCAGAGAAGGATGATCAAAATGATACATGGGATGCGTAACCTTAGTTATGAGAAGAGATTGAAGCTATTAAATTTACACTCACTCGAGAGGCGTAGAGTAAGGGGTGATCTGATAGAAGTTTATAAGTAAATAAAGGGATACAATAAAGAAAATGTAGGAAAAGTTCTTACGGCTAGTAATCAGGGTAGAACAAGAAATAACGGATTCAAGCTGGAAAAGCGTAGATTTAAAAAAAAATAGGGAAAAACTGCTTCACAAATAGGGTGGTGAATGATTGGAATGGACTCAGCAGACAGGTAGTTAGTGCGGAGTCATTAGGGAGCTTTAAAAGAAGGCTAGCTAATTTCATGGATGATGGGGATGTAAGGTGGATGTAGGTACTATTAAGTAACAGGAACTACCACGTGTAGGCCTCACGGCCTCTTGTAGCTTTTTTATTTTCTTATGTTCTTAACTAGGGAGGCTGCGCACCCCCAAACCCCCAAACGCTAGTTTACTAACCTAACCTGCTTACCTAACCTAACCAAACTGATCAAGTTATTGCTGGTATTTAGTCCCTGAATGCAGAATAAAGTAAATTACGGGTAAAAGTTTATTAAATGTATATATTGGGTAATTTAATATCAATATCACGAACTGGAACTGTCGCCGAAAATAGGAACTCCCGCCGACGTGAAAAATTGGAACACTCGCTGACGTTTGCGAGAATTTTGGTTGGCAACAGTTCCAGGTACCAAGCTTATTATACTATAATAACATATATATATATATATATATTATATATATATATATATATATATATATATATATATATATATATATAATAATATAAACGAAAGTGTGTGTGTGTGTGTGTCTGTCTGTGTGTGTGTGTGTGTGTGTGTGTGTGTCCGCTCTAGGTTCCGCCCCCCGTGGCGGAATCCCATCATATGGCACAGTTTTGGAACCAGGTTAACCAGGGGAAGGTTTTAAGCCCACTTATGAGATGATCCGATCACTTTTTTTGTTTTTGTTTTAGCAGCCTATTAGCGAGAATTGTGAAAAAAAAGTGGGTTGCGAGAAATTAGGAAACCTTGATGTAGGGTGATGGGTAATGGGTGAGTGAATGGGTGGGGTGATGGGTAATGGGTGTGGGGTGATGGGTGAGTGAATGGGTGGGGGGTGATGGGTGATGGGTGAGGGAATAGATGGGGGGTATGGGTAACGGGTGAGTGAATGGGTTGTGGTGATGGGTAATGGGTGAGTGAATGGGTGGGGTGATGGGTATGGGGGTGGGGTGATGGGTGAGTGAATGGGTGGGGGTGATGGGTGATGGGTGATTGAATAGGTGGGGGGTGATGGGTAATGGGTGAGTGAATGGGTGTGTGGTGATGGGTAATGGGTAATGGGTGAGTGAATGGGTGGGGGGTGATGGGTAATGGGTGAGTGAATGGGTGGGGAGTGATGGGTAATGGGTGAGTTAA
>JACEEZ010019434.1:115000-137500 GCA_016584305.1 Chionoecetes opilio
AAGAAGCTCGATATTGTGTGTCAGTTTTGCAGCAAAAGTGGCATGGAAATTAATGCGAATAAAACCAAATTCTTTGTAATTAATGGCCAGGAATGTGACAGGCGATCTTTGTCAAGTGGTGGAGTGAGTGTGGATTATGCCTCTGCATATCTGTATCTTGGTGCGTGGTTCACTGACTCGGGAAAAGTGAGTCAACTATGGCGCGGCACGAAACTGCATCTGAAGCAATTGTGAATAAGTTCTCAATATTTTGTGCAAGTAATACACAGATGCCGTTTATATACAAAAGAATTGTATTTGATGCTGCCGTGACGACGTCATTGTTATATGGTTCCGAATCGTGGCTGACGAATAAAATAAAAGGAATAGAAAAGCAGTACAATAAACTGATTAAGTATTTACTGGGTGTTCGCAGAAACACGAGTATAAACCTGTGTATGGTGGAGGCAGGCATCCCTCCAGTCCAGACAATAATTGAAAAAAGTGTTCTAGTTTCGTGAAGTTGAAACGTGTTTGTATAGATTTTGATGAACCATTCCACCTGGTGTACCGTATATGTAGTGAAGCGAATACACCTGGAGCTTGATTCCTTGACAGATGTGTGGGGATTGCTAATATGAACCCATTAGGAAAAATAACAGAAACCGTACGTGAAAAGGCCCAGGGCGCAACAAAGCTAACGAATTATATTACTGATATGAACCCGACTATAACAGTGCACCCGATATATACCAGTAAAGTGTATATTCCTGATTATAAACGTGAATCTCACTAGACTGCGTCTCATGTCTCACAACCTCAAAGTAGAGGTTGGGAGGTGGAGCCGTACACCGCCAGAGGAACGTGTGTGTCAGTGTGATGATATTCCGGTGCAAACAGAGAAACACGTATTGATAGACTGCTCATTGGCTTCCCGGTGCCATGAAAGGTACCCAATGTTGAATTTTTCTGATATTGGCGAATTATTCAATGAAAGAACTTATTTGTGCGAGTTGTACAATTTTGTATATGAAGTACTTCCTATTTATATGTAATTTCATATGCTCCTCTCAAAGTTTATTTGTTTCTTTAGTGTTATTATGGACAAACAAAAAAGATATTCTTTTGTATAGAGTTTTGTGTGCATTGTGTTATCTTTGTCAATAAACTAACTACTACTACTACTGTGCGTGTCATCCTCTCATTTTGTCCGCAAACAACCCATGTCTTGATCTTTTCCTCTCCCTCCTCATTCTCCTATTCCTCCTTTTTCCCCTCCTCCTCCTCCTCGGCACAATAATCTACGTGAGTTTCTCGTAACAAATTTTTCCTCCGGTACATAATTTAATTTATCTTTTTTTTATTCATCTGTATATTTCCTGTTTTCTTCCCTATTTTTCTCTAATGCGAATTACTTGGTCATGAGAGAGAGAGAGAGAGAGAGAGAGAGAGAGAGAGAGAGAGAGAGAGAGAGAGAGAGAGAGAGAGAGAGAGAGAGAGAGAGAGAGAGAGAGAGAGAGAGGAAAAAAAATAGTGTAAATGAAATATTGTAAATAGTGTAAATGAAATATTAAATGTGTAATATTGTATTAAATAATTAAGATGTTACAAATTTGTTGTAAATCTTGTAAATCTCTCTCTCCCTCTTTCTCTCTCTCCTCTTTCTCTTTCTCTCTCTCGATCAATAGGGTCTCAACACTGCTTCACCACAGGAACTGACTCCCACATTTTTTTTTTCTCTCTCTCTCTCTCTCTCTCTCTCTCTCTCTCTCTCTCTCTCTCTCTCTCTCTCTCTCTCTCTCTCTCTCTCTCTCTCTCTCTCTCTCTCTCTCTCTCTTTTTTTCTCTCTCTCTCATGTCCTATTATACGACTGCTAAAGACAATTGAGACTAATCTAGAAACCCATAAAGAGAATCTCACTCAGATATGAAGAGAAAAGAAGAAGAAAGACAACAGCAATAATAACAACAACAACAGCAACAAGAAAAACAAGAAAGAGAAGAAGAAGAAGAAAAATAAATAATAATAAGAAAAGAAGAAAAGAAAGAAGAGGAGAACAGTCGTGGGAGTAGCAATCTGAGCGGAGTAGGGGCTTCATGAACTGCCGTCACCCTTACACGATGGCAGGCAAAACTGCTGCATCATATCCCTAAACATTCACATGCTCCCTACACTTATACTCTAGGGGAGGCGGTGGCCGGTGCTTAGCGTCTTGGAGTGGTGACCTCGATGTCTTGAGTTCGAATCCCGCTGGGAGCAACTCTTTCGACCATCTTTAACGCGAAGGATTAGAACCTGGTAGTGGTGACAACAGGGTCTCGAATTCAAGTCACGCCAGGATCAAATTTTTCTGCAATCGTCGAGTGGCCGAAGACACCCACATACAGCCCATCAACCTCACCTTCGATTACGAGTGCGGCGAAGGTCACCAGGCTGCAGCATGAGCCGCACAGAAAACCATCACAGGTGTCACTATAAAAATCCAGCCTGCGCCACAACAATTGAGGACAAACCATCATAGCCCTCCAGAATATGCAGGGCTAACCATCTGAGCCCTCAAGGAAAAAGAAGATAACACCTAAGGAAGGAACATAATAGCCTACAGGCGCTATAGGCTCAACTAGAGTACCTTGAATAATAGAGTAGCGACAACTCGATTTATGGGCGCCATCTTTGTGCCAGGGCCTCTCAGTTCACCCAAGACCCGCGGAAGTTCTCAAGGCATGACCCCGCAGTATATCATGTTATACATGTATAAAAGATATACTGTTATCTTCGGAAATGTTTGTTCTATAAGATTATCACATAAAACACAGTAAAACACATTAAAGAAAGGTCATTATGAGATTGAAGAAATATGCATGAACTTAAAATTCATTTAAAATCGTCGTCATGTAAAACTTTTTGGGCCAACTTATAAGATGGAATATATCAATAGAAGCAGAATTTGATTAGCTTTCCATTGATATATTTCGTTTTCTGATAAATGCAGTAGTACTATGCATAAATTAGCGTTAACTAAATAAATCGCCGCGCCGGCCCCGCTCTTTCTCTCTCTCTCTCTCTCTCTCTCTCTCTCCTCTCTCTCTCTCTCTCTCTCTCCCTTCTCTCCTCTCTCTCTCTCTCTCTCTCTCTCTCTCTCTCTCTCTCTCTCTCTCTCTCTCTCTTTTAATCAACTTGTAGTGCCCCCCTTTTGGCTAGATGTTAATTTGCAGGGCTCCACAAACCTGACGATTACGCTGCCACCACCCACAATAAGTGGGAAAAAAAGAATCTAAAGATTTAGAGAATATATGAGGATAACTGAGACTTAATGAACGACTCGTTAACAGGGTTTCTTTATAATCATCACGATCAGTAATCACATCACAGCTCCAATGTTTTCACCGAAAACTCACTCGAAATAATAATAATAATAATAATAATATAATAATAATAATAATAATAATAATAATAATAATAATAATAATAATAATAATACCCGAAACGACTAACTTCTCATCCGGGCTTAACACAGGCACAAAAGTTCCTATACTCAGTTATTAGGTACTATACCTATCTACATAAATAAACAACGGAGCTATAAATAGGGCCTTAGCTCTATATACAGGTGTTCAAGCTGGTCACCAACTCCGCTCCACTCAGCAACACACAAGTATCGCCGCCATCAAACACGTGGGTCAATTCAGGGTATCAACCCGCACTCCGCTCAGCTCATTGTTCCAGGCACCAGATCCTGATAACATATCATAAGTTACAAGTCTGTCATGAACTAATCAATGCACTAGATATCACCGTCACTCACATACCTTCTTGAGGGTTGCAGGGGAAACGACTCCCTCCACACGACCAGTCCGTGACAGGCTCGGCGAGAGAGAGAGAGAGAGAGTATGTCTACCTGCTCCCTTCCTTGCCTTCTTGACGTGACGTCACTGGTGACGTCACGGCAAGAAGATTATTGCACAATACAACAGAGCCGTAAAGTGTTTGCTAGGAGTCAAGAAATATACCAGTCCGGATCTCTGTATGATTGAATCAGGCATACAACCAGCACAAGATGTAATTGCTAGGAAGAGGCGAAATTTTCTTGAGTCACGGTTGAGGGCACCAGATGAAGGGGAACCCTCTCATTTAGTGTTCAGGTTGTGTGAGGCGGCCAATACTCCGGGGTACAAATTCCTGACACAGGCACTAAAGTATGAGAGTATTGTAAACCCACTTGACAGGGTGGCTAGACGGATTCAGGAGAAACCTCAGACTGCCTCCAAATATGTCACATATAGAACACAAATCAACGCCGGACTCTTTGTACATTCAGTGTATGTAAATAGGGATTTTATCCCGGATTATATACGCCAAGCATTTACGAGGCTACGTACGATGTCCCATAATCTTATAATAGAAACTGGCAGGAGAAATGGAATACCGAAAGAACTACGACTGTGTTCATGTGTAGAAAATGCAGTGCAGGATGAGTCCCATGTGTTGTTGCAGTGTCCACTCTCCAGCCAATGTAGAAGCAACTATGTCATGCTAGACTTCTCCAGTATGGATAATTTGATGGGTACAAGGGATAAAGTAGGCTATCTGTGCAGTTATATATATGATGTATTGAAATTATATACGCAAGGGATGTGTCACCATAAGATGTTTTTTGTTTGTTTGTTTTAGGTTAATATGAAATATGTACGAGTATAAATTTGGACAAATATAAGGAAATTATATATGTAATAAGGTAAAATATTTGTGAAACTTTTGTCAATAAACTATAATAATAATAATTTCTCTCTCTCTCTCTCTCTCTCTCTCTCTCTCTCTCTCCTCTCTCTCTCTCTCTCTCTCTCTCTCTCTCTCTTCTGTCTTCCCTCTCTCTCTCATCTCTCTTCTCCTCTGTCTCCTCTCTCTCCTCTCTCTTCCTTTCCCTCTCTCTTCTCCTGAAAATGAGGAGACAGAGAGAAACATTTGAAACATTTGAAACATTTATTCATAGCTTACAGTTGTTTACGATAGATAAAGTTTTTACAAATTATGTTGTACAGCTGCAGCTTGCCTTTATGAAGCTAAGCTTTTCAGGCAAAGAAGAGAGAGGAGAGAGAGAGAGAGGAGATGAAGAGAGTGAGAGAGAGAGATGAGAGAGAGGAGAGAGAGATGAGAGAGAGAGAGAAGATGAGTGAAAGAGATATAGTGAGAAGAGAGATATGAGAGAGATATGAGAGAGAGAAACCAAAACCTTTTTCTACTTATATATATAATATATATATATAAAATATTAGATTATATATAATATATATATAATTATTATATATATAAATATATATTATATATAAGTAGAAAAGAATTTTGGTAACTCTCTCTCTCCGTGAAAGAGAGAGAGAGAGAGAGGAAGAGAGGAGAGAGAGAGAGAGAGAGAGAGAGAGAGAGAGAGAGAGAGAGAGAGAGAGAGAGAGGAGAGAGAGAGAGGAGAGAGAGAGAGATTACCAAAATACTTTTCTACTCTATATATACGTATATACATATATATATATATATACTAGCCGCAAAGCCGCCCTCCGGGCGGACTTTTTGGCTAGCTCCTGCGGAGGGCTATTGGTCCCTGTGTTTGGTGGGCCGAAGGCCCACCAAACACAGACTCTCCAGATAGCCCCTTCTAACTTTCATGAAATCATGGATGTAGAAATGTATATTAACGCCAACCCATTCACATCACCCCCAATCCATTCATTCACCCATTACCCATCACACCCCCCCCCCATTCACTCACCCATTACCCATCACCCCCCACCCATTCACTCACCCATTACCATCACCCCCACCCATTCACACACCCATTATCCATCACCCCCCACCCATTCACTCACCCATTACCCATCACCCCCATCCCATCCCCCCACCCATTCACTCACTCATTAACCATCACCACACACGCATTCACTCACCTATTACCCATCACCCCCCACCTATTCCCTCACCCATCACCCATCTCCCCCAACCCATCACCCCCCACCCATTCACTCACCCATCACCCCACACCCATTACCCATCACCCACCCATTCACTCACCCATTACCCATCACCCTAACCCTACATCAAGGTATCCTCAATTCTCGCAAACCCACTTTTTTTAAACAATTTTCGCTAATAGGCTGCTAAAAAAAAAAAAAAGTAATCGGATCATCTTATAAGTGGGCTTAAAACCTTCTCTGGTCGACCCGATTCCAAAACTGTGCCATATGAGGGGATTCCGCCACAGGGGGCGGCACCCAGAGCGGACAGACAGACACACACACACACACACTTGCGCTTATATTATATATATATATGATATATATATATATATATAATATATATATATATATATATATATATATATATATATATATATATATTATGTTATATATTATATTATCTATATTATTTATATATATATATTATATATATATATATATTATATATATTATATATATATATTTATATTTATTATGATTATATTATTTATTTATTTATATATTATTTATTTATTTATATTTATTTTATTATTTATTTATTTATTTATATATATAATTATATATTATATATTATATATATATATATATTATATAATATATATATATATAATATATATATATATATATATATATATATAATTATTATGTATATATATATAGATATAGATAGATTATAGATAGATTATAAGTAGAAAAAGTTTTTGGTTACTCTCTTTCACCATATCTCTCTCTCTCTCTCTCCTCCTCTCTCTCTCTTCTCTCTCTCTCTCTCTCTCTCTCTCTCTCTCTCTCTTTCACGGAGGAGAGGAGGGAAAAGAGAAAGAGAGAGAGAGCGAGAAGAGAGTAGAGAGAGAGAGAGGAGATGAGAGAGAGAGAGAGAGAGGGAGAGAGAAGAATGAGAGAGGAAGAGAGAGAGAAGGGGAGAGGAGAGAGGAGAGAGCGGGGCGGCGCGGCGATTTATTTAGTTAACGCTAATTTATGCATGGTACTACTGCATTTATCAGAAAACGAAATATATCAATGGAAAGCTAATAAAAGTTTGATTCTATTGATATATTCCATCTTATAAGTTGTCCCACAAAGTTTTACATGACGACGAGTTTAAGTTAATTTTTAGTTCAGGCATATTTCTTCAGTCTCATAATGACCTTTATTTAATGTGTTTTACTGTGTTTTATGTGATAATCTTATAGAACAAACATTTCCGAAGATAACAGTATATCCTTTATACATGTATAACATGATATACTGCGGGGTCATGCCTTGAGAACTTCCGCGGGTCTTGGGTGAACAGCGAGGCCCTGGCACAAAGATGGCGCCCAGTAGCGTTTATCATAGGGCCTATGAATGGCAGTACAATATGAATAGTAAATTATGTACACAAAATATCACTAATACACCCAACATTTAAACCATTCCCCTACACATAAAAGAGTACCTGTAGATTTCATTAATGTTTAACTTTCTTAATTAATTCCATAACTTTTTACCTAATCATTTTTAGTATAGCTTGTTTTTCGTCCATTTTCTGTTGGAGAGATAATTGGGTAGGGAGGAGCCTTGTACTGTATTAGCATTTCGCTCATACCAAGACATAGAGCTGCTTAGATAATTGGGTAGGGAGGAGCCTTGTACTGTATTAGCATTTCGCTCATACCAAGACATAGAGTTGCTTAGAGGAGGAGCGTACGCAGGAGCAAAACACCTGATGTTGTTTGTAGGTTCTTTATGATCCCGTCTATCTCTTTGCAATCGCCTTTACTCCTCGCATCAAAGGTTCTGAATAATTGAATTTCGATGTAGAAAAAAAGAGCTTCTGTATTGATTCTTCATGACGCTTCTTTTCATCGCCTTCCCTCTCTGTTTAATATTGAATTTCGATGTAGACAAAAGAGCTTCTTATTTCCGCTTCTCCTCTTTCCTTCTCTTCTTCCCCCACTTCCCTCCTCATCTGCTCTCTTCCCTCTACCCTCCCTTCTCTATGACTTTCTCCTTTCCCTCTTATTAACTTTCATTTCCTTTTCCCATACACACAGACACACACTCTCTTTTTTTTTTTTCTCCCCCCCTCTCTCTCTCTCCTCTTCTCTCTCTCTCTCTCTCTCTCTCTCTCTCTCTCTCTCTCCTCTCTCTCTCTCTCTCTCTCTCCTCTCTCTCTCTCTCTCTCCTCTCTCTCTCTCTCTCTCTCTCTCTCTCTCTCTCTCTTCTTTCTTTCTCTCGCTTTCTGTCTCTGTCTCTCTCCCAACTCAATCAAATCACATCATCGTAAAGTGTGAGCAAGAAAGTTACCATTCTCTCCCTCTCTCTTTTTCTCTCTCCTTGGTGGGAGAAGGAAGGCGTTGAAACCGACAAAGATATTTCTTTACTTTCTCTTTGCCACGTTAGGAAGACGTGTCCGAAGCTGAGAAGGAGGAGGAGGAGGAGGAGAGGAGGAGGGGAGGAGGAGAATCATATTTAACCTTTTGAATGAATAAGAAAGTAAGTGATTCTGGAGGAAAGAGAAAGGAGGTGGAGGAGGTGGTCGATTCCCTTGCTTCCCTTTCTTCATCATTTTTTCTTCCGCTTCTACTTCCCCTTACCTCCTTTCCTTTTCTTCTTCCTCCTCACTCATCCTCTCCTTTTCCAACCCCAAAACACGTAGGCATTCTATCAAACACTCCTCCTCCACCCTATTTTCTTCATTCACCTACCTTGATTCCCCTCCAATTTGATTTTGCCTCCTCCTCCTCCTCCTCCTCCTCCTCCTCCTCCTCCTCCTCCTCCTCCTCCTCCTCCTCCTCCTCCTCCTCTCCTCTTCTTCTACCTCCATATATCAGTAATTGCTTCCATTTTCAATAACTAATTTATATGTATAGTAAATTTAAGCAAGTAGCAAATGACTTTTCTACTACACATGGTAGTAGTCAGTCAGTCAGTCAGTCAGTCAGTCAGTCAGTCCGTCAGTTAGGCAATCTATATCCTATATCCTCTCCTATATCTATATTTAAATCTTTATCTTCTCATCCCCTTCCTTCCTATTTCCTTCCTTCTCCTTCCTTCCTTCCTTCCTTCCTTCCTTCCTTCCTTCCTTCCTTCCTTCCTTCCTTCCTTCCTTCATTCATTCTTCATTCATTCATTCATTCCTCTCTTCCTTCTTTCTTTCTCTCTTCGTTCCTCCTTCTCATCACGTACAGTTCTCTTTCTTGGCTTCGTTTCAGTATATTTTTGCTTTACCATCTTTTCCTATTTGAACGCCACAACTTTCCTCCTCCTCCTCCTCCTCCTCCTCCTCCTCTCCTCCTCCTCCTCCTCCTCCTCCTCCTCCTCATCACTCTCTTCCCCATCACTTTACTCCATCAATCAGCTTCTCTCACCACCACCACCACCACCACCTAAGAATGGAGACACAAGAGGAAGAAGAATAAGAGGATTGGATATGCCGAACGTGTGTGTGCTGTACGTTTCTACCATCTTTTAGACTGAAAGAGAGAGAGAGAGAGAGAGAGAGAGAGAGAGAGAGAGAGAGAGAGAGAGAGAGAGAGAGAGAGAGAGAGAGAGAGAGAGGAGAGAGAGAGAGAGAGAGAGAGAGGAATGATGGAGATACGAGTGAAAAAGAGGAGAAAAGAGGGAGAAAGGGAGAGGGAAAAGAGGGAAAAGAAATGGAAATGAAATACGGAATTGAAATGAAGAAAGGGGAGATATGTGATGATAAAAAGCTATTTTCCTTTACAAGGCCCATTACCTCCTCCTCTTCCTCCTCCTTTTCCTCCTCCTTCTTATAACTATCACATACAAAATAAGTCGTTAACTAAAGTACAATCGGAATAGGATTTAGGTGTCATCATTAGTAATGATCTTAAGACTATTACGCATTGCTTAGCTGCTTGTAAAAAAGGTAATATTATGATCTTGGGCTTCATTGAACGCAATTTGAACATAAAACATAAAACTGGTTACATGGCAACGCTAGCCTCGTCATCATCACGCCAAGGAGCAGGACGACGATAACGAAATTAATGACACGTCTATACACGACTTTGGTTAGGCCGTAGTTAGAATATGGCGCTCAATTCTGGTCGCCTTGTTTCGTAAAAGATGTAGCCAAATTAGAATAAGTTCAGAGAAGAGCAACCAAACTGATTCCATCTATACGAAATTCATCTTATAAAGAGAGGCTGCGAAAACTTAATATGTTTTCCTTAAAGAATCGTAGAATCCATGAGGGCTTTTAAGTTAAGATCCTTAAAGGATTTGATAGCATTAATCAAGGGAACCTATTCGAGTTTTCTCCTCAAGTGACAACAAGAAACAATGGTTTAAAGCTGAATGAATGGTCAGCGTTCCACCACAGATCTCCAATTTTTTTTCTCGTCAATATCAAGAGTTGTTAATCGGTGGAACAAATTACCAGCTAATGTTGTCGAAGCCATAATAACTACATTTAAAAACAGGGGACGTGTACTCTAAAGTAAATGGGTTTTGATATTGCCCCGCGAGTCATATCATTAACTTCCCCCGGATTGATTAGTGTACTACTTTCCTCTCATTCTTCACTTGAAAATTGCATGTTCCCATCCTCTTTACGGGCATGGTATATTTTTTCAACTGTTTTCTGACATGTAGTTTGATACTTAGTAGTATGTAGTTTAGCAGATAACGTCGTTATAGACCAATAGGTCTCCTGGTATCTGTTCTTCCTATGTATTCCTATGTATTCTTCTTCCTCCTCCCCATCCATGATAGGATAATGTACACACCTTTTCTTTTCTTTTTGTCTTCATCATCATCTTTTCTAATTACTATCATCATCATCATCATTATTTTTATCATTACTTATATTATTATTATTGTTATTATTATCATTATTGTTATTAATATTATTATAAGTATTATTATTTATTATTACTATCATTATAATTATTATTGTATGCATTATCATTGTTATCATGATTACCCACCATAATTTCCTTTATTTTTCCATCATAGATTCCGAACCCTCATATATTTCCCTCCTCTTTTTCTTTCCCCTTCATGCCCTCTTTATTTCCTTGCACTCATTTGTCTCTTTTTATCCTCCAACAAATATATTTCTTTCTTTTTTGGCCTTCTGTATTCCATTCCTTTCCCATCTCTTCCTCCCTTCCCTCTCTCTTCCATTTTTACTCTATTGCTTCACTCCCATACATTCTCTCACTACTATTTATTTTCTCTTCCAGCCATTTTTCCCCTCACTCTTTTTTCCCCTTTTATTCAAGTATTTTCTTCACCCTTTTATATCTATTTACATTTTAATATTTCCTTCTGCCTCTATTCTTTCCATTTCCTGTTTGCTTCTTTTTGCACTTTTTTCTTTTCCTAATTTACTCTAATTTTTATTTCAACATTCTTTCTCTCATATGAACTTTTTCCCTTTATTTTCCTCGCAGGGACAATTTTTTTTAGCACACACTATTTTTTATACACATTTTCTATATTTTTTTTTAGACACCCATACTATTTTTTCTCTATTTCTGCTATATCTATTTATTTATGCTTTTCTTTTCCCCTTGCTGTCTTTTTCTCCTCTCGAGAACATAAGAACATAAGAAAATAAGGAAGCTACAAGAGACCGTGAGGCCTACACGTGGTAGTTCCTATTGACTAAGGGAAGCGTTTATCTTCCTTTCTGTACGCTTGTTACTCTCTCTCTCTCTCTCTCTCTCTCTCTCTCTCTCTCTCTCTCTCTCTCTCTCTCTCTCTCTCTCTCATTCTCTCCTGCACCTTGTTATCGCACCCAATCAAGAAAGAGTAGAAGAAGAGGGTAAGAGGAAGATGGGTAAGATGGGTAGAAGAAAAGGAAGGAGAGAAGAGAAGGAAGGAGAGAAGGAAGGAGAGAAGGGAGAGAGAGAGAGAGAGAGGGAGAGAGAGAGAGAGAGAGAGAGAGAGAGAGAGAGAGAGGTAAGACGAGTAAACTTTCCTCCTCCGCCTTCTGCTATTCATCAATTTTTTCAGTTTTTCGCTTTATCATTTTCTATTCTGTTATATCTCTTGATCACACCATATCTTCTCTCTTCCTCTTTTTTTCCCCCTCTCATTTGTCATAAAATGATCTCCTCTTCTTTCTCCTCAGTTTTTCCTCTTCTTCACCTTCATTTTATCTCTTTCCTCCTTTCCTTTTTATATCTTCCTGTGGTCTTTATTTTCTGTCTCCTACCTCCTCCTTCTCTCCTCATTCTTCTTCCTTTGTCTTCACCTCTTTCTCCTCGTCATTCTCTTCTTCGTCGCCATTCAAACTTTAAAGCAAGAGAGAAGGGAAGAAAGTATGACTGGTTGAGGTGCCGCGGATTTCTGTATGGGGAGGGAGGAGACGAGCAAATACTCAGTATAAGGAGGCTGGACGATGTTAATACATCCGGGTCATGGGTGACATCTATCACAGATTTGCAAGACGAAGTGATCACCTGCCTCCCCTTGGGCATGGTTGGATCATCGGACCACTCTGCCGTATTCACCACCATCAGCACCACTGTGGTACGCGACGAGGCTACTGCCCGAGTCAACTGGCTTTGGTCTCGTGGAGATTAGGACAGCCTAAAAGAAAACTTGGGCTCCATTGTGTGGACGGAGCTTCTCCACGGTGACGTAAACACACAAGTGGAGACCTTCACTAACCTCCTCCTATCCCTCCAGAAAAACCATATACCCAGCCAAACCTACAAATCCAAGCCCCATGATCAGCCCTGGTTTGGTTTTCAGTGTAGGAGAGCTGCTGAGAACAGGAGCAGGGCCTGGTTGCGGTACAAGTCCCACCCCTCCCAACTCAACAAACATCTGCACAAAAAAGCCTGCAAGACCATGTGCCAGGTCCAAAAGCAGGCCATACAACGCTGGAGAGAGGACTTAAAGGCCAAGTACAGCAGCCAGTCAGGAGTAAGTAAGGAGTGGTGGTGTGGAGTTAAGCACTCTTTGCTGACAACACCATTCCGCTGCTCACCAGACCAAACGGGTCGGTGGCTGTCCGCGACAAGGACAAGGCTGAGCTGTTGGCAGCTCATTTTTCTTTAAAGATGTCGGTGCCAGACCCCTCACGCGAGCCCCCAGAGATACCATCCCTCACCAGGGCCTCCCTGGATAGTCTCGCATTCAACAATAAGTAAGTAGAAAATCAGTTGCGGCAAATAGATCCCAAGAAGGCGCTAAGGCCTGACAACATCAGCCCTCACCTACTAAAGGGATGTGCTGCCCAGCTCGCTCCACCACTCACCATCATCTTCATCAACATCCTTTCCTCGTGCAAGTGGCCCACGCAATGGAAAGAAGCAAGAATGGTGGCCATCCACCAAAAAAACAGCAAACGGGACCCAAAGAACTACCGCCCAATTTCCCTCCTCACCACTGTTGGGAAAATCCTGGAGTCCCTCATCACCGCCAAGATCAACACCTTCTTGGCCCCCACCATCTCCTCAACTCCAAGCAATTTGGTTTCAGGCAGGGAAGGTCAGCTGCAGACCTGCTCCTCCTTCAGTCTGCTTCCTGGAACCACTCGCTGGATAGAGGAATGGACACCTTTGTCGTGGTTTTAGCCATCGCCGGAGCCTTTGACAGGGTGTGGCACCGAGGTCTCGTTGCCAAGCTGAGGAGCCTGGGAGTGTGCGGCGCCCTACTGCAGCTCATCAAGGACTACCTCCAAGACAGGACCTTACGGGTGGTGATCAACGGCCACACTTCCAGCCAGCAACCCATCCACGCCAGCGTCCCGCAGGGCAGCGTACTCGGGCCTCTTCTGTGGAATGTCTACTTCAACGACATTCTCCAGTTCATTCCTGAGGCCTAGGCCTACGCTGACGACTGCACCCTCACCTGCGACAGACGTGACTGGCAGGAAACGGTGTGCCGTATCAACCTGGCATTGGACAACATCGTCACCTGGAGTAGTCGATGGCAGGTCAGCCTGGCCCCTGACAAAAACCCAGGCTCTGCTTATCTCCCGCAGGCAAGACATCGCCAACCTGCTTGCACCGGATATACAGCTTGAAGGCAGATCACTCCCGCTTCAGAGATCCATCTCCATCCTTGGGGTGGAGTTTGATGCGGGACTGACCTTCACCAGTCATGCCAGGAGAGTTGCTAAAAACTCGGTCTGGAGACTCAGCTGTGTCCGGCGCATCTCCCACCATCTGGATGCCAAGAGGGTTGAGGTCCTGTACAAGGAACAGGTACGTCCCCTCATGGAATACTCCCCCCTAGCATGGTCTTCCTGCCCGTCTTCTTACCTGACCACACTATAGACCGCGTCCAGAGAAGAGCTCAGCGACTGGTTAACGACAAATATCCCCACCTTGTGCCTGACTCCTTCCAACCTCTCCAGGAGCGCAGGGACGTGGTAGGTTATGTGTCATGTCATGCACAAGGAACTAAATCTCCACACGCCCCACCTGGCAGCCATCAAGCTCCCCAGGCCCCCGCCGCCCCTTCACTCCACCCGTGTCGCCCCACACAGACAGAAGCAAGTGACTGTGCCCTTCTCCAGGACAGAGCACCACCTACGTTCCTTTTTACCCTGCTACGGCCGTCTGTGGAACCAGTTAGTTCACCAAACCGACCTCCACCACCACACCTCGCTACAAGACTTTAAGCGGGGGGTGAACAGCTGGTTGATGGTCTAGATTATTATTAAATATAAAATGTCTGTTATATATTTTATGTAGCTATAGATAGCTTTAGTGTAAAACCTAGAGCTTTATCTCTAATAATACCAAATGTACTAACAGTTTAAATAAAAAGAAAAAAAGAAAAAGAGAGAGAGAGAGAGAGAGAGAAGAGAGAGAGAGAGAGAGAGAGAGAGAGAGAGAGAGAGATGGGAATAAGGAAAAGATACACACACACACACACACACACATACACATACACATGCACAGAAACACAAACATACACATGCCCATTTTTGAGCTCGTCTCCATTGTAATCTTGCTCCTCTATGATTACTCTCTCTCTCTCTCTCTCTCTCTCTCTCTCTCTCTCTCTCTCTCTCTCTCTCTCTCCTCTCTCTTCTCTCTCTCTCTCTCTCTCTCTCTCTCTCATTAGGGTGAGAGCACAGCCGCCATTCACCTGCTATATTTTTAGTATGGTTTTCCCCTCTCCTGATCTCCCATCCCCTTTCCCCTCCCCTCCTTCCCATTTCCACACCCATCTCTTCCCTCTCTTCTCCCCTCACCATTATCTTTCTTCTCCCCCTTTCTCTCATTACTATACTTCTCATCCCCTTACTTCCCCTTTTCCACTGTCCCCTCATCGCTATAAACTCTTCCTCATATTTTTCTTCCTGTTATTTTCCCCTCATCTATTTGGAGGACGAAGGAGAAGGAAGAGGAAAAGTTATGAAGCAAAGGAGAAGAGTCAGAAAGGAAGGAACAGGTGAAGGCGGAAGAAAAATGGTTGTCATTGAGAGAGAGAGAGAGAGAGAGAGAGAGAGAGAGAGAGAGAGAGAGAGAAAGAGAGAAAGAGAAAGAGAGAGTCTGTGTCTGTGGATGAGATAAATGTGTGTTGAAAATGGAGGAGGAGGAGGAGGAGAAAAGAAAAGAATCTCTGCTGAGGAGTGCTTGGGGAAGATAAGGGGAAGATGGGTATGTGTTCAAATAAATTCCCCAGTTTTCCATCTACCCCCTCCCCTCTCTTCCCTCTCTCGTTCGCTCCATATATATATTTCTTCGTGGTGGGTGACTCCTCAGATACACGCTTTTTTTTCTCATTGCATATGCTATTGTTTCTCAAATAAATAAAAAGGAATAAGAGAGACAGAGAGAGAGAGAGAGAGAGAGAGAGAGAGAGAGAGAGAGAGAGAGAGAGAGAGAGAGAGAGAGAGAGAGAGAGAGAGAGAGAGAGAGATCCATTGTTAGCTGAAAAAAAAATTGGCCTCATTTTTCTTTTTATCTATTCTTTACAAGACATATATGACAAATCTGCTTCCTGTTTTCTCTGACCTTTTTTTTTAGCTCCTTCTCCCGTCCTTTTTCCTGCCCTCCTTCTTTTTTGTTGTCTTTTGTTGCCTTTGTATGCGTGTCTTTCTGTTGTCTGTCTATTTACAATGGTCTAGTGTTGTGATGCTGAATTTCAGTAGTGAAAAAATGTATTAGAACAACCAGGGATCTTTCTATTACGTGTGTGTGTGTGTGTGTGTCTGTGTGCGTGTGTGTGTGTGTGTGTGTGTGTGTGTGTGTGTGTGTGTGTGTGTGTGTGTGTGTGTGTGTGCATGTGTGTATATTTGTGTGTATGTGTGTGTGTATGTGTGTGTGTGTATATGTGTGCGTGTGTGTATGTGTGTGTGGGGGGGGGTGATTGTATGTGACTGTGTGTGTGTGTGTGTGTGTGTGTGTGTGTGTGTGTGTGTGTGTGTGTGGTGCGTGTGTGTGTGTTCGACACCTCTTCCTTCACGCTACCAATCCCACGCAGCAGTGGTCACATTGTACATCTGTAAACACACATATACGTATATGTGTGCGCGGTGTAAGATTGTAGTCGTTTCAGCACTACGTACGTACCAGTGACTCACAGGGACATAGCAATGTAACGATGAACAGAAAGATAAAGAGGAACACATTCAAAGTTGGTCCCAGCTCGACGTGTCCGCCGCGGTGCGGGAAGCCACAAACCTTCGTAACTCAACAGCCGCTTCGTGGACTGCCGAAGCACCTGCAGCACCAAACTGTTGCCCTCTTCGTTCTGGGCACCGTCAGACGTAGTCTGCCGCCTGCAGGGACAGGTATCCCACCCCAGCACTCATAGTCACGATCTTAGTCTCAGTGCCGCGGACTACTTACCCCAGGGACCGCTGTGTCCTCCGGGGCAGGTACATACGCCTGCTGGCCTCAGCTGTTGTTCATAGGATCGGCTCTTGGCCCTGTGGGTGTGACTCGGTACGTCCTCCACCGTCATCTCGCGCGGGATAACATGTTTAAGAACATAACTAGAAACATCACACCGGGGATAACTTTGCCCATTAACAAGTTCTCTGCAAGAGTGTGTGTCGCGAAAGACACCTCGGCGTTTGACTCCATTGCGGCTGGCTGGTTTCCCTGCTGCTGTCGCCGAGAGTGTCGTGCTAGGGTCTGCCGTGCCCTGCTCCTCCCCGTCACGAGGGCACCACCACCATCACCAACACCCAGTCATCACAGCTTAGCGCCACAACCCTGGTGGGTGACTCCTCAGGCAGGCCAGAAATGCCTTCATCTTCCACCAACCCCGGCACCTCCCGCTTCCCGCCGCCCACAGGGAGGTCACACTCCATCAGTGAGTCTCTCTGAGAAACCATCCTCTTCCTCTTCCTCCTCCCGAGTACCCCTTTCCTTCCCCCTCCTCTTCCCGTTCGTCTTCTTTTGTATCTATGCTGCCATAAGTGATTTTCTTCGTCCTCCTCATCCTCTTCTCTCTCATCTATCTCCTCCTCTTCTTCCTCCTGCCGTTCGATCTCATTGAATAAATGCTGCTGTAAGAGATTTTCTTCTCCTCCTCCTCCTCCTCCTCCTCCTCCACTGCCGATCAAACTACTCCAAAGGAGGCACCTTCCGCCTCTGATCGAACTGCTCCTGAAGAGGGCACCTCCTGCTACCTCCGATCAAACTGTAAAAGGACAGCAGCGGGAAATTTACGGAAGAACTCGATCGAAGAGGAAATTGTTTTGTAAGCCTGATGGTCAGTGGTCACCTTGCTAACATCACGGCTGCCTGCGATGAGGCAACTGATAGCATCACTGAAAACACACTTCTTGTCATACACGCTGGCTCAAATGACGTTGTAAACACCAGGTCCGAGAAACTACTGAAAAAGTACAGGCGGATGATCCTGCAGTACATAATTAAATCTTGTAATATCATTGTTTCAGGCACCCTCCCTATATAATCCACCCACGTGCTTTCTATAACAATGCCTCAGCGCAAATTGCTGTCTTAAAACACTTTGTTCAGAAGAAAGCGTTGAATTTGCAAACCTCTGGCATGTTTTCTATTGACAACCAGTCCTCTTCAAGGAAGATGGCTTACACCTGAATGGGGCTGGGTCAGCTCAGATGCGCGCAGCATCTGAAATAAATTTTCAAACCTCGAAGCCCTTGTTACGACCGAAGATTAAAATTTTATTTGGCATATCAGAATCCTGGTTGAACACTACAAATATAGACTTTTTGGATGAATATAATTGACCTGGTTATTTAATGTTTAGCTGTGAAAGGGCGAATAGAACAGGTGGAGGAGTATTACTATCCGTAAAAGCCAGTCTTCATCCTACCTACGGTCATAGAATACGAGAAAGTTAATAATGTGGATTCTCTAATTTTGCAGCTAAAGATCTGCTCGAAAAAAAATATAATCGGACTCATCTATAGACCCCCAGTTCACAATAGTAACGCTGATAGCCAGCTAAATGACCAGTTAATTGAAATGCGTAATGAGTTCGATTGCGTCATCTATGGTGATTTCAACCTAGCCATTCCTTCCTGGGGGCATCCGCTAAACTCTCATTCGGATGACGACTTCTACAGCGATTTATTAGAAAGTTCGTTAACTCAGCATGCTCACAAACCCGCGAGAGGTAACGACATATTGGAATGTGATAGGTAAGGTAACTTTGAAAGACTTAGGAAGATTTTGTCGGAAACAAATTGGAGCGTGCTATCAAATCAATCGAATATAAACGATTCACGGGGATACTTAATAATATTTTGAATAATGTTATAAAGTCTTGTGTTCTAGTCGGTAAAAGACGTCCATGTAATAATAAGAATAAACCCAAGTGGTGGAACAGCCAAATAAAATATGGGCTTTTACAAAAAAGAGGGCCTACCGTAAATACTTGTCATCTCAAAATGAAAATGATAAAATAGAGTTCGAAAGACTACGGCTCGATACGAAAAAAGTTGATAAAGAAAAGTAAGAGAGATCATGAATTATATATTGCAAGTATCAGTATATCGAACCCCAAATTGTTTTTCAGTTAAGTGTGCAAGAAGAAAGTTATCACAGCGAACATAGGTCCACTTTCCCTTAAAAACGGTAAACATACTAATGATGAAATCGAGATGGCTGAAGTATTAAATGATTTCTTTGCTTCTGTTTTTACAGTTGAAGATATAAATGGACTGGAAGAAGTGGGCTGCAATCAAAGTAAAGTAATTCCATTGATCTATTGCGAATTCCTTGACGACACAATAATTAAAGCAGTAGATAAACTCAAAGTTAACATATCCCCCGGGCCAAACTGTATTGCACCACCGAATTTTAAAGGAAGCGTAGTACCAAATTTGTAAACCTCTTTCAATACTTTTAAACAAATCCCTAAATTCCGGTAAAGCTCCTTGCGATTGGAAACTTGCAAATGTTACTCCAATACAGAAAAAAAGGTGATTTTACGCAACCGACATAATGTGGTAAATTTCTTAGAAGAAAATAATCTGACCAAAAACTCCCAGCATAGCTTTCGTAATAAACATTCTTGCCTCACAAATGTGTTAGACTTTATAATGAACGCATACAACTCGTTCGACGAGACCAAAGCAGTAGATGTAATTTATCTTGACTTTCAAAAAGACTTAGACAAATTCCCCCATAAGCGTATACTTAAGAAAGTAATGTCGCAAGGCATACATAACTTGAAATATCTAAAATTGGCTTGAAAACTGATTTTCTGAGAGAAAGCAGCGTGTCGTAATAAATTAAAAAAGCATATAGCTGGCAAGATGTTTTAAATGGTGTACCGCAGGGATCTGTACAAGTTCCTATACTTTTCTAAATTTATGTAAACAATATTGATGAAGACCTCACCTGTAAAATAACAAAGTTTGCTGGTGATACTAAACTAACGAAGAAAGTAATAACAACTGCCGATAAGATGCAATTGCAATCTGACCTTGATCGCTTAATTAGTTTGGTAAATTAGTGGCAGAAGAATTTTAATACCGATAAGTGTAAGATTTTCCATATAGGAAGTAATAATTATCAAATTAACTATGTACTCAATGGGTGGATGTGAACTTTCCAATGTTACCAAAGAAAAAGACTTGGAGATTATTATAAGGAACGACCTCAAGCCCAGTAAACATTGTTCAGAAGTTGTTAAAAAGGCTACCAAATTAACTGGTTTCATAGGAAGAACTTTCAAATGTGGCTAAGTCTGTAAAAGTCATTCGTGCACTTTTCAATGTGATCGTGCGTCCTTGATTGAATATTGCGTTCAGTTCTGGTCACCCTACTATAGAAAAGACATAGTCAAGCTGGAGAGAGTACAAAGAAAAATTACTAAAATTATTCCGCGCTTGCGAAACAAGCCATATGAAGAGCGATCGAAGGAACTTAACTTGTTCAGTTTGTCAAAACGTAGGTCGCGAGGAGACTTAATATAATTGTTTAAATGTTCCATGGCTTCGATAATGTCAACATAAACGACTATTTGAATACTGATTGGACAAACACTATTCGTAGTAATGGATACAAGATCATTGGTAAGCGATTTCGGTCACATGAAACGAAAGTACTTTTTCTTTAATAGAGTTATTAGTATTTGGAACTCTCTTCTAGCGCAAATAGTTATTAGTAACACGGTGGAGGCGTTTAAGAACAAATTAGATAAATTCTTAGAATCAACTGCCCAACTCGATTACTTCGGTCCTACGTAATTTATTTATTTATTAGTTTTTATTTATTTTATTTTATTTTATTTTTTAGTTTCGCTTTAGTTTAGAGTATGTCTCTCCTTCAATCTTTCCTATCAAATTCCATGGCAGTTTATCAATACTGTATGGTTTTTTTTCTCGCACTTAGTTTTCTGCCGGCCTCGGCCGGAGGGAGAGGTGGGTGAGGCGGAGCCTTCAACTTTTCTTTTCTTTTACCTGTAACACGTAGAAACTAAAGTGGCAGAAAGTAGTCACACAGGCAGCCTAGTTTGGCTCAGTAGGGCTGTGGTTGTCTTTTCTTCCTTTGTATTCCTTTGTATATTCCTCCGCCTCTCCTCCTCCTAACTTGTTCAGTTTGTCAAAACGTAGGTTGCGAGGAGACTTAATAGAATTGTTTAAATGTTCCATGGCTTCGATACTGTTAACATAAAGACCTACTGTATTTGAATATTGATTGGACAAGCACTCCCCGTAGTAATGGATACAAGATAATTGGTCAGCATTTTCGGTCACATGAAACGAAGCACATTTTCTTTAATTGAGCTGGTGATATTTAGAACTCTCTTCCAGCACAAGAAGTTAATAGTAATACGGTTGAGGCGTTTCAAAACAAACTAGATAAGTACTTAGCATCAACTGCCACACTCGATTACTTCGGCCCTGCGTTTTTTTATTTTCTTTATATTTTTTATTAGCGTAGTTTAGAATATGTCTCCCTTCAATCCTTTCCTATCAAATTTTGGCAGTTTTTCAATACTGCAAGGTGTTTTTTTCTTTTTTTCTTTTTTTTTTCCTGCCGGCCTCGCCGGAGGAGAGGTGGGTAGGAGGAGCCTGTTACTCTTGCTATTATTTGACCTCTAACCGTAACAGTATATTAGAAAGTAGTCACACAGGCGCTTCGTTTAGTCCATATGGCTGTTTCTGTCGTTTTTTTTTCTTTTTTCCTTTGTTATTCTTTCCTGCTCGTCCTGTATTCTGACCCTGGGCCTTAATTTCCCTCTTATTTGACCTCCCTCATCATCTCACGTCGCTCTCCCAGCTCTCATCAACCTCCTTATTCTTCCTTTGTATCCCTTGATTCCACCTCCTCTTCTCTTCTACCCTCGCCTGTCCTCTCTACTCTCCTCTCTCTCTCCTCTCTCTCCTCCTCTCTCTCTCTCTCTCTCTCTCTCTCTCTCTCTCTCTCTCTCTCTCTCTCTCTCTCTCTCTCTCTCTCTCTCTCTCTCTCTCTCTTCTCTCTCTCTCTCTCTCTCTCTCTTTTCACTTCACTTCACTTCACTTCACCATACCTACCTCCTCACACACTAATTTCCTCCTCCCTTCCCTTCCCTATATCTGTCCCCTCACTCCCCCTCACCCCTTCCCTTCCCCTCCATCCCCCTCTCCAGGTGAGCGACTGACAGGTGGTTACACGTTACAGTTACACCTGTAATTAACGTGCATAGAGAGGAAATACAAGTTAGGGGTAAAAAGGGGTAGGAAGGGGGAAGTTATTTCAGGAACTTGTTATTATTAATGGGTTGTGCGTGCTTCCCCTCTTCCCTTTTCCTTAATTCCTCTTCGCTTCCTTGTCTTTCTTCTCTTCTCCTTTCCCTTCCCCTCCCTTCCCTTTCTATAATTTCTTTTCTTTATATTTGATTGGTAGAAATAATGTTTGTGAATGTGTGTGTGTGTGTGTGTGTGTGTGTGTGTATGTGTGTGTGTGTGTATGTGTGTGTGTGTGTGTGTGTGGTGTGGTGTGGTGTGGTGTGGTGTGGTGTGGTGGGGTGTGGTGGGATTGGTGTGGTGTGTGTGTAGTTTGATTTGTGTGGTGTGTGTGTGTGTGGTGTGTGTGTGTGTGTGTGTGTGTGTGTGTGTGTGTGTGTGTGTGTGTGTATCTTAAGAACCAAGCAAGATGCG
>JACEEZ010019434.1:142500-150000 GCA_016584305.1 Chionoecetes opilio
AAGAAATAATTTCAGTGACAGAGTCAAATTTGCCTAAGAAAAGAATACATCTGACAACTTTCTTCTGTGCTATTGTTACCTTATTTATGAATGTTGGTCATGTGCTGGCCCAGATGGACACACATTATGTGAGGGTAACACAAGGTATAGTAAATACTAAGCAATGCATCAATAGTAATATTGTACCGTATCTTGTAAATTATTCCGCAAACTTTTAAAACTTTCATACAAACCTCTTCTATGTGCAATTTCCAGATAATATTTTCATCTATGCATATACCTAAGAGTTTGGTGTGATTTACTCGATTTAATGTATCGCCTTCTAACTGTAATGGAGGCAGATTACTCTCTATGGATCTATTCTGGAAAAATACTTGATTAGTTTAAGAAATATTGAATTAAATTATATCCATTGATATATTAAATTCAATTCTGTATTTATGTTTAAATGTAGGGAATTGATGTCTTTGTCAGCTAGTAAGAGGTTAGTATCATCGGCATATATAATAAATTGAAATTTTAAGCTAGCATTGATTATATCATTTATATATATGAGAAAAAGAATTGGTCCTATGATTGATCCTTGTGGTACACCTCTGGATATAAATTGTGAAGAATCAATATTACAGAAAACATATTGTGATCTGTTACAGAGGTGAAACACAGACCAGTCTGTGTTTGTGTGTGTGTGTGGGGGGGGGGGGGGCTGTCATTCTGCCTGTTCATATATGAGTTCGTCTATCTGTCTAGCTGTACATGTCATTGCAGGCTCATTTGAGCTCCCTATAAGGAATGCCAATTCAACACTTGCCTGAGGTCATGGGCCACATATCCCTGTCTACTTACTTCTTCCTTATAAACTACAACTTATATTATTCACAAACACAGTGTAAATCTACCACACCACTTGAAGGAGGATTACTGGCCATCTTGCGGTAGTAGGGGTAATGTAAGTTAATGTTACTGTTGAGCTGCCGCTTGACAGCTGTGTTGGTCCGGAGCAGAAGTTAGCTGGTGACGTCACAACATGACGCCGGTTGTTTTAGAGCGCACACATTTTCCTGCACTTAAATTGGCTGTATCATCAAAAATACTGTCCACATTGAAAATCCAACATTACTGCCTTACAATATGAGGCTTGAAGATTTCCAATCTATCGTTACCTCAAGTAGAGTAAATGGGTTCATTGTGGGTAGGGAAAATGAAGAAAAACTGTAATGTTTCCTCTTCTCCCTCCCTTTTATTTAATTTTCTTCTTTTTCTTTACTTTTCGTCATTTAATCCTCCTTGCACGTCCTACATAATAATTCTTTTTCCATCGTTTTCCATTATTTATTATTTCTTTTTTTTCCTTTTTCTCCTCATCTTTCCTCCATGGAAAAGAAGAGGTAGATGGAAGAAAAAGAGAGAGAGAGAGAGAGAGAGAGAGAGAGAGAGAGAGAGAGAGAGAGAGAGAGAGAGAGAGAGAGAGAGAGAGAGAGAGAGAGAGAGAGAGAGAGATAGAGATAAGATACTTCGATCCTATCTAGACACTTTGCAAGTACCAACTACAAGATTATTGACTATACAAAACGCCACTACGCCAGGACGAACTTGGTGGACTCGAACTGCTGACCGAATGCAGGGACTCTGCACGCGAGTCCACAACTCTACCAACCATGCCACCCTGACGGGTTGAGAGAGAGAGAGAGAGAGAGAGAGAGAGAGAGAGAGAGAGAGAGAGAGAGAGAGAGAGAGAGAGAACCTTGGAGGATGAATGATTGAAGGGGAAGAAATAGGGAAAGATCAGTGCACATAAAAAGGAAAAGTGAAGGAGTGGAGAAGAGAAAGGTGAGAAAAGTAAGAGGGGAGGAGTGGGGATGAAAGAGTGAGAGAGGAGAGAGGGGTGAAACCATGGCGTCCCCGCGTCTGCCGTTCCACCCACACTCTCTCTACCCCCACTCCTCCTCACTTACTCCCCCCATACACGGTAACCTCCCCCCACCCCCCTCAGACGAATTAAAGCAGATGATCCTCACAAGCCAGAACAGCAAGAGGAGGAAGAGGAAGAGGAGGAGGAATATTGGATGCAAGTAGAAGATGAAGAAGGAAAAGGAGGATGTGGAGATAGGGAATGAAAGGAAAAGAAGAAAAGGAGGAACTGCACTAGTTTTATGGAGGAAAAGGAAGGAACGCAAGTGAGGAAAGAAGGAGGAAGAGGAGGAGGAGGAGGAGGAGGAGGAGGAGGAGGAGGAGGAGGGAGAACAGGAAGACCAACTGACGAAGTTATTGAATCAATGTGGCTTTAAAGCATTATATGTCACCTCTCTCTCTCTCTCTTTCTTTCTCTTTTTTTCTTTCTTTTTCTTTCTCTCATTCTTTCTCGCTCTTTCATTTTCTTTCTTCCTTATGCTTTGCATCTTCTAATCAACTTTTTTCTCTCCGGGTCGTTATTTGGTCTAGTCCTTTTCATCCTCTTCTTAATTTGCTTCGTACATTTCTCTCGTCTTTTCTAACTGTCCTTGCCGCCCCTCTTTCATTCATTGCTATTTTTTTTTCCATTCAATTTTAATATCCACATTCTCTCTCTCTCTCTCTCTCTCTCTCTCTCTCTCTCTCTCTCTCTCTCTCTCTCTCTCTCTCTCTCTCTCTCTCTCTCTCTCTCTCTCTCTCTCTCTCTCTCTCTCTCTCTCTCTCTGGTTTCCTTCTCTGCTCCTTTTCTTTCCGTCCCCTTTCCTTTCCTTTCTAATTCCTTCGCTCTTTCTTGTCTTTCCTTCCTCCTTTCCCTGTGACGGAAGGGGAGCGAAAGAGCAGCCCACCAGCCACACCCTCTGAAGGGATGGGAAGGGAGTCTGGAAAGATGTCTGACGTGGAGAAAGGGAAGAGTTAGATTGGAAATTAAGGGAATTGTAGGGTAACTGACGAAGGGAGGTGGGGGAGGGAGGGAGGTATTGATTTCGAAGTGTTGGATGGGAGGGATGGAGGGAGTTGTGGAGAAGGAGGAGGGAGAAGGAGGATGTGGTAGTGGTGGGTGGTGATGCTGGTGTTTCTCTCTTTTCTCTCTCTCTCTCATTCTTTCTGTTATTATTTCACACTTTCGAAACTGATAAAATTGCACACCGTCAAAGAGAGAGAGACAAAGACACACACACACACACACACACACACACATACATACATACATACACACACACACACACACACACACACACACACACACACATACACTTACACACATACACACACACACATGCAATAGCATTAATTTCCTTGCCTATATGTATAATCCTAATGGATTATAAATATTTCATTATCATTTCTATCAGTATATTTGTTATTTTCATTCCTATTTCAAAAAATACTAGTACTACTACTACTACTACCACCACCATTACCACTACCACCATCACCACTACCACTACCACCACCACTAACACCGTCCTTTCTCTCTTTACAGGTAAGTTAGTGGAGGTATACGGTACCAAGTCACTTTTTTTTTTTTTCTTTTTCTTTTTTTTACATCACAAAGAACTGGCCAAGGGCACAACAAAAATGGGTAACACAAAGCCCGCTGAGTTGCCAGTCCCTATAAAAAAGACAGTAAGAGAATAAAATAAAAAAGAGGGGTGAGCCAATTTAGTTCGGGAGGTGTCTTGTTACTCCTCTTTTGAAAATATTTAAGTCATGGGAAAGTGGAAAAATAGAAACAGAAAGAGAGTTCCAGAGTTTACCAGTGAAAGGGATGAAAGAGTAAAGATACTGATTAACTCTTGCATTAGGAAGATGGACAGAATAGGGATGAGAATGAGTAGAAAGTCTTGTGCAGCGAGGCCGTGGAAAGGGGGGAGGCATGCAGTTAGCAAGTTCAGAAGAGCAGTGAGCATGAAAATAACGGTAGAAGAGAGCAAGAGAAGCAACATTGCGGCTTGAAGGAGAGGGAGGAGGATTACATAGGATTACATAGGAGTAACAGACACCAGGAGACCTATTGGTCCATAGCGAGGGTATCTGCTGAACTACATACTACTAACTATCAACTACTTGTAAGAAAACAGTTGGAAAATGATACCATGTCCCTAAAGAGGATAGGAACATGGAAGTTTCATAGTGCAGAATGATAGGATATGAAAAATACTAACTACAACTACCACTACCACTACAACTAATCGATACGGGGGACTAGATACGAATTCGCACTATCAATACCCATTTACTTTACAGTGCGCGTCAAGTCTGTTTTTGAATGTAGTTATTGTGTTGGCTCCGACAACATTTGCTGGTAACTTGTTCCATCGATCAACGACTCTAACATTGAAATAATATTTACGGAGATCGGTGATGCAACGTTGACCGTTTAGTTTTAAACCATTATTTCTTGTTGTCACTTGAGTTGAAAGCTCGAATAGGTTCTCTTGATTAATGACATCAAAACCTTTTAGGATCTTAAAGGTTTCTATCGGGCCCCCACGGATTCCTACGATCCTTTAAGGGAAAAACATATTAAGTTTCCGCAGTCTCTCTTCATAAGATGAATTTCTCAGAAATGGAATTTGTTTGGTTGCTCTTCTTTGCACTGATTCCAATTTGGCTTGATCTTTTACGAAACAGGGCGACCAGAATTGAACGGCATATTCCAAATGCGGCCTAACCAAGGACGTGTATAATTGTGTCATTACTTTCGGAGTTTTATGTTCAAAGTTACGTTTAATAAAGCCCAACATCATATTTGCCTTTTTACTGGCAGCTAGGCAATGCGAACTGGTTTTCAGATCATTACTGATGATGACACCTAGATCCTTTTCCTGCTGTACTTCAGTTAACGATTTATTTTGCATGTGATAGTTATATTTGAGGTTATCGTTGCCTATATGCATTACTTTACATTTATCGGAATTGAATTTTAATAGCCATTTATCACTCCAATCTGATAGTTTGTCGAGATCACTTAGTATGAGTTCGCAGTTTTCTCTAGTTTCTCTTTCTTTCTTTACCGCCTAATTTGGTGTCATTTGCAAATTTTGATATTTTAGATACAAGTCCGCAGTCCAGATCGTTGATATATATCAGAAAAAGAGTAGGACCCAAGACCGAGCCCTGAGGCACCCCACTAGTGACATCTAACCAAACAGATGCCTCACCATTTATTACTACCCGTTGTTTACGATTTAAAAGCCAATCGCCAATCCATGAACATAATTGCTCTCCTATGCCATGTGCCCTTAGCTTGGTCAACAGTCGCTTATGTGGAACTGTATCGAAGGCTTTCTGAAAATCAAGGTATATTACATCCGAGGGAATTTTAGCGTCCCAGTTTGAATAAATGACATTAAAAAAATCCAGTAGGTTTGTTAAGCAGGATCTCTTATTTCGAAATCCATGCTGGGAGTTTAGTATAGAGTTATTTTCATCGAGAAAAGACACTATTTTATCCCGCAATATTTTCTCAAATAGTTTAACAATCACGGACGTTAGACTAATTGGGCGATAATTACTTGCGAGGCTCTTACTCCCTTTCTTGAATATCGGTGTAACATTAGCTAATTTCCACATACTAGGAACATTTTTTTCACTTAGCGATTTATTGAAAATAATCTTTAATGGGAGCGAAAGTTGACTGTGACATTCGCGAAGTAGTCGCGGCGAGATTTCGTCCACCCCCACGGATTTTGCTGGGTCAAGTTTCAGCAAATACTTTGATATTTCGTCTACTGTTATCTCTCCTATTACTAGTCTATCCCTTTCGAGTCCTGCATACATGTTTACTGGTTCTGGTAATGGAGTTTCGTCTTCTTTAATAAATACCGCATTAAAGTATTCATTGAGTACGAACGCCATACTCTTATTATCATTTACCAAGATATTATTATTATCTTTCAGTGGTCCAATACTTGTTTTGACGTTTTTCTTACTTCGAACGTATTGAAAGAACCTTTTCGGGTTTGATTTGGAGGAGGAGGAGGAGGCAGGGGCGTGAAGGCAAAGGTGAAGGGAGTGGAGGGATGGAGGACTGGTAGGGGGATGACATCAAGATCCACTCTCTACCCTCAACACTTTCGTTTTCTATTGGAGGTATGAAAGGGAAGGGAAGTCTTGGCTATTAATATTTAGGAGGCTATTATATATTTTTGCTTATTTTCTTCTTTTTCTTTTCCTCATTTATTCATGATTCGTTTAATTCTTTGTTCATTCATTAATTACTCGTTTCCCTCAGTCTTTCACATGCAGTTTATTCATCTCCAGGTCTTTTTGTACCTGCTCCTCTTTTTCCTTCTCCATCTCCTCCTCCTCCTTCTGCTCCTCGTTTGTAGCGACCCCTCTCGCCACAGGCAGCCTCGTTTGGCCCAGTAGGGCTGTTCTTGTCTGTTCTTAATTTGTATATCAGTATATTCCTTCTGCTTACACCAAACTAGTCTGTAGATCATATACTAGGGAAGACCGTGAACTCATACAGCGTAATCTAGATAAACTATCTGAATGGAGCGATAAATGCTGTAAAAAATTAATGACGATAAATGTAAAGTAATGCACATTGGTAACAATAACCACAAAATTCATATAACTATTTGATGCAGAATAAGTAAGGTAACAACTAAGGTAAAACAGGAAAATAAATTAGGTGTCATCATTAGTAATGATCTTAAGACAAGTGCGGATTCTTTAGCAGGTTGTAAAAAGGCTTGATTTTGGGCTTCATTAAACGCAACCTTGAACATGAAACTCCGAAAGTAATGGCATGTATATATTATCTTTGGTTAGTCTACACTTAGAATGTGCCGTTCAATTCTGGTCGCCTTGTTTCGTAAAAGATGAAGCCAATTTAGAATCAGTTCAAAGAAGAGCGACCAAACTGATTCCATCTTTGCGAATTTCAACTTATAAAGAGAGGTTGCGAAAACTTAATATGTTTTCCTTAAAGATTCGTAGAATCCTTTCGGGCTTTTAAGTTTATTTAACTTTTAAGATCCCTAAATGATTTGATATCATTAATCAAGGGAACCCAGTGCTGGGAGAAAAGAACTCAAAGGAGATAATAAATTAGGATGTTAGTATAAGGACGAAAAATTAATGAAAATGTTTTAGTATCCCAGGTTAAATAGACAAGGGAAGAGTTGACAAGTCTGTTAACTAAGGGGATGAAGTTGAAGAGGACCTATAAAGGGATACTAAGCGACAAGGGTTTCAATAAGATAAAGAGGGCATGATGTTTTTTTCCAACTGTTTCCTGCCGGCCTATCGCCGGAAGGGTATACCGGAGTGCTGAGTTCTTTTCAACTGATCACAGACTGGTTGCTACACTTAGTAAGCTTCATGTCAAGTCCAGAAGAATTTCAAGAGAGGTAACCATACTATGTTTCATCTAAAAAAGCTGAAGGACTTGACATGTGCCCATGAGTATGCAGTGGCAGTCTCAAATCGGTTTGGTGTGCTCGGTGCCCTCGAGGACCCTGTAGAACTGTGGGATACCTTCAAACGTGAAAACTCCATGCTGCGAAGGAGTGTATTGGGGAGCGCCCGAGGTCA
>JACEEZ010019434.1:155000-167500 GCA_016584305.1 Chionoecetes opilio
AACTATATTGGTTCTCATGCTGTACAAGATAGAGAGGTGGCTCACAGAGGGTACAGTAACCATCCATCTCCTGAAACTCATGTCCTCTATATTTCTGCCCGTAATCATGCCAAATATTTTCTTCAACTTACCCAAAACTCCTTCATTCATAGAAAATGAAAAAAGAATTTTGAATCAAACTCATCTTGTGACTTCTGATCTAGCTAAAAACATCTCTAACAATGTTTCTCTTCTTCATCTTTCGCTCCTCTGCTTCTCCCGGATGACTCCACAGCTGTCTCATCTATTTCTAAAGCTGAACTTTGTGCTCAAACCTTTGCTAAAAATTCCACTCTTGTTGATTAATTCCTCCTTCTCCTCCATCCTCTGACTATGGTATTAAGATCCTTCGTAATAATGGTTTTTTTTCCTTTCTGGCCTAGATACTTGGGAGGCGTACGGTCCAGACGGAATCCTTCATATTGTTCTCAAAAACTGTGCTTCTGTGCTTGCACCCTGCCTGGTTAAACTTTGCCTAACCTGCCTGGTTAAATGGTTTGAGGGCCGCTGGGGGCCCTCAAACCCATTGACCCACCGGGACACAGCCCGGTGTGCCCTGTGGCCAATCAGCCCCTGGCCCAGTAATGCTCCTTCAGATTCAATAGCTAGAAGAGGGGAGAGGGAGGGAGGAGACGCCAGGCGGCCTCGTCTGGTTTGAGCCAGACGAAGCACAGGGTCTCCGGGCATGAACTTCTCTCACAACCGTACCATACTGTGCTACAGAGAGCCAGGACTCAGACCGGCCTCAGACCCTCCGGCCTACCGGGACACAGCCCGGTGTGCCCTATGGCCAATCTGGCCTTGCTCACAGCCCTGATACAAGCAAGATTTTTAAAAAGACTGCTTAGATCAAACACTACTCTCATCAAATATAATATTTATTTTTATGCCAATGGTCTCTTTATGACTTATCTTATACATTTATTTGATAATTATTACAATGGCAATATATTTGACGAGGATCTTGATGTTATTAAGTCATGGATAATTTGGGTACAGAGACATGAGGAGAGGCGAGGCCCCTGTTTGCATTATGGATACTGATCCCTTCATAGCTTAATTGTGAATTTTTTATTTTTCTTATGTAGTTTACAAATGCATTCCATATTTTCTTTTTGTATATACAGGGTGTAACACGAGTTTCTGCAAATATTGATACAGGTGAAAGAACATGTAATTCTAAACACAAAATATTCTATAACCATATGCTTTTTGAAGCTTCCTTTAGACGTGAGATGAAGTTAGAAAAATTAGCGCGGCCAGTAATTTCATAGTGGCAATCGACGTATGCAGTAGTGCAGTGTGTACTCGCGGTTGCCGCTTGGTGAAATTTTGAATGATTTAATCATAATGTTTACTAGTAATGGAGCATTACATTACTTTATAACGACACACTTGGTATTAATGGACATGTTATTTACTGAATAAGCAGTACATACAAACAGCAGGGCTGTAATAAACAATACTGTAAAAGGCTAATTGGCATCGTGTTGGGGAGAGGTAGGATGTAACACGTGACTCAGCTGATCGGCGGGCAGCCTCGCAGCCTAGTCCCTCCTTCCTCCCCCGCCCCGACGCGTTGCCAATTAGCCTTTTACAGTATTGTTTATTACAGCCCTGCTGTTTGTATGTACTGCTTATTCAGTAAATAACATGTCCATTAATACCAAGTGTGTCGTTATAAAGTAATGTAATGCTCCATTACTAGTAAACATTATGATTAAATCATTCAAAATTTCACCAAGCGGCAACCGCGAGTACACACTGCACTACTCCATACGTCGATTCAATCAATCATTGGGGCATACGCCGGGGGGCGCGTCGCCTCGCCCACCCTACGACGCCACTCCCGGGGATCACCACGCGCGAGTTCTCATGCAGGCAACTTTCCCATACCAAGCAGCTCTTGACAAGAAACATTAACATGCCCCAGTCACGAGCCTTGTAGGCGCCCCCTTGGCCTCCACGCCGGATTGTCTCTTACAGATACAACCCGATGGGAAGGATCGGTTTCAGGGTAGCGTGCCACATGCCCATATAGCCGAAGTTGGCGCTGACGGACTATGCAGGTAATAGGCCTCGATTCAGTCTCACGGTGCAATCGTGATTTGACACGTAATCATCCCGCGATACATCATGATTCTGCGAAGACACTTATTACCAAAGGCATTGATTTGTCTCTTCAAGCACTGTTTAGTGTCCATGTCTCACAACCATAGAGTAAGACAGGGATCCAAGCGACTTGAAGATCCGGATCTTTGTCCCTGCACAGGTACCGACAACGCCAAAATACTCCCCCCGGGGCGAGTCCATAACACCGTGGGCTATGCCAATCCGCCGTAAGACTTCTTGACGTGACCCGCCGTCATTTTGGATTGCGTTTACCAAAGGTATGTAAAACTTTTCAAGATCTCAATGTCCTCGCCACACGCATGGACAGACTGTACTGCTTTCATCTAGTAAGTCTCCAAACACCTGGACCTTGGTCTTGAGCCAGGAGACCTAAAGCCCCAAAGGCTTTGCCTCCTCGTGCCGCCTCGAGAGCCATCCCCCAGGACCTCCAGCGACCTCAGCAAAGGTTACTGCATCATCGGAAAAAAACAAGATCAGGATTTTGGGTGTTGCCGACGGTGCTCCACAATCACTTTGATCTACAACCTTTTGCCCAATACCTAGTCCATACAAGCGTGAAAAGTGATGGGGAAAGGGGAGGGCACCCTTGCCTCACTCCTGTATTCACAGGAAAGAAGCTGGATACACCTGCCCCACACTTCACAGCACTCTCAGTCCCAGAATACAGACCAGTTTCAAACCAATAGTCCTTGCGGGAAAATCCCGCGAAGTCGCAGAAGATCCAAAAGTGACACGATCCCACTGAGTCAAACCGCCTTCTTGAGATCAACAATAGGCTGCAAGCATCCCCTGTCGAAACTCATGGCGGCGTTCCACAGGTCACAAAAGCGCTAGGATACGGCCCGTTGTTGACTTACCAGGCGTGAACCCAAACTGCTGAGGTCTCTGATGCTTCACAGAGATTGCGAAATCCGTGTCAGCAATAGATGGTCAAGCACCTTGCCTGGTACGCTGAGCAGTGTAATACCGCGGTAATTGTTGCAGTCCTGACGGTCCCCTTTTCCCTTTCCAGATAGGGACGACCAGGCCCCTTTTCCAGTCAGGGGGAAATGGTACCTGATTGCCACACGGCAGTCAGGACAGCATGCAACCCGCGGATCATGGCCTCACCCCCAGCTTTGAGGAGCTCCGCACTGATATTGCAAACACCAGCTGCCTTTCCACCCCTCAATTTTGCTACAGCCTCTCTGACTTCGTCAAGAGAGGGTGCGGTTTCGTCAATGGGAGGATCGGCATCCATGCCTGTAACCCCGTGGTGATTTATACTTCGATTGCCACTGTGAAATTACTGGCGCGCTAATTTTTTTAACTTCATCTCACGTCTAAAGGAAACATATTGGTTATAGAATATTTTGTGCTTAGAATTACATGTTCTTTCACCTGTATCAATATTTACATAAACTCGTGTTACACCCTATATATACCTTATATGTATTATTAATTTATATGAATTAATTTTAATTGTGAGCCTGTGAATAGATTTTGTTTTATTTTTATTTGTATGAAATGTTTAGGTTCATATTTCAAGCTGAAACTCAATGTAAATAACTGTAAGCTAGTGATTTAAGTATGTGCAAATTGTACTTTTTGTTTATGGCTATAACATTTTTTACTAGTTGTAAATCGTGTTCTGCGTCTAGTCTACTATGTAAGTTACTTACGGGAACACAATGGCACCGCAGGACGAGGTGGAGGTACTGGGGGTCACCTACGACCGTAGTTTGACCTTCAGAACCCACATCGAGCGGCTCGATAGAGTGGCCTTAAGGAAGCTGGCATCTCTGAGGAGGATGTCGTGGCTTCTCGACGGTAGGGGGCTAGAAATCCTATACAAGGCGCAGGTTCGCTCCTCCCTGGAGTACGCGTGCCTCGTGTGGGGCGGCGCAGCCAATAAACACCTCGCCCTCCTGAACAAGATACAGGCCCGAGCGGTGAGGATCATCGAAAGCAACAATGCCGGACAGGAGCCACATCTCACCACCCTCCAACACCGACATGACGTGGCGGGACTCACCGTGGTGTTCAAGGTGCAGGTGAAGCGTGTGAGTCACCTTCAAGCGTTGTGGCAGCCATACTGCCTGGCTCCGGTCACCAACCGTGCTGTCGCTCTGGCTACTGGTGAGCTATTACAGCCCCGCTGCCGTACGTGGCACCACCAGCGCCAGTTCACAAACACATATATCAGTTGGTGGAATACGCGATTCAAAACAGAATTTAACCGAGCGAGTGTCCAGGAATTCAAAGTGATGGTGAACAACTGGTTGCTGGGCAGAGCTGAGTGATAGTGATAAGTGACTTTTATAAGGATCAGAGTAAGACTTTAAGATAGGAAGCATGAAAAATGTAACCTTTAGTCTGTAAGTTACTATACTCCAATGTAATGTTGAACGTAACTTCTCAGTAATATGTTAATTAGTTTTTATTTTTTTATTTTTTATTTTTTTATTTTTTTATAAATTTGCACCTATAGCGCCAGTAGGCAGTGGTGACCCAGGGCTCGGATGGTAGGTTTTGGAGGTTCACTTGAGGGCTCTGATGGTTGGTCCTCGCCCGTGGTGGCGCAGGAAGGATTCTTATAGTGACGCCTGTGAATAGAGGCTCATGCCGCCCCCCTGTGTCCTCCGATGCACTTGCAATCGAAGGTAGAGTTGATGGGCAGAGCATGTGGGTGTTCTTAGGCCACTCGACGGTGCAGAAAGGTTTTGATTTTCTTCGGGGATCGAACTCGGGTTACCGAGAACGCCAGTCGGAGACGCTAACCACTCCGCTACCGCCTCCCCAAAGGCGATGTGATAAAGTGATAAAAGAAAAGTGGAAAGTTATCGTAAAACAAAACTTTAATCAGGAGAAATTGTAGTACCCTCCTCCTCTCCTCCTCTCCCTCCCTCCTCCTCCTCTCCAATCATCGTGATGGCCACAACATTAATACCGCAATTGAAACATCGCTGTTTTTTATAGCACGGCGTCCCGAGAGAGAGAGAGAGAGAGAGAGAGAGAGAGAGAGAGAGAGAGAGAGAGAGAAGGAGGAGAGAGAGGAGAGAGAGAGAGAGAGAGAGAGAGAGAGAGAGAGAGAGACGAAGGCGCACCCAGAAACGGAGAAAAGGGGGTTTCCAAATTTGGTAGATCACTCCGAGCCAGTGTTTCCTCTTTTTAGAAATATTCCTGATTTTAAGGGATTTCTGGTCAAGTGAAGGATACATAACTTAATCAGGAATTTGTTGAATCTAAGTAATTTAATGGAAAACTGCTTTGCAACATATAATCTAGCTGCATGTGAAGGTAATAGTGAAAAATAAATCCATTAATAATTTTTGCAATAAATAAAAATACTGTCTGAATCCATTTTTTTATATATAGATAATTTAGTGTACTTTTCTGCTGTGTATAGTTATTTGATTCATGGAGTGTGTTAGTGTGCCGTCAGGGCATCGCAAGTAGAGGGTATATATTGTGAGGTCAGGTTATGTATAGCTCTGTGTGTGTAAGTAAGTGTGAGCACCGTGGGGGAAATGGCGGAGAGGGGTATAGTGGGACAGACACTGCCTATTCACCCACTTATTCTTGATATTTAATGGAATATTCATGTCGTTATTCACTAGTATATTAATGAATTTTTTTTTTAGAGGGGAAAAGATTCATAGTTTTCTATAATAATTAATATAAGCGAAAGTGTGTCTGTCTGTCTGTGTGTGTGTGTGGTATAGGTTCCGCCCCCCGTGGCGCAAACACCTCATATGGCACATTTTTGGAATCAGGTTGACCAGGGGAAGGTCATAAGCCCACTTATGAGATGATCCGATCACTTTTTTTTTTTTTTTTTTTAGCAGCCTATTAGCGAGAATTGTGAAAACAAAAGTGGGTTGCGAGAATTGAGGAAGCCTTGAGGTAGGGTGATGGGTAATGGGTGAGTGAATGGGTGGGGTGATGGGTAATGGGTGTGGGGTGATGGGTGAGTGAATGGGTGGGGGGTGATGGGTTGGGGGTGATGGGTGAGGGAATAGGTGGGGGGTGATGGGTAATGGGTGTGTGGTGATGAGTAATGGGTGAGTGAATGGGTGGGGGGTGATGGGTAATGGGTGAGTGAATGGGTGGGGGGTGATGGTAATGGGTAAAGTGAATGGGTGGGGGTGATGGGTAATGGGTGAGTGAATGGGTGGGGGGAATACATACATTTCTACATCCATGATTTCAGGAAAGTTAGAAGGGGCTATCTGGAGAGTCCATGTTTGGTGGGCCTTCGGCCCACCAAACAGGTGGTGGGCCGAAGGCCCACCAATAGCCCTCCGCAGGAGCTAGCCAAAAAGTCCGCCCGGAGGGCGGCTTTGCGGCTAGTTATTCATATAAGTTATTAGAGTTTCTTAATGGGATGATGAGGTATTCATGAAGATAGTAGAGGTAGTATAAGGTAAAGATAGGGGCATACGCTATGCTGTGCGTGGCCATCTCAGGCGCATTAGCATTTATACCTGTGATGGGTGAGAACTCGTTACCCCGGGACACGGCTAGTGTGCCTTCCGGGTTACCACAGTTATCTTAAAAAACTTAAACCCCCAGGTTTCCCGAGGAACCCATTTATCGATTAACCCCGCAAGGAAGGATGCACAGCTGTTTGGGCTGAACGCCGACTTGCCCTGGCCCGGATTCGAACCAGAGCCTGCATATTCGTAGCTAGGCGCGCTAGCCACTACACCACGAAGGCGCTTGTAGGTAGTATGAATATTGATTATTCATGAGTTTAAGGCGTATTTTATATATTTGTTCAATTATTCTATTTTATTGTATTCATTTTCCCTGTATTCAGTTGCCTCATCTTAAATATTCAATCATATTTTGTACTATGTGTGTGTGTGTGTTTATGTGTGTGTTTATATGAGAGAGTGTGTGTGTGTCAGTTTATGTATTTATGTGTGTTCATGTGTGCGTGTGTGTGTGTATGAGTTCACTTAACTCATGGTCTTGTCCACGCGAGCTGGCTCGCGATCGCCAGTTTCACCCTCTCAGTGCGAGCTTGGAGCTCATTATTACCGATATTTGGGCAATACTGGGACCTCACACACCACACACCCCCATCCCCCTGCTCAAGGGATACAGTACCGCCCGAATTTCACAGTGGAAAAATCCCGGGAATGAGCGGGGTCGGGGATCGAACGCCGGACCACAGAATGATGCCGGGCGCCCCAACCAACTGAGCCACACGGAAGGTGTGTGTGTGTGTGTATGTGTGTGTGTGTGTGTGTAGTGTCTGTGTGTGTGTGTTGTTTTGCGTGTGTGTATGCGTGTGTGTTTGTGTGTCTGTGTGGGGTTTGTGTGTCGGGTGTTTTATGTTTTTGTGTGTGTATGTGTATGTGTGAGTGTGTGTGCGTGTGTGTGTGTGTGTGTGTGTGTGTGTGTATGTGTGTATGTGTGTATGTGTGTGGGCGTGTATGTGTGTGTGTGTGTATGTGTGTGTGTGTGTGTGTGTGTATGTGTGTGTGGTCGTGTGCGTGTGTGTTAAGAGGCTCATTAACTCCCGCGGCGACTGACTGGTCTTTGGGGAGAGTGCTGTCGAGGAGTGCATGTGAGGGAGGGAAATAGTAGTGGTAGTAGTATCAATAATGGTGTAGCGTTGGTAATCGTGGCTTTTAACGTTATTGTAAGCACGAAGAGGAAGAAAAAAAGGATGAGAGGATTGAAGTAGTAATCGTGGTGAATGTGATGGTGGCAGCTGTAGTAGCAGTAGTAGTAGTTGTAGAAGTGGTATTATTATTATTACTATTATTATTATTATTATTATTAGTAGTAGTAGTAGTAGTAGTAGTGGTAGATGTAGTAGTAGCAATAGTAGTAGTGGTAGTAGTTTTAGTAGTAGTGCAGGAGAAGAAGAAGAAGGAGGGGAGAAGAAAGGGCCTTGTATAAGTTATTTCACAAGGACAGAGTTGGCAGGCGAGGTGGAGGAGTTGCGCTTTATGCAAGAGACGCATTGCAGTGTTGTGTCAATAATGTTATACTGCAAACAGATGACAGCATAGAGTCTATATGGGTAGAGGTTACGGAGGGAACTGAGAAAATGGTTTTGGGTGTAGTGCAGTGCTCTTCAACCTTTTTTGATGTTGTCCACCCTTAGTAGTGATTTGGTAAGAGCTGTCTACCACAATTTTTTTCTCTCCTTAAAATTTCACGGCTCTGACATATTAAATCTAACTATATCATTCTACAAAATGCTTAGGTAGGAAAAGGCAGCTTCATTCATTTTAAATTTACAGTTTACATAATACTATTCTGTATAATAAATAACACATGGAGTCTAAAACTATAAATATACAAGGAAAAGTTTAACATATCTTCGGAATTCCGCAGCAAATGCATTTTTCTTCATGAAACTAAAGTAACATTTCACCTAATATGCGTTATATTTGGTAATCCAGATAACAAAGCCTTTTCATTCAAGAAACAAAAATCAGAGGCTTGGCTGCTGTTGCAATTTGTCTGCTATCAGCTTAAATCAGCGAGGCATCAGACAATTTTAAAGTGCAACCCGCATAAGAGGATCCAAATTCAGAATGGCATTCCTTTTCTATGCCTTACATAAGAACATAAGAAAGTAAGGAAGCTACAAGAGGCCGTGAGACCTACACGAGGTAGTTCCTGTTACTTAATTCTACCTACATCCACCTCTCTTCCCCATCCATAATTATTCAGGGCTCCTTTTAAAGACCCCAATAGACTCCGCATTGACCAGATTAAACGCATTGACCTTGATTAAAACTAAGCTTGAGAAATTTTGCTGACACAGACATGATGTTGGCATCTGCACAAATATGGCTGTTGCCTTCTCAGCTTACTCCTTGTAGTCCTGACTATCAAGCAGGACAACCCAGCAATGCAATGCATAGGATGGCCAAATATTTTGAAAACTTTTTTTTAATAACCCACTGGAAGCTCCAATAGGGCATCAGAATGATCAGTTCCATCATCTGAGAATGGATGAAGCTTCCACATGTTGGAGGTCTGAGGTGTCTTGGAAATAGAAGTCAAGGTTTTCCTGCATCAAAGTCAGGTGTCTGGTAATCCAGGGGGACATTCGTATCTCCAGTGTCTGCTCTGCTGTCTGCATACCATGTGCCCAGCCACTGCCAGCCAGCCTTATAGGTATCAAAGACTTCAAAATCAGAACAACACCTCTTTTCTACATTGCTTTTTATTTTTTTCACCTTCAGTTTAAATCCATTTATTTTCCCTATACTTGCAAAAGTATCCCCACCTTTACCTAGTTTTATACCATAGATTTATTTTCCCTTATGTATACCGACACGTGGGCATGATCTCGTCCACCCACCTGTCCACCCCAAGACAGCCGTCCACCCCTCTCTCAGTCTCGTCCACCTTTTGGTGGACCGTCCACCCAGGTTGAATAGCACTGGTGTAGTGTATAGGCCTCCAAACTTATGTAAAGAGGATTCAGCTCCTATATGGGAAGAAATAAACAAGGCTTGCAAATATAATCGACTATGCGTGGTGGGAGATTTTAATTTTAGGAATATAGACTGGGATTTAATCATAGGTGACAGCGACGCAGATGAGTTGTTAAATATAATCCAGGATAACTTCCTAAGTCAAGCAATCAAGGAGCCTACTAGAGGAGATAATATTCTAGATCTATTGCTGACAAATAGAGACGATTTAGTTACAGATGTGGAGGTCGGGGGAAAGTTAGATAATAGCGACCATTATGAGATCAGATTTAGCTTAAAATGGGAAGTTGGAAAATTAAGTGGCAATAAACATCGAATGCCTAATTTCAGAAAGGCCAATTATGCAGGATTAAGAAGACACCTGGAGGTTATTAATAAGAGGTGTGGGATGGAGGGGAAGAAATTTTCCCAGGGTAAGGATAGGGCGATGACAGCTGGAAAGGCCAATTATGAAGAATTTGGAAGGCACCTGGAGGTAATTAGAGCGGTTAGACATGGAAGTGAGGTCGGGGCTGAGGAGGTAATGAGAGCGGTTAGACATGGAAGTGAGGTCGGGGCTGAGGAGGTAATTAGAGCGGTTAGACATGGAAATGAGGTCGGGGCTAAGGATTATTATACCTTATGTGTAAGGAATATAATTGACGGACAGAAAAGAAATATTCCTTATAGGGAAATAAGGTCCAGAAAGAGTGATCCAAAATGGATGACCACTAATTTAAAACATAACATTGGAGTAAAAAAACCCATTTATTTAAGGTTCAAGGCAAGATTGATAAGCAAAGAACAGTATAACGTGATGGCAAGGACGGTGAAGAAATTAACTCGAGTTGCTAAGCACAATTATGAGATTAAAGTAGCAGGACAGGCGAAAAGGACCCAAAGGGGTTCTATCAGGTATATAAAACCAAGACAAGGGAATTAGTTGGGCCGTTAAGGTCAGGACAGGGTGAGGTCTTAAATACGGATGAGGATATGTGTAAAAGTCTAAATGATTATTTCTTTAGTGTTTTTACAGAGGTGGATACACAGACGATGAACAGATGGATAGTGAACAGATGTTCAAAGGAAGCGATGAGGAGAAACTCAAAGATATTGTGATAACTAGGGAAATGGTGGAAGAGGGTATAGATTAAATGAAGAATTTTAAATCGCCAGGACCAGATGAAGTGTATCCCAAGGTATTAAAGGAATGCAAGGAGTTTGTTAGTGAGTCGTTAGTGCACATTTTTAGGAAATCGGTTGAGATAGGCGATGTACTATTATTGTGGAGGAAAGGAAATGTTGTTCCCATATTTAAGAAGGGAGACAGAGGACTAAAGTCAAATTATCGACCCGTAAGTCTAACGTCAGTGGTGGGTAAATTATTGGAATCTATTATTGCAAAAAACATTAGAGAGCACTTAAATAAACATAGTTTGATCAATGATTCCCAACATGGATTCACCAAGGGTAGGTCATGTCTCACCAATTTATTGAGTTTTTATAGGAAAGTTTATGAGACGGCAGATAATGATAAGGATTATGATATAATATATCTGGACTTTAGTAAGGTATTTGACAAAGTACCACACGAGCGACTCTTAAATAAGGTTAAGGCTCATGGAATAGAAGGGAAGGTTCTTCATTGGATCAGAGCTTGGCTAAGTAATAGGCAACAAAGGGTTACAATTAATGGTTCTAAATCTGAATGGGGACTGGTGACAAGTGGAGTTCCACAAGGGTCTGTTTTGGGTCCATTACTATTTTTTATTTACATCAACGACTTGGATAGTGGGATTAGCAGTGATATCAGCAAGTTTGCTAATGATACTAAGGTAGGTAGGATTATTGGATCACAGTCTGATGTAAACATATTGCAGGGAGACTTAGATAAACTTAACGAGTGGACAGTCAGATGGCAGATGGAATTTAATATTGATAAGTGCAGCGTTATGAATGTTGGTAGAAAAAACCCTGGTAATAGATACACCATAAGCAATGTATCGCTGATAAGATCAGAAGGTGAAAAAGATCTTGGAGTGAGGGTGAGCCCAGACCTCCGACCTAGGAAACAATGTATTGAGGCCAGAAATAGAGCTAATAGAGTATTAGGATTCATTACCAGAAGTGTTAAACGTAGAAGTGCGGAAGTTATTCTAAAGCTTTATCTGGCTCTAGTCAGGCCTCACCTAGACTATGCGGTTTGGTTTTGGTCTCTATATTACAGGATGGATATAGCCTTGTTAGAAACAGTGCAGAGAAGGATGACCAAAATGATACAAGGGATGCGTAACTTTAATTATGAGAAGAGATTGAAGTTATTAAAATTACACTCACTCGAGAGACGCAGAGTAAGGGGCGATCTGATAGAAGTTTTTAAGTGGATAAAGGGATTTAATAAAGGAGAGTTAGGAAAAGTTCTTACGGCTTTTAACCAGGGTAGAACAAGAAGTAACGGATTCAAGCTGGAAAAGCGTAGATTTAGAAAGGAAATAAGGAAAAACTGGTTCACAAATAGGGTGGTGAATGAGTGGAATGGTCTCAGTAGACAGGTAGTTAGTGCGGAGTCATTAGGGAGCTTTAAAGAGGGGCTGGATAGGTTCATGGATGGGGATGAAAGGTGGATGTAGGTAGTGTTAGGTGACAGGAACTACCACGTGTAGGCCTCGCGGCCTCTTGTAGCTTCCTTATTTTCTTATGTTCTTATATCTCTCTCTCTCTCTCTCTCTCTCTCTCTCTCTATCTATTATATCTCTATATATCTATTCATCGCCTTATAAACAAATGTTACAGTCTGATAGTCAATCATGTCATGTAATTTTAGAAGTTTCAAATCACCAAAGATTGGGCTTGTGTGGTGATACCGATTACTATAAGACATTATGCGAACTAATTTCT
>JACEEZ010019434.1:175000-185000 GCA_016584305.1 Chionoecetes opilio
CTCTCTCTCTCTCTCTCCTCTCTCCTCTCTCTCTCTGGCTCTCTCCTCTCTCTCGCTCTCGCTCTCCTCTCGCTCCCCTCTCTCCTCTCTCCTCTCCTCTCTCTCTTCTCGCTCTCTCTCTCTCTCGCTGCACGAATACCAGAATATTTCCTCCTTATAACCAGTTGCTCATTATTCTAAGTCCTCTCTCTCTCTCTCTCTCTCTCTCTCTCTCTCTCTCTCTCTCTCTCTCTCTCTCTCTCTCTCTCTCTCTCTCTCTCTCTCTCTCTCTCTCTCTCTCTCTCTTCTCCTCTCTCTCTCTCTCTCAAAGGAATTGGTTCCCAGTAAGAAAAATAAAGCATATAGCCGGGCGGATAAACATCGAATTTTAGGCAAGATGCTCCCTTTTGGAGGAAAGCATGAAAATTTGCATATAAGGGGATTGGAGTATGCTGATTTCAAATCGACCAGGATACATTTGATCCGAGGAACGTAACCTCCTAAAAATAGTGATTTTCACAGAGGGGGTCGAAACCTTCTGAAAATAGAAATAAGCGTTTACGTTGAACTTTGACAGTTTAATATTATAATTTTAAATGTTTCGACATATTGCATTCAATGCAGAAAATACCAAATGTTGTTATTATCAGTGATAACAACGTGTGCACACATATTTAAGCACAAAATCCACATAAGGCACACACAAAGGCACACGAGGCACACAAAAAGTCACACAAAATGGAACACACAAGTGCGCAAAAGCATAAGCTGTTGAAAATGTATGAAATTCCAGTTATGAATAATTGTTATTAATTCTGTCTGACACAGACAGTTGTCATCGAATGCTATATAATAAAATAGTTAAGTTTAAACCATTATTAAAGCAGCTCTTCTTTTAGGAATACCAACCGGATACCAACCGGACAAACATCATGAGCAAGTACCAAGTACTCAGAAGAGATTTGCTTCAAACATCAAATGCGTAGTGGAAGTGATGGCAACCCTTTCACAGATGACAGTGCAGACTTGGTAACCATGGACACCAAAGTCGTCATGTCCGAAAAAAGTGGTTGACTCTGTTCGCACTGCAGAGGAATTGGGTACAACACAGTATCAAACCTTCATCCAATATCGTTTGTCTGGTTCCTCTGAGTGCTTCTACAATCCCATTCATAAAAACAGTCTGCCTCTCTTCAAATCGAAACGAAGGAAAGATTCTAAGGCAAGTAACAAAACAAAGGGCCTCAAAAATGATGTTGAACTCTTCTCTCGGATGTACATCTCATGCCAATCAAGAGATGGGGACCTGGACACCTTCTTCGAGCATGAAAATCACCCATGGTCTCCAGCCCTGGCTGACAATAACGAGATGCGCCAGACTGCAAAGTCTGATCTCATGACCTGCCTTGAGCCGCTGGCAGAGGAAACTGGAGATGGAGATCCACGACCCGATGTCAAGATAATTGACGGAGCTGCCCTCGTCCATACACTGGATCCCAAGAAGACAGGTGCAAAGACCTTTGGTGATTATGGGTCGATGGTGTTTCTGCCATACATCACCAAACTGCTACAGTTTGTGAGTCGCCTAGATGTGGTATGGGATGTCTACATAACTGGAAGCCTGAAATCGCAGACACAAGCGAGTAGGGGAAGTGGTGACCCATTGCGAGTAGCGGCAAACACTCGATTACCTCAGAATTGGAACACCTTTCTCCGAGTGGATTCAAACAAGTCAGGTCTTTTCAAGTATTTAGCTGGTATTATGCAGACCTATTCTCCACCGCAGGATAAGCTACTGATCACGACCCGAGATGAAACGGTTCTGTTCATGCCGCACTGTGATCTATCACGATTAGCACCATGCACTCACGAGGAAGCAGATGGAAGGATGCTGCTTCATGCTGTTCATGCTTTTAACCAGGGTCATCGCGAGATTGTGATACAAGCTAGTGACACAGATGTGGTGGTAATTGCCATAGCGACAGCAACAGTCCTGCAAGGATGCCAAATTTGGGTTGCATTCAGTCATGGAAAGACATTCCGGTATGTCTCCGCGGACCGTATTGCAGCAGCACTGGGAAATGATAGGTCTCAAGGACTACTGTTCTTGCATGCCTTTTCAGGCTGTGACACGGTTTCCTCATTCTTTGGAATTGGCAAGAAGACCATGTGGGAAGTGTGGCGAAGCTCTGACACATTCAGACCAGTCTTCAAGAAACTATCTGATTCACCCAGCGAGATCACGGATGAAGACATGGAAGCTCTGGAACGATTCGTTGTCCACTTGTACAAGCGCACGTCAACGTTGACCACTGTAAATGAAGCCAAAAAACGGCTCTTTACATCTGGAACACGACAGTTTGATAACATCCCACCAAGTAGAGGGGCTTAATGCAGCATATCAAGCGTGCTGCTTATCAAGCCAGTCATGTCTGAGGCAAAACTCTGCTTGCCAATCCAAACTTGCCAGCTCCAATTGAATGGGGATGGGCAAAGGATGGAGACTTCTGGTGTCCAGTGTGGAGTCTGAAACCAGAGGCATCGAAAGCCTGCAGAGAACTAATCAAGTGTTCATGTCGAAACAGCAACTGCTCTGGCAGGTGCAAATGCCACAAGGTCAATCTTCCCTGCACGCAGCTATGTGTATGTGAAGGACAGTGTACATGAACTAATTAAGGAAAGCAGCATCTCATTTGTCTATCAAATCTGTAACATGTTCAATCTAAAGAATAAAACAGTTTGCTTGAAATAAAACATTGTTTGTTAGCAGTTATTCAAGACAATATTATGCATACGTCATTATTAATATTTCATAAATTCATTGAATACAAAATTATCATCATTTATATAACACTTAAGGCCGTTAAGATGGTGGCCATTTTGAATTTTAGTCACTTGTCGATAGAATAACAAAAACAGTTTGATTTCACTGAGGTCTTTGGTATTCTATTTCTTGGATTTACAGTAGTACAGAGATGTTGTGTCAATCTGGCTTGATAAATGTGACAAAGTTGAACACTATAACATAGTATGCGATTTCGGGGGAAATGGCTGTCATCTTGGATTATAGTTGCCCAGCAATATCATCGTCAGCTTTAGACACTTCCACCACATGCACTGTATGTGAAACATATGTGTAGATTTAAAATGTATCCTCATGTATTATTCTATTAAGGTTATAGTCGATTTTCGGGTATACCGAATATCAATGGCGGCCATCTTGGATTTTGAGGAGGTTACGTTCCTCGGATCAAATGGATCTTGATATATTCGAATTCAGCATACTTTGAAACCCCTATATGCAAATGTTCATGCTTTCCTCCAAAACGGAACATCTTTTCTCTTTATCCGCCTGGCTAATATGTAACACTTGCGGCCAATAATGTAGATATAAAGCAAAGAGCCGAAGAATTTAATAATTGTTTTGCAAACGTGGGAAAAAATACATTTGAAAAAGCCCAACAAAATATAAGAGAAAGTGACGGAAGACCCCATACAGCGCAGCAAGATGTCACAGTATGTTTAGACCCAGGCCAGTGACTAGTGAGACTGTCATTCTAACAATAAAACACATGAAGAACACCCACTCTTATGGTTCTGATGAAATTCCACTTCGTTTTATAAAAGACTCTATCAGTAATTATAACATATTTAACTTGTATTATCAACACATACATTGTAACTGGAGTTATACCAGCTGCATGGAAACACGCTATGGTTGTACCAATCTTTAAGTCAGGTGACAAAGAAGTAGCTGGTAACTACCGCCCCATATCTCTGCTACCTATACTATCTAAGGTCTTAGAAAAAATCATAGCTACACAACTCTCTCAACACCTGGAAAGTAAGCAACTACTTAGTAACACCCAACACGGTTTCAGGTCTGATCTCTCAACTGACACTGCTCTCTTAACACTGTCTAATAAATTATACGAGAACATGGACAGCAAGAAAGTTATCTTGGTATCATTATGTGACCTTTCCAAAGCTTTCGACAGCGTAAGTCACGAAATACTAATGAAAAATTGTATTATGTCAAATATAGATCCTTTCTGGTTTCGAAATAATCTTGAAAATAGAACGCAATCTATGCGGTTCGGAAATCATGTGTCAGGCAAACTTGAGACCATGTTTGGTGTCCCACAGGGATCTGTGCTCGGTCCTATTCTTTTCCTAATTTATGTAAATGATCTCTCCCATTTTATCACCGAGTGTTTAGTTATTCAATACGCCGATGATACTCAGTTCAAACATACTGATACCATAGATAATATTCAGGAATTGATTAACAAAAGTGAACAAACTCTAACTAAAGCAAAATTGTATTTTCACACAAATGGTTTAATGTTGAATACTAGCAAAACACAATGTATGTTTATTGGCACCCGAGGACACATGGCACAGAGCCCAAGCGACACTCGTATCCAGGTTGATGACAGCACCATAGTGCCGAGCAGCTCTATAAAGAATTTCGGTTTATATTTCGACAACTGTATGCTATTCGATACACATATTACGTACATCTGTAAGAAGACTGTAGGGACTATATTGTACATAAATCGCATTAAAGATACCTTTGATAAGAACACAAGAATCACAGTGATACAGTCTCTTGTTTTAAGCATAATAAATTATGGGCTTAAGATCTGGGGAGCGGAAAGTGCAACTCATTTGCAACGTATTCAGAAAATGCAGAACTTTGCCGCAAAAGTTGCACTGGGCGGCACAAAATTTGAACATGTAACGCCATACCTGAGAGAGCTTAAGTGGCTAAAGGTAAAGGAAAGGTATAAGTACGAGCTTGGACTTACTGTTTATAATATAATCTATAGAAGACTACCATGTTGGTTGTTCCCACTACCTATGGTAAGAGGCACACATAGTGTAAACACAAGACATCAGCACCGGCTATACGTTCCCAAAACTAACACCTACACAGGAGACAGGTCAGTGCTGGTGTCTGCACCTCAACTATGGAACAGTCTTCCTACTCACATTAAGAACGCCAAATGTATGTCTACTTTTAAAAAGAAGCTTACAAACTATCTTTTAATGCTTAACCATTAACTTTACTAGATGTTATTACATTTATATGATACACACCTTTGTATGACTATTTTATAATTTTACGTTTTTCTTACTTTTAAATGACAACATACTTGTGTAGGACTATTTATACTATTAATTATTTTATTATTTACTATTCTATGATTTTTTTAATGTGAGTACACACTTGTGTGTTTTATTGTATGTTTAAGATTTTACTGTGTATTAGATATTCGCATTATTGTATTATATAAGATGTACAAGAATAACCATTGTAAAATGGAAAATTAATTTCTGATTCTGATTCTCTCTCTCTCTCTCTCTCTCTCTCTCTCTCTCTCTCTCTCTCTCTCTCTCTCTCTCTCTCTCTCTCCTCTCTCTCTCCTCTCCTCTCTCTTCTCTCTCTCTCTCTCTCTCTCTCTCTCTCTCTCTCTCTCTCTCTCTCTCTCCAACCGATATGTACTATGTCTAATTATTCAAGATATCCGCATAATATCCGCATCCATCAATGCGAATGGGAATGCAGATGTTAAAAATGATGCGGATATATGCAGATGCGGATGCGAGTATCCGGTTTACCTCTAATTTATATTTATTAACTGGATTTTCTTGTTTAAAGGAAAATATGGTGGTTTAATTGGTTCAAAAAACAAATATAGATTTTTTCGCGGTCTAATGGGAAATTAATAAATTACTGGCTGTTTGGTTGTCGATTTCATCGTTTGAATAGCGACATGGCGGTGAATATGGAAAAAAAAAAATATGATCCGATGAAAAGAACAAAATAGTTATAATTAAAAGACTGCCATATCGTGCATAAACAAACTAGTGAACGATTATTAAATATAAACTGGAGTGATTCATCGATGAAATGATGAGTTTGTTGGTTTTGATACATGGACGGGAAGGAAGAAAAAATGGTTTGCTGAAGTTACTGAGCCAAAAACAAAATGTTTTTGAAAAAAAAACAAAGGAAAATGTTTTTTGTTTAGAAATGTTGTAAATAAAGGCGGTATTACACGGGCACGATTTTGCTCAGTGAGCAGACTTATCTTGAGGAACTTTCGCTGAGCTGCTCAGGAAAATTATTACACGGTGATGCTGGATTTGATGAGCAATTTCGTCCAAAACAATAACAAAGCCGCTAACATTGATGCAATACTCTGTAATGCAGGACTTGTCCGAACTATTTCATTTAACAGGCTCTCCATCTCCCATGTCCATAAAACAGGCATGTTGATGTATAAAAAAAGTTTGGGTTACGCATGCAAGTCCAGTCCAGTCCAGTAGCAGGCGTGGAATAAGCTTTGTCTTCGGCACCCACTGTTTTTGTTAACTGTTTAAATTGTTGGTTCTGGGTATTTGTATATTAAAGTATATTTGTAAACAATCCTTTTCAGGGATCGTATCTTTCGAAGTAACAATAATAGATCAAAAATTTATGCCAGGCATATTACGTATATCATAATATACTTTTTTCACATATATCTAATTATTCAAAGACTTTTGGAATAAAATACGTTCCAAATAAATAATAATATCGGTTATATATATGACATGCATCACAAAAAACGTCTTTGCTCAATGAGTAGAAATATCTTCTGAATGTTTTCCCGTTTGCTCACGAAAACGGTTGTTTGTTGTTTTTGTTGTTGGTGGTGGTGGTGGTGGTGGTGGTGGTGGTAGTGGTGTAGGACTAAAGGCTTAAAAGTTATGGATGCGTTTCTTTAATTCGATGTTATCATGGTGCTGTTTGCAATGTTTTGTTTGTTTGAAAAATAGCGGCCGTGTGAGTGTGTGTTTGTTTTCCTTTTTTTTAATCCTGACGAGAGAGAGAGAGAGAGAGAGAGAGAGAGAGAGCGAAAATGTGGGATAGTGAGAGGAGAGAAGTAGTGAGAGATAAAGCAATGGGATGAATGAGAGAGTATGATGTAAAAGATGATGATGAGTAGAATGTGTGATGAGAAGTAGTGATGACTAAAGTGGTAATATTCTCGTGTTTCGTCGGATATCATCACCACATAATGTTCATATTTCAAGCGGATGAAGTTGTAATGGTATTGGGTGAGCGAGGGTGACTGGTTGACGGGTAGTGGTTGAAGGGGCACAAAAACTGGTAACTGTTGGAGTATAAGTGTTAACTGGTGATGTAATAGAGACTGGTGTTGAAACAGAGTAAGAGTTCTGACTGACCGACAGGGAGGCTGAAATATTGACTTAAATCGGCGACTGTTTTGGGTGAATGGATGAGTGGTTAACAAGGGCGTCGCGTGACCTAGTTTCAAGCGCGAGGGGTCAGGAGTAGCTGGTGATACGGCCAGCTTAGTGAAAACCTCCGCCACTCACTCACTCGATAGTTTCATTTTTTCAGCTATAAGTTTTATTTATATTTCTCCTCCCAATTTACATTCTTCCCCTTTTTTTACCTTTTATCTCCGTGTGTGTGTGGCCTGAATTGTAGAGACCTGTTGAGTGATATTCTCTCTCACTCTCTCTCTCTCTCTCTCTCTCTCTCTCTCTCTCTCTCTCTCTCTCTCTCTCTCTCATCCTCACTTTCCTCCCTTTCTCTTTAATCCCCTTTCCCTCCTTCCCTCTTTTCATGATAATGATGATGATAGTGTCACCAACTCCCCTATTAAGAACAACTCCTACTCTCCATTCCTTAATCCATACCACTAATCCCCCTAATTCATCCCCTTCTCTCTCTCCCTCGCTAACACTTCCTCAGTCCCCCAACACGTCTCTCCCTTCTCTAACCCCTTCACATTCCACCACTAACCCCAGTACGCCCTCTCTCTTTTCCATCTCATACCTTGCCATTATTACCAACGTAGCATACCACCTTCCCTGCCGCTCCTCTATTCTCCCAAACTCCCCGCCATTGCCCCCAACTGCCTCATAACTGACTCCCACCATCTCCTCCGCCCACCACCCAACCCCCACAACCCCACGATTAGCAGATAACCTCGTTGAGCTTAAATTGCCTTGCGATTATCGAGGAAATGCGCTTTAACACCCGAGTTTAATGTTTTAGTGCCGATGGAAGCGTGAGTGAGAGAGAGAGAGAGAGAGAGAGAGAGAGAGAGAGAGAGAGAGAGAGAGAGAGAGATGTAGATCATAATGATATGTGTGAGAGAATTCAAAGCAAAAATATTTACTTTGTCAGCAAATCTGTTATATTTTCTTTCTTACACTACAAGTACTACTACTTCTACTACTACTACTACTGCTAGTACTACTGTACTACTATTATTATTGTAAGCTAGGTAGCTGGTAAGCTGGTAGTTCACAATGGTATGGAGTGATGAACAGTTCTTGATAGTCCTGCTTTATTTGAGGTTAAAGACAAGGTTGAGGGGAACGCAACCGGGAGGTATGCGCGTAAAGACTGCCTGAAGCCAACTGGCTGTGACTGGTCACGAGGTGGGCTCAGGGCTGCCTCTGTGCATTCAAACATAAGTGACGGTTACGTCTCCCTACAGGGTGCTCGGCCACCAACCGTGAATTGTCCTCAATTCGTTAACAGACAACACAAATGAGAAACGAGGACAACCCGAGGAGGTGACCGTCCAAATGGGAGACGACACTAAAGAAATAATGAAATATGACCATGCAAGGCAATAATAATGTAAACAATAAGCATGACTAAAGATACATATGCCCCCATGGGTATGGACAAATGGGAAGAGGAAGAAGGGGCAGGAGCCTAGCAGGCGAAGTAGGGAGAGAAATGTCCTTGTCTAGATCTCGCGAGACTCGTTTGAGTAGTTCAAGGTGTGCAACACGCTAATTAAAGTCATTGATGTTAGGGAGTCTGACTTGGTTGCCGTATTCCAAGGCGATTATCTCTGCTGGGGCTGTCGAATCTGTTCTGTAACTTGGAAGAAGGATAATTTACAATTGCATATAATATGTCGCCATGTGTTAGTTGGAAGTTTGAAGCTTTCTTGTTGTGTGAAATGAACATTTGCTTTGCTTTAACTGCTTTGACAGTTGCGTGACACGTTGATGAATGTGTTTGTAGGTAGTGACATAAAGTTTGACATTATCATCTAGATTCTACAGATTCTAGACTAGAGTGTACAAGGGATGAGGAGGCTGTGAAAGGTCATAAGGCAGGCGTTTATCCACTTCAAAGATTACAAAATATAGCATCTCAGCAATGGCCTGTGATTCTGAGAATTTAGAGAAACCATGACTTGTGGCATGTAAGTAGCCCAAGGTTCGTCAGTGTCTTTGCCGAAAGAGCGTAGGGTACTAATACTCGTGCGATTATGTCGTTCTACAGTACAAGGCCGTTTGCACTTGGTCTGTAAGGAAGAACAGTACACTTCTTGATTTTGAATTTTTGGCAAAGGAAATCTTGAGATCTTGTTGACAAACTCGGCACCGTTGTCAGAAAGAAGTACTTCAAGAGTTATGAGTGGGCAAATAATTTAGTTCAAAAGTGCACGAGCAATGGCTTCAGCAGACTTGTTACGAATGGGAATGAGGATAGAAAACCTTGAAAAATGATCAATGGCCACAAATATATACTGTACTGGTTTCCATTTTCAGCGAAAGGTATAGCTTAAGAAGGTTCATAGCAAGAACATCCAAAATCTTAGAGACGACAGGGTAGCTGGTAATGGGAATGGGGGATGAAGATAACCTTTGTGATAGGCGCAGGTGTGACATAGGTCAATGTGTGAGTTGGTGTCCTTTCGCATAGAGCGCCAAAAATATCTGAGGCGTGCCTGAGAGAGGCATTTATCCTTGCCAGGGTGTCCAGCGTGTGGGGAGTCATGAATAGGTTTAAGGACAGTAGGGATGAAAGAGTCAGGTATAACAAGTTGATGTATGAGGTGAGTAGAATCTTGTTTTCTTGTGAAAATGGAAGTCTTGAATAGAATGTTGTCCTTGAGGATGTAAAAAGAAGGTGAAGACACATCTGGTAATTCTTAATCATCTCCAGACTTAAGGGCAGCGGTGACAA
>JACEEZ010019434.1:192500-200000 GCA_016584305.1 Chionoecetes opilio
GATACTTTGATCCTATCTAGACACTTTGCAAGTACCAACTACAAGGTTATTGACTATACAAAGCGCCACCATGCCAGGACGAACTTGGTGGGCTCGAACCGCTGATCGAATGCAGGGACTCTGCACGCGAGTCCACGACTCTACCAACCATGCCACCCTGACGGGTTGAGAGAGAGAGAGAGAAGAGAGAGAGAGAGAGAGAGAGAGAGAGAGAGAGAGAGAGAGAGAGAGAGAGAGAGAGACACGCTCTGAAATCTTTTACTTTATTATTTTATCATTATTATATTTCTATTATGAATATTGTTACCATTATTATTGTTATTATTATTATTATCATTATTATTATAATAATAATAATAATAATAATAATATCAATAATGATATATAATAATATAAAATAATATCATATCACCATCAATTTTTTTTATGGTTGTATACGTTCGGAAAAACTTAATAAGGAGGAAAGAAAGAAGGCTCAAGCTAGTAATCAGTCTGTCACCTCCTATATTCTTATTTCCCAACTTCTGCTCTTCCTTCTTAGGGCAAAAGGAGAAATAAGGAGGAGGTGAAAGAGGCGTCATAAGCTTTCAAATATCCTCTTACGTATATTCTTAAATTCCATCCGTTTCTAAGTTTTCTAGAGTTTAAAAAAAAAGAGAAAGTGTGTTTGAAACCCTATACGCGGCATTATAACCTCTCGTTTTAGTTAGACGTGTCTAAGTAAGTCGAGGGTTCTTAAGATTAGACCGCCGTCTGTCTTCGTCCACCCGTGTGCGGGCTTCTCGTTGGTGAGTGAGTGTGCTATCGAACACTACGGAGTTTCTCTGTGTTTGTGTGTGTGTATAGATGTGTGTGTGTGGTTGTGTGGTGGTGTGTTGTGTGTGTGTGGTGTGTTGGTGTGTGTGTGTGTGTGTGTGTGTGTGTGTGTGTGTGTTGTGTGTGTGTGTTGTGTGTGTGTGTGGTTGGTGTGTGTGTGTGTGTGTGTGTGTGTGTGTGTGTGTGTGTGTGTGTGTGTGTGTGTGTGTGTGTGTGTGTGTGTGTGGTGTGTTGTGTGTGTGTGTGTGTGGTTGTGTGTGTGGTGTGTGGTGTGTGTGTGGTGTGTGTGTGTGTGTTTTGTGTGTGTGTGTGTGTGTGTGTGTGTGTGTGTGTGTGTGTGTGTGTGGTGTGTGTGTGTGTGTGTGTGTGTGTGTGTGGTGTGTGGTTGTGTGTGTGTGTGTGTGTGTGTGTGTGTTGTGTGTGTGTGTGTGTGTGTGTGTGTGTGTGTGTGTGTGTGTGTGTGTATTTACATCACAAAGTACTGATCAAGGGCAAAACAAAATAAAAGTAACAAAAAACCCGGTTAGTTGCCAGTGGACTATTAATAAGACAGCAAGAAAATATAAAAAGGAGAGTGGGCCAATTTAGTGAGGGAGGCGTCTTGTTACTCCTCTCTTGAAAAGATTGAAGTCGTAGGAAGGTAGAAAAATAGAAACAGAAAGAGATTTCCAGAGATTACCAGTCAAGGGGATGAAAGAGGGAAGATACTGACTAACTCTTGCATTAGGGATATGGGCAGAATAGGGATGAGAATGATCAGAAAGTCTTGTGCAGAGAGGCCGCAGGGGGGGGTGGGGGGGGGGTGTTATGGCATGCAGTTAGCAAGTTCAGAAGAACAGCTAGCGTGAAAATGACGGTAGAAGATAGCAAGAGAAGCAACATTTCGATGAGACGAAAAGGTTTTGGCTCAACTCTGTTTAGGAGAGCTGTATGAGTGGATCCCCCCAAACATGAGAGGACTCCATATATGGGCGGATAAGGTCCCTGTACAGAGTAAGCAGCTGGGAGGGAGAAAAAAAAACTCAGACGCCACAAAACACCTAACTTCACAGAAGCTGTTTTAGCAAGAGATAAAATGTGAGATTTCCATTTCAGATTTTTAGTAAAGAATAGTCCAAGAATGTTCATTGTAGAAGAGGGAGACATCTGAGTGTAGTTGAAGAAGAAGGGATAGTTGTCTGGAAGGTTATGTCGAGTAGATAGGTGAAGAAATCGGGTTTTTGAGGCATTGAACAAAACAAGGTTTGCTTTGCCCCAATCAGGAATTATAGAAAGATCAGAAGTTAGGTGATCAGATGCATCTCTCCGTGAGCCACTATCAGTTGAGTGGACGTCTAAGAACGACGTAAATGGGGGTAATATGCATGGAGTGGATAGTAGGACTGAGTTAGACTGTCATTAATGAAAAATAGAAATAGGTGATAGGACAGAACCCTGTGGAACACCACCATTGATAGACCTAGGATAAGAACAATGACCGTCTACAGTAGCTGCAATAGAACGGTTTAAAAGGAAACTCAAAATGTAGGCACAGAGAGAAGGATAGAAACTGAATGAGGGTAGTTTATAAATTGAAGATTTGTGCCAGACTCTATCACACACTTTTGATATGTCAAGGTCAACAGCAAAAGTTTCACCGAAACCTCTGTAGGAGGATGACCAAGACTCAGTTAAGAAAGCTAGAACATCGTCAGTAGATCGCCATTTATGGAAGCCGTATTGACGATCAGATAGAAGATTGTGAGTCAGATTGATGCTAAAAAATCTTTTTAATTAGTATAAATTCAAAATCTTTAGAAAGGCAGGAAGTCAAAGCTATAGGATAGTAGTTTGAATGATTTGAATGATCACCCTTCTTAGGAACAGGTTGAATGTGAGCAAACTTTCAGCAAGAAGGAAAGGTGGAAGTAGATAGACTAAGACGGAAAAGTTTGACCAGGCAGGGTGCAAACACAGTACCACAGTTTTTGAGAACAATAGGAAGGACACCGTCAGGACCGTAAACCTTCCGAAGATCTAAGCCAGAAATGGGAAAGAGAACATCATTATAAAGGATCTTAATAACAGGCATAACATAGGTGGATGAGAAGTAGGAACACGCCCTTCATCAACCAAAGTAATGTTTTTAGCAAAGGTTTGAAGCAAAGAGTTCAGCTTTATAAATAGATGAGACAGCTGTGGAGCCATCTGGGTGAAGCATAGAAGTGAAAGATCAAGAAGAAAAATTGTTAGGGATTTTTTTGACTTGATATGATGCAATGTAATAATACGTGAGACAGTATGATTTAAATTCATACAAAACAGAAGACGACAATAATTAATTAATTATTGTTTTTTGGTCCATAGTTTCATATTTGCTGTGAGGGAAGACGAAATTGAGATAGTGTGAAGAAGGGGAGAGAGAGAGAGAGAGAGAGAGAGAGAGAGAGAGAGAGAGAGAGAGAGAGAGAGAGAGAGGAGAGAGAGAGAGAGGATATAAAAGTGAGAAAATAAAGAAGGTAAAAAAAATTTCGACTGAAAGTGTGAGGAAAAAAAAAAAGAAGGAAAAAAGATGGGAATATAATGAGGGAAAATGAGGCAAGAAAAATGAGGTGAACGGAGAGGAAACGGGAGAGAATATGAGGTAATGAGAGAGGTAGAAAGAGAAGGACAAGAGTGGAAACATGAGAGGGAAAATGAGGGGACGTACCAAGCAAAAGGTTAATTAGGGTCGTCCTGTGAAGCTCTAATCAGCATTGCCATTCACAGCTGTGTTGACCGCCCTCACATCCTTCCCCTCACTTCCCCTCATTTCTCCTTCTCTTCTCCATCACTACCACAACCCTTTCCCCCATGTCACTTTTTTAGTAATTTCCTCACCCCTCACCTCCTCTCATCTTCACCCCATACCTCCTTCCCCTCATTCTACCATTACTATATCCCCTCATCCCCTCACCCTCCTTTTCCCCTTTCCCCTCACTCCTTCAATTGGTGACGTCAAAACAAACCCCATTGACGTCAACTCCCCTCTCCCTTCTTTGACATGAGAGGGGAGAGGGGGAAGGCAATAGAGGGGAAAAAGGAGTCGAGTACCTCCTTTACGGAGGTAAAGGAGGAGGTACTCTCCCTTTTGTTGTGGACGTGACTGAGGACTAGGAAGAGGATTAGGATGGCAGAATCAGGGGAGCTTAGTGAGGGTGTCGTGAGTGGAGTGAACGAGTCTCAGGTAGCTTCGAGTGTGTTAGGAGTGAGAGAATGGTGGAGTCAGAGTGCAAAGGAGTTGTGGTGGAGTACTTAAGACTATTCTTGAAGCGATTGAAGACCTGAAAATGTGTTTTGTAAGTGAAGCAAATGAGTTGAAAAGTGTTGAGAAGAAGCAGGAGATAGAGATCCGATCTCTTAAATGTGGGGGTGTCGGTCCAAGTGGACTGCCTGGTGGGGCACATGCGAGAGACATACCTGGAGGGGCACCAGAGGGTGGCTTGCCTGGTAGGAATAGTAAGGGTGGCGTACCTAGTAAGTCACCTGAGGATGGGGCATGAAAGGTGGTAGAACAAGAAGGGGCGCGTCCGAAGCAGAGGAAGGTTAATAATGACCAAGTAGTGTGCATGAACTCATTTCAGGTATCCTGGACTGCAAGAGGAGGAATAGGAGGTAAAGAATAAAAGGGTAGACGATACATCCCTAACCGAAGGTAAAATCTTGTTGGTTGGTTGGTTGTTGGGGACAGTCAGATTAGGTACCTAGACAGCGAGTTTTGTGACAGAGACGGGATGCGTAGAAAGTGGGAAGCGGGTGTGTTTCCCAGGGAACGGGATAGTTCATGTTAGTGATAAGTGAGACAGGGATTAGACACAGGGGGCAGAGTAAATGAAACCAGTGACACTAGACATAGGTTTAGAAGGCAGGGAACTAAAGTGATTCGTAAGAAGAGAGAGTGGAAGGGGTTAGTTAAAGCTATAGGGAAAATTGACAAGAAAAAGAGGAGTAACTTAAAGGTTTACTATACAAACTGTAGGAGTATTTTAAACAAGATTTACTGAGAGGAATAACTAGTGTAGAAGCTTTTGATATAATAGCATTAACAGAAACATGGTTAGATATGTCAGGCAAGGTATTTAATCCGGAGGTTCAGGTAGCGGGGTATAAGTTATTCCACAAGGACAGGTTAGGCAGGAGAGGTGGAGGAGCTGTGCTTTATGGAAGAGATACATTGCAGTGTTGTGTTAATAATATTATAAAAAGAGATGATAGCATAGTCTATATGGATGGAAGTTACGGAGGGAACTGAGAAAATGATTTATGGTATAGTGTATAGACCTTCAAACTTATGTAAAGAGGATTCAGCTCTCATATAGCAAGAAATAAGCAAGGCTTGTAGATATAATCGATTATGCGTGGTAGGAGATTTTAATCTTAGGAACATAAACTGGAATTCAATTGTAGGAGAGAATGACGCAGAGGAATTGTTAAATCTAGTTCAGGATAACTTTCTAAGGCAAGCAATCAAGGAGCCTACTAAGGGAGATAATATTCTTGATTTATTACTAACAAACAGGAAAGATTTAGTTACTGAGGAGGAAGTTGGAGTTCAGTTAGATAATAGCGATCATTGTGAAATCAGGGTTTGCTTGAAATGGGAAGTAGGAACTAAAAGTGCTGATAAGCATAGGGTACCTGACTTCAGAAAGGTTATTTATGCAGGATTAAGAAGACAACTGGAGGGGATTAACTGGGGGTGTAGGATGGCGGGGAAGGTGGGTTCTGAGGTCCAGGCGGAGAGAGGTATCACTGTGGTCAGTGCTGATGAGGATTATCATTATTTGTAAGAATTTAATTGCAGGTCAGAAGAAAAAAATCCTTATAGGGCGATAAGACCAATGAAAAGCGACCCATAATGGATGACTGCGAATTTAAAACACAACATTGGAGTAAAAAAAACCATGTAATTTAGGATCAAGGCAGGACATGTGAGCAGAGAACAATATTACGTGATAGCTAGGACAGTGAAAATATTAACAAGAGCAGCAAAGCACAATTATGAGATTAAGGTCGCTGGCCAGGGTAGGACAGACCCTAAGGGATTTTTTGAGGTCTATAAACAAAGACTAGGGATTTAGTGGGACGTTAGAAATAGAGCAGGGAAATATTGTAAGATCTGATGATGATATGTGTACAATTTTAAATGACTATTTCTTAAGTGTTTTAACTCAGGAAGATATACAGATGGTACCTGATAGTGAACATATATTTAGAAGGGGAAAGGATGATGAGAAACTCAAAGCTATTATGATAACTAGGGAAATGGTAGAAGAGGCTATAGATAGAATGAAGAATGTGAAATCACCAGGACCAGATGAAGTTTATTCCAGAGTATTAAAATAATGCAAAGAGGTTGTTAGCGAGTCGTTAGTACACATTTTTAGGAAATCGGTTGATATAGGGGAGGTGCCGTCAGTGTGCAGGAAAAGAAATGTAGTACCCATATTTAAAAGGAATATAGAGGACTAATGTCAAATTAGCGACCCGTTAGTCTAACGTCAGTGGTAGGTAAATTATTGTAATCTCTTATTGCAAAAAACACTAGAAAGCATTTAGAAAAGCATAAATTGGTCAATGATTCACAACATAGATTCACCAAGGGTAGGTCTCACCAATTTATAGAGTTTTTATAGGAAAGTTTATGAGACAGCAGATAATGATAAGGATTATGATATTGTATACCTGGACCTTAGTAAGGCTTTCGACAAGGTACCACACGAGAGAGTCTAAAATAAGGTCAAGGCTCATGGAATATATGGGAAGGTTCTTCGTTGGAGTAAACCTTGGCTAAGTGATAGGCAACAAAGGGTTACAATTAATGGTTCTAAATCTGAATGGGGACAAGTGATACGTGAAGTTCCATAAGGGTCTGTTTTGGGTCCATTACTTTTTTTGATTTACATCAACGACTTAGATAGTGGGATTAGCAGTGATATCAGCAAGTTTGCTGATGGTACTAAGGTAGGTACGATTATTGGATCACAGTCTGATGTAAACATATTGCAGGGAGACTTAGATAAATTAAATGAGTGGGTAGTCAGGTGGCAGATGGAATTTAACCTTTGAGACCTAAAGCATAATTTCCATTGTAATTTGGCTACCATTAGACGATTTCTAGTGAATATAAGCAACATTTTATAGATATGACCTGTTTAATATCCTTGTCGACTAACAAATATGTATATTCAGTTACTTTTCGTAATTTCATGGCTAACAACATACAATTTTTTATACCAAAGGAAAAATTTGGGCGTAAATGGGTTAATATTGACAAGTGTAGCGTAATTATTGTTGGTAGATAAAATCCTGGTAATAGATACACCATATGCAATGTATCGCTGAAAAAATCAGAAGGTGAGAAAGATCTGGGAGTGAGAGTGAGCGCAGACCTCCTTCCTAGGAAACAATGTATTGAGGCTAGAAATTGAGCTAATAGGGTGTTAGGATTCATTACCAGGAGTGTTTAAAGTAGAAGTGCTGAGGTTATTCTAAAACTTTCTTTGGCTCTAGTCAGACCTCACCTAGAGTATGCGGTTTGATCTCCGTATTACAGGATGGATATAACCTTGTTAGAATCAGGGCAGAAAAGGATGACCAAAATGATACATGGGATGCGTAACTTTAGTTATGAGAAGAGATTGAAGCTATTAAATTTACTCTCAA
>JACEEZ010019434.1:205000-225000 GCA_016584305.1 Chionoecetes opilio
CCCTTCCTTTCCCATCAATTCACTTTCCTTCCCTTCCCATACCTTCCCTTACCTTCCCTCCCCTTCCCTTTCCTTTCCATCCCTTCCCTTCCCATCCCTTCCCTTCCCTACCCTTGTCTTTCTCTTCCTTTCCCTTCCTATTCCTCCGTTTACCTTCATTTATCTTCCCTTCCCTTCTTTACCCTCCTCTTCCCTTCCCTTCCCTTCCCTTCCTACCCTTCCTTTCCTTCCTTTCCCATCCCAATGTCTTTTCTTTTCCATCTTTTTCCTTCCTTCTTCATCCATTTCATTCCCACCCTTTTCTCTTCCTTTTATTTCCCTTTATGCTATTCAGACCCTCACCTTTTCTTTCTTTCTCCATTCTCTTGATTCTCCCCTTCCCGTCTCACTCCAATCTTTTACCATTATTTTCACTATTTTGTTTCTCTCTCGGACCTCCCTCTCTCCCTTCCCTTCCTCCAGTCGTCACAAACGACTATCTCCCTCTCGTAACATGCCGTCACGCTCACACATTTGCATACATAGTAGTCAAAATAAAAGTAGTTCAACTTATTTATGAGTAGTTACTTAATTCTTTTTTTTTTTTGGCATGTGTATGTATTTGCTGTATCTTTTTTCTTTTTATGTTGTGTGCCCATATAAGAGAGAGAGAGAGAGAGAGAGAGAGAGAGAGAGAGAGAGAGAGAGAGAGAGAGAGAGAGAGAGAGAGAGAGAGAGAGAGAGAGAGAGAGAGAGATGGTTGAATATTGATAAAGTTGGACGTTAGAAGGAGGACAAGGAGGAGGAGGGATAAAAAAGAGGCAGGGAGGGACTTTTGGGCCTTGAGTAGGAAGGTTAATGAAATGATCATATATTGCTAATTTTATTATTATTATTATTATTATTATTATTATTATTATTATTATCATTATTATTATTATTATCATTATTAGTATTGTTTTTATCATTATTACCTACGTTATTGTTATATTTATCATTTGTACTATTACATTTTTCTTAAGAATCATCATTAGAATTAGTCTTTTTCTTCTTTTTCTTTTTCTTCTTCTTCTCCTCCTTCTCCTCCTCCTTTATTTACTTCATCACATCTTTCCTTATCATTGCTCCAATTCATAAATCTATCTCCTCATTTATCCTTTTCACTCTCTTTCTCTATCTGTTCATTTCTCCCGTTATCTCCCTTTATTCTTCCTCTTTCTCCCTTTCCTTATTTATCTGGTGTTTGCTTTTTCTCTCTTTCTCATTCCCTCCTTTTTATTTTTATTGCCGGGGGCAATTTCTTCGACCTTCTTTAATGCGGTCGACAAGCCTGGTAGGTGACCAGAAGGTCCCGAGTTCAAGTCCCACCACGGAGCAACTGTCAAATTCATCGTCGAGTGGCCGAAGAAACTCGCATGCGTACTTGCATACGGTGTTCCAGTGAGCCGAGGGGACTCGCCGACTCGGGATGGGCTGGGGGGTCTGCAGCATCCACCAATCGCAGGGATTGACGTTGGATGCTGTCCAACCTCTTAGTGTGCGAGGCTGCACACGACATCTAGGAGAGGGCAGCGTACTTTAAGTAAGGCCTTGGGGAAGCGGTAGCGGAGTGGTTAGCGTCTCCGACTGGCGTTCTCGGTGACCCGAGTTCGATCCCCGAAGAAAACCAAAACCTTTCTGCGCCATCGAGTGGCCTAAGAACACCCATATGCCCTCCCCATTAACTCTACCTTCGATTGCGAGTGCATCGGAGGACACAGGGGGGCGGCATGAGCCTCTAATCACAGGCGTCACTATAAAAATCCTGCCTGCGCCACCACGAGCGAGGGCCAGCCATCACAGCCCTCAAGTGAACCTCCAGAACCTACCATCCGAGCCCTGGGTCACCACTGCCTACAGGCGTTATAGGCACAAATGTATATAAAAAAGAAGAAGAAAAAAAGGCCGTATCTGGGCCCTGTAGAGCAAGAGCTTCCCTCCTCTGTCGAGGATGCTGGCTAGCCTTTGCAGGGCAGAGATCCTGTAGGAGGCCTTTTGGGAAATGTGTTTAATGTGGCCGTCAAACCGTAGCTCTCGGTCCACCTCTACTCCCAGAATCTTGACGGCGTTCTGGAGTGTGTTACGTCCCCAGCCACAATTCACCACACTGCAGCTCCTTGCTGCAAAAACATGCACAGTAAATATTGTGCAATACCTATCAATGTGCCTTACTTCTCCCTTAAGAGAAGTTCTCCCGGGCCGGCTGGTTGGTAGCTAGATTTTCACTCCCCACACCTCACGCTCACAACCACACCTCACTCTCACAACCACACCTCACTCTCACAACCACACCTCACTCTCACAACCACACCTTACTCTCACAACCACACCTCATTCTCACAACCACACCTTACTCTCACAACCACACCTCACTCTCACAACCACCAGGCAAATATTTACTCACTTCTCTATTTAACATATTATATATTTTCATAATCATATATGTACAGAAACAAAGAAATAAATCTATGATAGCCCTTTGATGTCTCAAACATCAATCCACCAATCACCACTCACCAGGCTACTCACCACAGTTAAGCCCACACCATCACACACCATCAGGCTTACACGCCAGTCAACACAGCCAGCTGCTGCTCACGCCACACACCTCCGACACACATACACCATCAGCTGAGCTGCTGCTCACGCCAGCCACACGCCTCCGACCCACATACACCATACACCATCAGTCAATCACACACCAAGTCAATCACCAACTCAAGCACACACCCAACACACAATTTACTTCCCTTGTACCACTCTCTCAGCACAACACGTGGCCTATCCACGGAGCTTCCACACCCAGCCACCCAGCTGTCCACCCGAAAAGAGGACCCCGCTCCACTTTCTGTCCAGCTCATCAACATGCTCGCTTACTTTACGGGACCACAATCATATCACTCCACAGAAAATGTTTTTAGGGGTGACTAAGGGTAACAAGTGGGAGAGGAACGCCACCAAACCGCAGCCTCCCATCCACTGCTGGCCCGGCAGCAGGTGACCGAGAGACCACCATTGCCTGTGTCTTTTCCGGAGCAAAGGTCACCTGCTAGCGTGTACCCCACTCCTGTATAACACTTAGCTGTTGATTGATCTCATCAGCAGCACGCCCACTGTCCTGTCGCGGGTAGGAGCAGGAGAGAGTACAGTCATCAGCGTATGCCGAGACTGCTGGCAGCTGCCGGAGAAGATCGTCCACGTAGATATTCCACAGGACAGTTGGCCCCAGCACAGAGCCCTGTGGGACTGATGCTTCCACTGGCATGGACTCAGATGCCTGGCCGTTTAAGACGACCTGGAGGGTCCTTCCTTGCAGGTAGTTCCCAGGAGCAGCAGGAGGTCACCCTGAATGCCTTTTGGCCGGAGTTTTTCCAGTAGGCCTCAGTGCCACACCTTGTTGAAGGCACCCGCTTTGTCCATGACAGTGGACAAAGAAAAGTCTCTTTGCCATTACGACAGTGTCCTGGCCGCCATCAAGGGCGTCCTGCCAGTTTCTTTCTCTCATTTTCTCACTTCTTTCCTTCAATCTCGAGTTTGATGTCTTGTCATAATCATCTCTTTCCTCTTTCTGTTCTTCTGTAAGCAGCTTTGATTTATTCATTCTCATTTGAATATCTTGTCTTCCAGTACTTGTTGCGCGTTGCCTCGAGCTGAAAAAAACTGAATAATTTTGTAGTTTTTATAAAGTGTACCCAAGGCATATAAAGGAAACACTTATAACCTTTTGTGCTTCTATCATCACAGTATACAGGTTTATCACTCCTGCACCGTAACGTATAAATACAACCGTACGGAATATTCTAGCGTGTCTGTCACTTGTGCTCACACCTCTTCATAGTACCCCAGTCACACAGCTTCTGAATTAATATAAACTTGCGGGAATTGCAGAGACGGTCAATATATATACGACGAGTATAACAATTCTCCTGCACTCCTCTTAAAAGAGTAATGAGTCCATCCCGGAAGGCCGGGTGCGTGACGTGAGTCACCCGCCCCTCAATGTAAGGGATCTCCTGTCGACTGCCGCAACCGCGGTACATCAGGGTGTAACTGGACATTGTGTTGATTCAGCATCTCTATCGAGATGCCAGATACAATCTATACCTCTCTCTATTTGATAATTATATAAGAGATAAGAAATAATCTATTTTCAGGAAAAGAAGAAAATATAACCTATTGATATGTACATATGAAATAGCCTGTTTTGATAGGAGTACATACCATTATATAGTGCAAGTGTTGAGTCTAAATAGAGAACTACATGAATACGGGCTTTCCATTACTTATTTACGTGATCCTTGCTCAATGCTTACACACAGACTTATACATACGTACGTATTAATGATAAGGAATTAATAACCAGCCAGTGTCTTTAACACTTCCTCTTTCTCTCCTTTGTCTTCCTCCTGTTTTTTGTCTGGTTCTTAACTTTGTTCTATATATTATTGTTTAGTTAATTTTTGTTCCCTCTCTTTTGTCCAACATTTCTTTTTTTACCTGATTCCTACTCTTTTTTTTTATTTCTTGTTCCCCTCCTTCCCTTCCCCCTCCTTTCCTTTCTCCATCGTTAAATCTCCTAATGTTTTACGATTCGGTTTTAACTGCCTCTCACAATTTTACCCCTGTTTCTCTCATGACCTCCTGTCTCTCCCACCCCCACTCTCTCTCTTTCTCTCTTTTTATCTCTATCTCTCTCCTTTCTTCTCTCTATCACTCTATCTCTCACTCTCTCTCGCTTTCTTTTAGATGTTAAACTCAAAAGCTCAATTTTTCCTTCTGACTCTTTCTCCTCTTTCTCATCCTCTTCTTCCTACTCCTCCTCCGGTGTTTTCCTCATAAAGTTTTCCTCATGAAACACACACACACACACACACACACACACACACACACACACACACACACACACACACACACACACACACACACACACACACACACACACACACACACACACACACACACACACACACACACACACACACACACACACACACACACACACACACACACACACACACACACACACACACACACACACACACACACACACACACACACACACACCACACACACAAAAACACACACGCACACACAAACGATGGTACATATACGTCACGGTACAGTGGATAGAGCTTCAGACTCCAAGCTCGCTCCGGGAAGGTGAAACTGGCGATCGCGAGTCCGGCTCGCGTGGACAAGACCATGGGTGAATGACACACACACACACACATACACACACACACACACACACACACACACACACACACACACACACACACACACACACACACACACACACACACACACACACACACACATAAACACATATACACACTCATAATTATCCTGTGTGCGTGTCCGTAAAACATCCATTAATGTGTGAATAATAGGGAGAATAAAATATAAAACAACAGGGGTTTCTTATTTGTAAAGTACGTGATCTCTATAAATATAATGATCTCTCTCTTTCTCTCTCTCTCTCTCTCTCTCTCTTGTCTCTGTCTCTCTCTCTCTTTCTCTCTCAGATGTGTGTGCATGTCTCTTTTTCATAATTTTCTCTTATCGTATTCTTTTCCTTCTTTTGAGGTGATAGATATTGGTAATAGGAGAGATAACGGTAGACGAAATATTAAAGTATTTGCAAAAACTTGACCCAGCAAAATCCATGGGGCTGGACAAAATCTCGCCTAAATGACTTCGCGAATGTTACCGTCAACTTTCGCTCTCATTAAAGATTACTTTCAACAAATCGCTAATGGACAAAAAAGTTCCAAGTATGTGGAAGTCAGCAAATGTTACACCGCTATTAAAAAAAGGGAGTAGGAGGCTAGCAAATATTTATCGACCTATTAGTCGAACTTCTGTGGTTATTAAAGTATTTAAGAAAATATTGTGGGATAGAATAGTGTTCTATCTTGACGAAAATAAGAACATAAGAACATAAAATAAGGAAGCTACAAGAGGTCGCGAGATCTACACGTGGTAGTTTATGTTACTTAACACTACCTACATGCACCTTTCATCCCCATCCATGAAATTTTCTAGCCTGCTATTAAAGCTCTCTATTGACTCCACACTAACTACCTGACGACTGAGTCCATTCCAATCATTTACCACCCTATTTGTGAACCCGTTTTTCCCTATTTCCTTTTAAATCTACGCTTTTCCAGTTTGAATCCGTTACTTCTTGCTCTACCCTGCTTACTAGCCCTAAGAACTTTTCCTACATCTCCTTTATTGTATCTCTTTGTATTGGTATTGGTATTTTAAAGCGTAACGAATTATTATCATACGTTGTTGCCGAAACGCCAGATATCGTCAGTATCTCTGAGAGTTGGATCAACACAAAAGATAAACATTTATTATCTGAAATAGCCATTCCAGGCTATAAGACATTCCTAAATTGTCGCACGCATAAAGCAGGTGGAGGTATCATTCTTTACATTAAAGAAAATTTGCAAGCAGTCGAAATCGATAAAGTAAACAAAGATCATTACGACTCAGTTTACGCAAAGATTAAGCTAAACGGTAAATTGCTAACTATTGGGACAATATATCGTCCTCCCAAATCTAATGCGGAAGTAGATTGCCTTCTGTATGACGAGATAAAGTCAGTTGTGAACAATAATAACGATACAATTATTTGTAGAGATTTTAACCTACCTCATATTAACTGGAAAAATAATTCTGCTGATAGAGAAGGTATGCGATTGCTTGATATGGTGAACGAAGTATATTTAAATCAGGTGGTCCGTGAGCCTACAAGGGATAATAGTATCCTAGATTTAGTTTTCACTACCGACACTGACCTGATTGATTACTGCGATATAGGTGAACATTTGGCAAACAGTGATCACAGGTAAATCAGATGCGGCATAAATTTCAATGTAGACATCACAGAAAATCGGTTACTAGTCCCAAATTATAATAAAGCAAATTTCACGAAGATCAGCAGGGTACTAAGCGAAGTTGATTGGATTGACCTACTAAATGGTAATAACGCCGAAAACATGTGTAATGTATTCACAAATAAACTCCAATCGGTGGTGAAAAAATATGTTCCCATGGTAAGAAAACGTTTGAATAACATAAACAGACCCAGTTGGATGACAAATGAGATCCAACAAATCATTGGCAGAAAGCGCCGAGCGTACAAAGTTTACAAGCGATCAAATGCGGACGGCGATTCTAGAGAATACAATGACGTCAAACGTCGCTGCAAAGGACTAAGTAAGTCTAAAAAGCGCGAGTATGAAGAAAAAATTGCAAAGGAATCCAAATCAAATCCGAAAAGGTTCTTTCAATACGTTCGAAGTAAGAAAAACGTCAAAACAAGTATTGGGCCACTGAAAGATAAGAATAACATCTTGGTAAATGATAATAAGAGTATGGCGTTCGTACTCAATGATTACTTCAATGCAGTATTTATTAAAGAAGACGAAGCTCCATTACCAGAACCAGTAAACATGTTTTTTTGTTTTTTGTTTTTTTACATCACAAGGAACTGGCCAAGGGCACAACAAAAATGGGTAACACAAAGCCCACTTAGTTGCCAGTCCCTGTAAAGAAGACAGTAAGAGAATAAAATAAAAACAGATGGGTAGGCCAATTTAGTTCGGGAGGTGTCTTGTTACTCTTCTTTTGAAAAGATTTAAGTCATAGGAAAGTGGAAAATAGAAACAGGAAGAGAGTTCCAGAGTTTACCAGTGAAAGGGATGAATGAGTAAAGATACTGATTAACTCTTGCATTAGGAAGATGGACAGAATAGGGATGAGAATGAGTAGAAAGTCTTGTGCAGCGAGGCCGCGGGAGTGGGGGAGGCATGCAGTTAGCAAGTTCAGAAGAGCAGTGAGCATGAAAATAACGGTAGAAGAGAGCAAGAGAAGCAACATTGCGGCGGTGATTTAAAGATTGAAGACAGTCAGTCAGAGTAGAGGAGTTGATGAGACGAAAAGCTTTTGACTCAACCCTGTTTAGGAGAGCTGTATGAGTGGATCCTCCCCAAACATGTGAGACATACTCCATACATGGGCGGATAAGGCCCCTGTAGAGAGCAAGCAATTGAAAGGGAGAAAAAAAGGACGCAGACGCCACATCACACCTAACTTCTTAGAAGCTGTTTTAGCAAGAGATGAGATGTGAGATTTCCAGTTCAGATTTTTAGTAAAGGATAGTCCTAGAATGTTCATTGTAGAAGGAGACAGTTGAGTGTCATTGAAGAAGAGGGGATAGTTATCTGGTAGGTTTTGTCGAGTAGATAGGTGAAGAAATTGGGTTTTTGAGGCATTGAACATAACAAGGTTTGCTTTGCCCCAATCAGAAATTATAGAAAGATCAGAAGTTAGGCGCTCGGTGGCATCTCTCCGTGAATCACTTAGTTCATGTTGAGTTGGACGTCTAATAAACGACGTTGAAAAATGCAGGGTAGAATCATCAGTGTAGGAGTGGATAGGGCTTTGAGTTAGACTTAGAAGATCATTAATAAATAATAGAAAGAGAGTGGGTGATAGGACAGAACCCTGGGGAACACCACTATTGATAGATTTAGGAGAAGAACACTGTCCGTCTACAGTAGCTGCAATAGAACGGTTTGAAAGGAAACTTAAAATGAAGGTGCAGAGAGAAGGATAGAAACCGAATGAGGGTAGTTTGGAAATTAAAGATTTGTGCCAGACTCTATCAAAAGCTTTTGATATGTCAAGGGCAACAGCAAAATTTTCACCGAAACCCCTAAAGGAGGATGACTAAGATTCAGTTAGGAAAGCTAGAAGATCGCCAGTAGATCGCCCTTTACGGAAACCGTACTGACGATCAGATAGAAGATTGTGAGCAGATAGATGCCTAAGAATCTTCTTATTAAGTATAGATTCAAAAACTTTAGAAAGGCAGGAAGTCAAAGCTATAGGACGGTAGTTTGAAGGATTAGAACGGTCACCCTTCTTAGGAACAGGTTGGATGTGGGCAAACTTCCAGCAAGAAGGAAAGGTGGAAGTAGATAGACAAAGACGGAAAAGTTTGACCAGGCAAGGTGTAAGCACAGAAGCACAGTTTTTGAGAACAATAGGAGGGACTCCGTCAGGACCGTAATCCGAGGATCCGCTTCCGAGGATCTAGGCCAGAAAGGGCAAAGAAAACATAATTCCGAAGGATCTTAATGACAGGCATAATATAGTCAGAGGGTGGAGGAGAAGGAGGAACAAGCCCTTCATCAGCCAGAGTGGAATTTTTAGCTAATGGTTGAGCGAAGAGTTCAGCTTTAGAAGTAGATGAGACAGCTGTGGAGCCATCAGGGTGAAGCATAGGAGGGAAAGATGCAGAAGAAAAATGGTTAGAGATGTTATTAGCTAGATGCCAGAAGTCACGAAAGGAATTTGTTTCAGAAAGATTTTGACATTTCCTATAAATGAAAGAGTTTTAGATGTATGCGGGACTCAATAGTGATAGATTGGTAATAGGAGAGATAACAGTAGACGAAATATCAAAGTATTTGCAGAAACTTGACCCAGCAAAATCCGTGGGGGTGGACGAAATCTCGCCGCTACTACTTCGCGAATGTCATAGTCAACTTTCGCTCCCAATAAATATTATTCTCAATAAATCGCTGATGGACAAAAATGTTCCCAGTATGTGGAAATTAGCTAATGTTACACTGATTCGCCCAATTAGTCTAACGTCTGTGATTGTTAAACTATTTGAGAAAATATTGCGGGATAAAATAGTGTCTTTTCTCGATGAAAATAACTCAATACTAAACTCCCAGCATGGATTTCGAAATAAGAGATCCTGCTTAACAAACCTACTCGATTTTTTTAATGTCATTTATTCAAACTGGGACGCTAAAATTCACTCGGATGTAATATACCTTGATTTTCAGAAAGCCTTCGATACAGTTCCTCATAAGCGACTTTTGACAAAGCTAAGGGCACATGGCTTAGGAGAGCAATTATGTTCATGGATTGGCGATTGGCTTTCAAATCGTAAGCAACGGGTAGTAATAAATGGCGAGCCATCTGATTGGTTAGATGTTACTAGTGGGGTGCCTCAGGGCTCGGTCTTGGGTCCTACTCTTTTTCTGATATATATCAATGATCTGGACTGCGGACTTGTATCTAAAATATCGAAATTTGCAGATGACACCAAATTAGGCAGTAAAGCATATACTAGAGAAAACTGGGAACTCATACAACGTGATCTCGACAAACTATCAGATTGGAGTGATAAATGGCTATTAAAATTCAATTCCGATAAATGTTAAGTAATGCATATAGGCAACGATAGCCTCAGATATAACTATCAAATGCAAAATAAATCGCTAACTGAAGTACAGCAGGAAAAAGATTTATGTGTCATCTTCAGTAACGATCTTAAAACCAGTCCGCATTGCCTAGCTGCCAGTAAAAAGGCGAAAATGATGCTGGGCTTCATTAAACGCAACTTTGAACATAAAACTCCGAAAGTAATGACACAATTATACACGTCCTTGGTTAGGCCGCACTTGGAATATGCCGTTCAATTCTGGTCGCCTTGTTTCATAAAAGATCAAGCCAAATTAGAATCAGTGCAAAGAAGAGCAACCAAACAAATTCCATCTCTGCGAAATTCATCTTATGAAGAGAGACTGCGGAAACTTAATGTGTTTTCCTTAAAGGATCGTAGAATCCGTGGGGACTTGATAGAAACCTTTAAGATCCTAAAAGGATTTGACGTCATTAATCAAGAGAACCTATTCGAGCTTTCTCCTCAAGTGACAACAAGAAATAATGGTTTAAAACTAAACGGTCAACGTTGCATCACAGATCTCCGTAAAAATTATTTCAATGTTAGAGTCGTTGAACGATGGAATAAGTACCAGCAAATGTAGTCGAAGCCAGCACAATAACTACATTTAAAAACAAGACTTGACGCGCACTGTAAAGTAAATGGGTATTGATAGTGCCCTGCGAATTCATATTTAGTCCCCCGGATCGATTAGTTGTAGTGGTAGTGGTAGTTGTAGTTAGTATATTTCATATCCTATCATTTTTCACTATGAAACTTCCATGTTCCTATCTTTTTTAGGGACACGGTATCATTTTCCAACTGTTTTCTTACATGTAGTTGATAGTTAGTAGTAAGTAGTTCAGCAGATACCCTCGTCATGGACCAATAGGTCTCCTGGTGTCTGTTATTCCTATGTAATCCTATGTAATCCTCCTCCTCCTCCTCCTCCTCCTCCTCCTCCTCCTCCTCCTCCTCCTCCTTCTCCCTCCTTCTCCTCCTCCTCATACACATACTCCTCATACTCCTCCTTTGATGCAGTGGCTCGTAAAAGCTTTGGCGAATCTTTAAATTACGAATGTCGATAGCGGCTCCGGGATTCTGAGCGGGAGTGAGGGAACAAAATGGGTGGAGAGGGGAGAAGTGAGGGGAATGGAGGGAAAGTGCGGGGACATACTGCATGGTGAGGGGAATGGAGGGAAAGTGCGGGGACATACTGCATGGTGAGGGGAATGGAGGGAAAGTGCGGGGACATACTGCATGGTGAGGGGAATGGAGGGAAAGTGCGGGGACATACTGCATGGTGAGGGGAATGGAGGGAAAGTGCGGGGACATACTGCATGGTGAGGGGAATGGAGGGAAAGTGAGGGGACAGACTGAATTGGGAGAAGCAGCGATGAAAAATTTTGTTTGCGTTGTTCTTTTTCATCTTGTTATTGTTTTTATATTTTTACTTTTTTCTTCTTTTTCATCATCATCATCATCTCATCATCACCATTTACCTTTACTGGACTAATCAAATAGCTGGTTATGAGGGGCACATTCCTTATCTCATTTCTGCGTAAACCAAGAAAAAAGAATATAAATCCTTCACCTTTATCTTTTTATACAGAACTTTTGAAAAAAAATACAATGGAAGAATAAGGAACTGCATTAATTACGTGTGTGTGTGTGTGTGTGTGTGTGTGTGTGTGTGTGTGTGTGGAGTGGGGACAGCTGATGGGGAAGTGTGTGATTGTTGTGTGTGGTGTGGTGTGTTGTGTGTGTGTTGTGTGTGTGTTGTGTTTTGTTTGTGTGTGTGTTGTGTGTGTGTGTGTGTGTGTTTGTCCTGTACTGTGTGATGTAGTAAATGTGTGTTGGTGGTGCACATTCTTGTTCGTGTGTGTTGGATCTGTGATGTGTGTGAATCGTTCTGTGTGTTTTTAGATGTGTGTGTGGTGATGATGTATTGGATGTGTGAGTGTGTGTGTGTTGTGTGTGTGTGTGTGTGTGGTGTGGTGCTGTGGTGGTGTGCGTGGTGTGTGTGCGTGGTGTCGTGGTGCGTGCTGTGTGTGCGTGCGTGCGTGGTGCCGCGCGCGCGCTCGTGCAAACAGCGGTGCAAAGTTTCGTTCATGAGACACTGACATGAATTTTTTTTTTTTTGTTAAGTATCATGAGAGAGAGAAAACGAGAGAGAGAGGGGGGGTGAAGAGAGAGAGAGCGTAGCAATGAAGTAAAGGCTAAATCCACGCATGGTTAACATTAATTTCCCATTGACACCGTAATTAACTGTTGCTAATTAGGTTCTTTTTTCCAAATATTTTGTAACATTTTAATTTTAAGTAATTTTCTTTTGACCTGATACGCAAGTTTTTATGTTGCTATTCTATTTTTTGAAACTTTAGTGATTGCCACTGTGTCTTCCTTCTGCATTTCTTTTTATAATCTTACATGTAGTTTTCCTTGGGACTTTTGATATAATTTTTTTCTTCTAATCTAAAATTTTGTCTTCGTAGGTTTTCTTTTTTAATAGTGTATATTCTATTTGTTGTTTCGAATGCTGTTTTGAATTGTTGTTTCGTCCCTGGTTCGAATCCGGGCCAGGACAGTCGACGGCCAGCCTACCCAGCGGTTCATCCTCCTTTAGGAGTTGGTCGATATATGGGTAAATGGGGAAACTTGGGGAAGGTAACTGGTAACCCGGATGTCACACGAGCCCTGTGTCCCGGGGTCTTGGGTTGTCACCCACCACAGCTAAGCTAAAGGGCTAATGAGACGGAGATGAGCACCGAGGCAGCACGCAGCATAGCGTATTCCCCCATCTTAACTACTATACTCTTTAGATACATTGTATTCTTTTCCAACTGATTCCTGTCGGCTTGCCGGTAGGCCGCCTTCCTCCACGCCGGAGGGAGGCGTGGGCGGGGAAGACGCATGTTATGTGCTATATTATTGTCTTACAAGTAGTTTTAGTTTGTTAGTTAGTAGCATCTTAGTCAGCAGAAACGCTCATTATAGAACAACGGGTGTGCTGGTATATTTCTTCCTATGTATTCCTCATCGATTATTTGGCATTTCTTCAATGCCTTTCGTGTTTTCCTCACATTCCACCTTTCCTCCTCCTCTTCCTCCTCCTCAAGCAGTTCTTCATTACTTTTTTTCTTCTGCAGGTACGTGTGGCATTGAGGGAATCCTAGCAGGATGGAGGGGGACCGCTGCCCCCTCCTAATGAAGGTGAGAGAGAGAGAGAGAGAGAGAGAGAGAGAGAGAGAGAGAGATAGAGAGAGAGAGAGAGAGAGAGAGAGAGAGAGAGGTGAGTTAAAGCAGTTATAAGTAATTTTCTTTCCCTCTCTATCGCTTCTTAGGCCCTTGAAACCCCCAGGAACACTAAACTAGCGGTGCCAGGTCAAGGAGAGAGAGAGAGAGAAAGAGAGAGAAAAAAAATAAAAGAGAGAGTAGTTACATGCATGTTTCTTCCCCCCTCTCCCTCTCTCTCTCTCATTAACCTGGCGCCGCTGGTATAGTGTCCCTGGGGCTACATTCAGAGAGGCTAACTTCCGGTCTTCACGACCTAGCGACTTCCAACAGCTGTTTTGGGCAACTTTTGGCATTCTGCAGGCACATTGATGACGTACTTAAAGACGTTGAGCTGTCAAAATCACGCAACTGCCTCCAGGCAGTTATAGAGCACGCAATATACATAAAAATACTCATAAATTGAGTATATATGATGTTTTCTGACTCAAGAACTGAACAGGGCAAGTATACAAATGAAATTAGGCCATATTACAATGCCATCCGCTCGTGATGAGTTTGTTATGAGGTGATGAGCCGAGTGGCGAAGGTGGCATCTGACCATGACTCACCACACGGCTCCGCGACAGACAAGGTATTTTCCTCCTCATCCTTCTTCCTCTTACCCTTTATTCTTCCATTCTTCCTCTACCTAATTCCTCCTCCTTCATCACCACTACTACTACTACTACTACTACTACTACCACCACTACCACTACTATTACTGCTGCTACTACTACTATAGCCGTGCTTTTGTCGTCCAAGCATCGTCTTGGTACGAAGACCGTTTTTTCTCGCAATTGAAAACGGATTGGTCTCTGCGACAACAACACAACAAGCTTGGTAGGGGCCGAAATAATAATCAGTCCAAAACATTGCAAACAATATCACAAAGCAGTATAACACACATTTCAGCAAGTGTTATTGGAGTGGTCTTCGTAATCCAAGACGGTGCTGGGACGATAAAAGCACGGCTTATTACTGCTGCTACTACTACAACTACTACCAACTGCTATAAGAAAAGGTTAGGAGGAGGAAGAGGAGGAGGGAAGGAGAAGGAAAAGGGGGCTAGGAGGTGGGGGGAGGAAGAAGGGGGAGAATTTTGGTGTGGATGATGAATTGTTTAATAAACACAGTGAGAGCGTGGAAGCCTCGTGATTGGCTGAAACTTTTTGAGAAATACTATGTGATTCGCTGGCGGGCTGTGACGTAATTGTACTCCGCTCAGCCAATCAGCTATCGAAGCCCATAGTGACACCGTAGCGCCACTCCATATTCGTACCAGAATCCCCGCGACTTCCGGGTTGTACAAATAGAGGAAGTTAGTTAAGCTAAACACTGTGCCCTTTAACTCTCTCTGAATGTCTGCCCTGGGCATTTGAGGAAAGAGGGTGACGAGATCGTTTATCCCCCTAGGGTCTGGAACCTTCAATTGCGGGTAGGGAAGCAGGGAGGGGGGTAGGTAGTAGGGGAGGGGAAGGAAAAGGATACTGTTATTATTACAATGATTAAACTAGCACTGATATTGAAATTATTGCAACATTCGCATAATTCTCTCTCTCTCTTTCTCTCTCTCTCTCTCTCCTCTTTCTCCTCTCTCTCTCTCCTCTCTCCTCTCCCCTTCTCTCTCTCTCGCCTCTCTCCTCTCTTCTCTCTTTCTCTCTCTTCCCTTTCTCGCCCCTCTCTCTCGCTCTCTCTCTCCCCCCCCCAACACCTCCTATAACACATATAACCATCTCCACCAAGGCCTTCACTAGCTCCCTCCACTTAACTCTGCACATAAACTTTGTGTGTCCATTCCACTCACTGACGCTTCTCCCTCCCTCCTCTCCCTTCCTCTCTCTTGCCTACCTCCCTCTCCCTTCCTCTTCTTCCTCTCCTAAAGCCTGCACGTAGAACAGAGAGGAAGAGAGAGAGAGAGAGACGGGGAGAGAGAGAGAGAGAGAGAGAGAGAGAGAGAGAGAGGAGGAGAGGAGAGAGAGAGGAGAAAAGCGAAGAGAAAAGAGAGAGAGAGCAGGAGGATAAAATGGTAATAAACTAGATGATAAAATGATTGAAGAGAATTTAAAAAGATAAATGAGGCAGAAGGAAAGGAGGGAGAGAGAGAGAGAGAGAGAGAGAGAGAGAGAGAGAGAGAGAGAGAGAGAGAGAGAGAGAGAGAGAGAGAGAGAGAGAGAGAGAGAGAGAGTGTTCAAATTCAAATTCATTTATTTCCACAGGGTAGTGGCTATTACACAAAATAACAAATGATATATCGTAGGCTATAAGTTATATATAAAAACATGATAGAAAAACAAACAACTGTAATAAAAGAATATACTTAAGGAATATGAGCATATTACAAGAAAAAACCTCAGTTAAACAGAATACTTAAGTATTGTGATTAGTAATTATGTGTAGGGAACATGATATGTACATAAAGTAGTATCATTATGACGTAGTCAAGATTAAATATTGACGTACGTTAAAACATAGTTAAAAGCTAGCAGTATAACATTATAAATATGAAAACAATAGCAAGGAACATAATATGTAATACAGTTATGAAATAATATATATATTTTTTTTACGTTGGAGCCTATAATAGCCTGTAGGCTATTATTTTTTCCTTGAGGGCTCAGGTGGTTTGCCCTGCACATTCTGGAGGGCTGCGATGATTGGCCCTCGCCCGTGGTGGCGGAGGCTGGATTTTTACAGTGACATCTGTGGTCTATAGGTGAAGGTCCTGTTTTCTGTGATGGTCCGACCCCAGTTAGGCACAAGCTGCCACCTGGTGTTCACTCCGCCGCACTTGTAGTCGCAGGTATGCAGCATGCGGGTGTCTTCGGCCACTTGACGATGGATTTTACAGATGTTCCTAGGTGGGACTTGAACTCGGGACCGTGTGCTCACCTACCAGGCTCTTGTCGACCGCGTTAAAGAAGGTTGAAAGAGTTGCCCCGGCAGGATTCGAACTCGGTACATCGAGCTCACCACTCCAAGACGCTAACTACTCGGCCACCGCCTCCCCCAAAGAATACCCTTAATATCATTAATAATTCTGAACGCTATGAGTTGTGTCGTTTAAAATGTGATTCATAAGTTTGCATTTTAAACTAGAGAGCGTGTTTGCATTAGTAACATGAACAGGTAGGCTATTCCACATTTTTGCCCCATCTATTGAAAAACCTCTTGCACCAGAGTTTGTCTTTGTTCTCTGTACCCTGAGATTATTATGTTGTCTTGTTACACTTCTTGTGACACTATTAACAGTTGCGAATGACTCAAACCACCCAGGGTACATGCCATTTAATGATTTATACATACCAACATTAACGACAAAAACATGCTTTAGTTAAACTTTAACCCATTTTAGTTCTTTTAAAGCAGGATATACGTATTCTTTCATACCACCAGTATAGACCTCCTTTTGCTGCAAAGTTTTGTAAATTATGCACCTTATGTACCAAAGTAATGTTTGTGGTACCCCATACTCGAATACAATATTTAAGTAGGCTTAGGACAAGAGACTGTACTACAATTATCCTGATAGTTTGATCAAAGTTGAACCTAACGCAACTTATGTAGCTAAGCATGCCAACAACATTTTTAGGTAATTTCGATATGCTTACCTAATGACATGTATCTATCTATGTGTAGCCACATTTTTTTACCTGGCATTCTTCCATGGTCTTGTCCAAGCGAGTTTGACTCACGATCGCCAGTTTCACCCTCCCGGACCGAGCTTTAAGCTCATTGTGAATGATCTTAGGGTAATGCTGGGACCTCACAGACCACACAACTCCATCCCCTTGCTCAAGGGGGACAGTAACAGCCCGAATTTGTCAGTGAAAAATCCCTGGGAGCGAGCGAGGATTCAAACCGGCTAACCACAGAATGGTGCGCCAAAGCTATATCCGCTGTACTATCGTGGCGGTACTTGGACGAATGCTGGTATCACCAAAAGCGATTACAATATAATCAGGTATATGTGCCAACATTTGCGTGCAATCAATGAAAATACACTTGGGAATACACATACCAAGAATTAAACATGCATTATTAAGTTCACTTTTTGTATTCATAAGCTGAAGATGTGCACATTAGCCTGAATTGGATCAAAGTTAGACCTAACGCAACTTATGAATAAATGCCAACAACATTTGTAGGTATTTGATTGTTATAATGACATGTATTTTTTGTTTACAAATTTTGATTCAATATATTCCATGGTTTTGACCAGGGGGTTTAGACTCACGAAACGCCTTTCACCCTCGGACCGGTAACCATTGTGATGAGTCAGTAGCGTAATGTCTGGGACTCACAACACAACTCCATCCCTGATCAAGGGGGACTAGAACAGCCCGAATTCAGTGCAAAAATACCTGGGAGGTGGATTTCTAACCGGCTAAGCTTGAAGTTGACAGAAGCTTCCCTGATTAAGTACGTTGGCGATCCTGGACGAATGCTGGGTATCACCAAGAGGCGTTACATATGAATCAGGTATATGTGCCTACATTGCGTGCAAACATGAAAATAATGGGTTACTCTCAGACATCCTAGAAATAAAGCTATGGCATTATCACAGTGGCCACTGGGTTATTGAGAATTCGTTGAATATTGGGCCAGCTTTAAGATAGTTCCCAAAATCAAATAATATTGATCAATAACGGTACTGACTCCAAATGGAGTAGAGGGATATGAAGGAGTGTATAAAGTAATTTTGTTGTGAACGAAAGAAGAGAGAGAGGAGAGAGAGAGAGAGGAGGATGAGAGAGAGAGAGAGAGAGAATGGAGAGAGAGAGGTGTATAATACAAAGAACAATAAAGTGATAGAAATAATTATGAAGAATACAGAGCCCTTAGTGAGAAAGAGGAGGATAGGAAAAGACATTTCTAAGCATTTGACTTAGAATCTTTGTGACCATAACGGCCTCAGAGGGAAGGTTGGATTTCTTAGTTTTTACTTGATATCGTTATCAAAATACCATAGATACCTTTTGCTCTTCTGTCACGTCAAATCATCTGTCGTTGTGTAGCCACAACAAAAACAAAAACACACACACACAACACACCACAACTCCACCCAACCCCTCCCATCACAACACACACACCACGCAACCCCCCCACACCCCACCACACACCAACACCCAACACAGCAACCCCCGCAACCCACACACACACCACCACCAATTCAACACACCACAAACCACCCACCCCCCACACACCACCACACGCCCCACAACCCAGCAACACCACCACACACACCCACACCCAAAACAACCCCCACCCCCCCCCCCAAAAAACCCACCCACCACCCCCCACACACACCCCCACCCACACACCACCACACACACCCCCACAAACCCCCCAACAAAACCAACCCCCACACCCACCCAACACCACACCCACCCCCCCACACCCCCCCCACACACACACACACACACACACACACACAACACACACCACACACCACACACACACACACACACACACCACACACACACACCCACACACACACACACCACACCCACCCCACACACCCCGACACACCACACACACACACACACACACACACACCACACACACAACACACACACACACACACACACACAACACACACACACACACACACACACCACACCCAACACACCACACAACACACACACCACACACACACACCACACACACACACACACACACACACACACAACACACACACACACACACACACACACACAACACACACACACACACACACACACACACACCACCCACACACCACACACACCACACACACACACACACACACACACACACACACACACACCACACACACACACACACACACACACACACCACACACACACACACACACACACACACACACACACACCCAACCACCACACACACACATCACACACAACACACACACACTACATCACACACACACACACAACACACCACACACCACACCACCACACACACAACCACACAACAACACAACTAGCAACATAGGACCGGGACCTAGTAGACTAGATTCAGGCAACACATCACCACACCACACACAACCACACAAACCTTGTTCCGTGGTTCCATTGGTGATAGTTCGGCACCAGTTGAGCCAGTGGCCACGCTGATGCGCCGCATATATATAACCCGTCTGCTCGTCTCTTCGCCATCTGGTCTATGATGCTGTTGCTGGCAGCGCAGAGGTGGTAATGAGGCAGCTTGGGTTGATCGGGGTATTGTCCGTAGGAACTTGTCTAGGTGGTTCTTGAAACGTTCAAGGTTATGTTCCGTTGAGTCACGCAGGTGTCTGGGCAGTGCATTGAAGAGGTGTGGCCCTCTTATAGCGAAAGCGTTTTCTTTGAGCGTCTTGACTCTGTACTTGCTCTGGGGTATATCCTTTCAATATGGCAGAGCAGACCCCGTCGTGGGTGATTGCTAGACCGTACATTCAAGTTATTTA